>WAAB01011250.1:0-27885 GCA_013389865.1 Piaya cayana
CTTCCAGTAGATATCAGGAAGATAGCTCCTGCTAGAAGCCACCACAAGGAAACTCCCAGTTTCAGAAAAGTTTCTCATACTGACCTTGATTGAAAGAGAAGGGACAGCGAAGTGTCAGAGCACAAGCTTCTGACCCTGGTGCAGATGGAGATAAGGCTAAAGTAGATGACTCCTTTAACACTGACTTTGGAAAGACCTATTAGTCCAGCCACAATTCAGAAATGCATGTTCTCTAGACAGAGATCAGCATACAGGCAGCAGTGAATTTGCCAAGAGCAGACCTCCTCAAACAGTTAGTTTGGCAGCAAGAACCAGTTGTCTTTGAATAGGCAGTCACCATGTGATCATTTTGGGCTCTTTTCCATTTAGGAGTATGACTCCTGGGAAAAGCTTGACATCATATTCTGCTGTGGTCAGAGAGTGAAAACCCTATCTGAGGCCAAGTTTGGTACATTTTTGACTCCTGAGCCATGCTCTCTCTTCCTCTCTGACCCAGGGAGTCTATTTTGGCCTGAATTCCTAGTGACACTAATAGGAATTCCTAGAATAAGACCTTTGTGCACAAATGGAAGAGCAAAGTGTTTTGACCACTGAACAACCACAACCACGAACCGCTTCCATTAACTCCAACCTTTTGCTCCAGCTTTAGCTTTCATTGTAGATACTTGGAAGCTTTCTTCTAGGTGAAGTTCAGCACTTTCTGGGGAAAAGGACCCCTTTTTTAGCATTGCAGGGACCTACCTCTTGCCCATGGAGGTGTCCACCAGATGCCCTAGAAACTTGTCACTGAGAACTTTTGTCACTGGAGGTAAAGGAAAAAGATCATTTGCCCCAGGCAGTGTTAATTGTGTTGTGGCTGATCTTCCTTTGATCTCACTGCAATCTCTGTAGAGAGATCTTTCTTCTGGTGAGTAATTCAGAGCAAGAATTAACCTTATGTATAGGGAAAAGCCTTATGGGGTAAGCTTCCTCTCTCCCCTGTATAGAAGACCTGTTGAGTTACAAGCTAAGCCAGACAACTAAGTTAGATACCTTAAGTAGACAGCTTGAGGTATATGAGATGAATACTTCTCTGGCACTCTACCCTTTGTGCCTCTATCTCAGTGCTTCATCTGTGCTTAAAATCTGGATAACATAGATCTCAACATCAAGATGACCAAAAATTGACACTAGATAGTGTAAGTGACCCAAAAGCTCAGAAACTCTCATTACAGAGAGTCAGAGAGGAGAGAAGCAGATGTTTCCTTCAGTCTGTGGTGATATTCACAGCTTTCTCTATATGTCACATTGAGGCAAGAATTATGCAACACTCTTGACTGTACATTTACCCACACTTCTGATGCTTTAGCAAACTGTTTTCTCAGTCAGGTGCTAGAGCCAAAGTATATTAAGAAATGAGCCTGTGAGTTGAACATAAGCTATCAGCAAAGGATCATTTCATTGTTGCCACTTATTTCATAACAGGAAAAAATGCACACTGAGCTGTCTTGAGACAAGAATGATGTAGGGCGAAACCTTGACTTATTTTATGCCTTCAGGCCACTTGCTGCCACTAGTCTGCAGTGCAAAGGTGTCCAATTTTGACCTACCCAGTTAGAGCTAATGAAAGGAATCATTCAGAACAAAAGCAGCTACAACAAGGAGGTGATGGCAATTACCCCACCACTACATTGCACGCTCATAAGGAATAAGAATGATTAAACTGCAGATGAGTTCAAGATGAAAGACGTCTTAGGGAGAGCTGTTCACTCCAGTCCACAAGAGCTATGGGCTTGGCCAGCAGCCCCAGCTAATGCTGAGTCTATCCTGTTTGATTATAAACACAGAACAGCACTTGGCTGCTTCTCTCATCTGTATTTCCATTTGTGCTACATTTTTAAAGGCCATGTTAATTGCTGCACTAGATTTATTAGCATGAATATTATCCATTCTTTCCTTTCACTCTGCCTCTCTTCAGCTCAATTAATCATTTTTACAGGAGAATGAGTTGAAAGGACCATACCTCCTCTGATTTCTGGGGGTGCACTATGAACATCAGCTTCATGATCACCCATAGACTGAAGATGATGAACCCATAGGAAGTTAAGGGTAAATGACTGAACTGAACTCTGAGAGGTCATTTGTATTACTTTCTCCTGATAAATCCTGAGGTGCCAGTAACATTGCATCTAGTTTGCAGCAGGGTAATAAGACCAAAAAGCTTTTGAGGCAGAAACCAAACCACATCCTCCTATCAAATCCCGGTGAGCAAATATGCTAAAATGGCTGAGCATGCAGCACGAAACTATATAAAGCTGCAAGGATAATAGTTGTTGTTTGGTGCCAGGCTTGAAGCTAAAGCAAGTTTTACAGGAGGAAGGTTACAGGCCTCTAACAGGACATAAATTGCATTCCTGCACACAGCAGAAAGCGTGTGCCTGGTGTCTGTGCAATCCTTGCAAATTGCATCTTTAAATGTAAGCATCAGTGGTGCCAAACAATTATGATGTTTATAGAAACTGATGGCCAACATCTGTTTAAAATAATTCTCAGTGTTTAGACTGACAGAACAGAAAACATTCTGCAAAGAGTAAGCATAAATTGGATGGTTTGATTTTTTTTTTTTTGAAGTGAGAAAGGCTCACACTAAATTGATTAACAACTCAAATTCATTAGCACTGCAAGCACTATGGAGTAAATGCATGCCATAAACCTGCCTTCCTGCATGACAGAGAACTAACAAAACACAAGGGAATTCTTCCAGAGTTTAAATCCCGTTTGGGGCTACACTGAAGCAAGAACATATTTGCATATTCCACCAATGTTAGAGCCTTCCTACTTGATTTTAAGCAAGGCAAAGCTTTCCCTCCACTGAGAAATCAGACTTGCATGGTTTTGCCTCAGCTCCCAATCTCTACACAGAAATAACAACTATTCCCACTCCAATCTATCTATTTACAGCCAGACAGAGAAGACCAACCTGAGGTCCCAACCTAACCTGCTTGCAAAGGATAACTAGACCTGTTGCACTACACCGAGCAGCCTAAGCAAAGCCCTTGGCTTTATCTCCCCTGCTTGCAGTGGTTCTTTATCTCCACTCCAACAGTTAACTTTCTTGCTTTGACTCCTTCCTGGAGTCTCTGCAGAATCAGTGGTTCCTCTTCACATCAACATTCTGCTGGCACCATGGGATGCACCTTCTTTGAATCAAACAGCTTTGGACATGAGCAAAATAATCAGATGGTTTAGGGATGAAGGAAGCAGAGATTTTGTAGATCATGACCATGAGAACAAAGAGAGCAGAGATACATGGTGCTGCAGTTCAACAGCCCTCAACGACTCAATGACTCTTCAGGGACCTCAACAAGTCAGTTCAAACTTTCTAGAAAACCTGTCCTTGCTTCGGCACTGGCCAAACCTCAGCATGTACTTGGCTTTGGTAAACCATTTTCCCTCAGCCACAGCAGCTCTTCAAATAGTGTGTACTACACTGCAACTCCCAGTTTCTCATGCACGTACTCATAGATTTGCTTGTATGGTCATCATCCTTTGCTTGCCCTTCCTTGAATGTAGACTGCTGCGTTGTACTGCCTTGCCAGCTGACTAATCAAAGAAGCCTTCTTTCACTGGTAGCTTGAAATTTTACTATAAAACCAGAGGGCTCAGTCTCAGGTGATAGTGTTTCAAAGCAAAGAGACCCATTTATCAGACAGGACTTCGGAGCTCATTATCTGATTTTTATGTTAATCTAAGAGGAGGATGTAAGTTTTATGGACGAAGTACACAGATAGTCCTAGAAGGGAACACCCTGCTCCAAAACTACTTATAAACAAGTAACCTTAGGCATGGCTGTTGTGTGGCAAATGGGGAGGTCGCTCCTCTCTCAGTTATACTGAAACCAAACTTGAAGCAGAAAAAAAAATGTAGCACGCACATGCACACACACACAAACACGCACGCAAAACTCCAGCACAAGAAGGCAGCCACATCAAACACAACATCACACATAAGCAGCCTCCATCTCTTCCAAGCCCTCCTTCCTTGTTTCTGTTTATGTGCTGTAAATTAGTATGCAAATTATGTAAATTAAAAGCACATGCAGAGTGGAAGTCATTCTCCCTGTCACTGGCAGCAGGCTCTGTGTAAGCATTGTAGACTTCAAAGTAGTATCATGACGATGAACATCTCCAGGTGAGGTGTTGCTTCTGTCAGAGCAGTTCCCTGAGTCAACAAGGCAGGGCACAAAGGGGATCCCCCAGAGCAGCTCTCTCTGCAGATGAGTGAGGAGGAAGAGCAGCCATTGCCTTTCAAGCTCAGCCTCACAATATCAACCAAATATCTGCTAAGCACTGTATGGGTCCAGCTCGAGAAAGCACTCTGGGATGGTATTAGCACTGTACTTTGCAGCCACAGCAAAAGCTCTGCATGTGCCCAGCTCCACAACACTGATCCTTCATCCTGCTCACCCTGCTTCGTGCTTGCTCCCATGAGAGAGCCTCCTGTCCTCTTGGCAATTACACCATCTGCATGGGGCTCTGTGTGCTGTTACAGTACTGCTGTCTCTCCCCAGGCCCAGAGCAGAGCTGTGTAAAACACGCAGACATTTTCATCACTTTAACTTATGGCTGCCCTGAGGGAACCTGCATGAGATTATCCAGTGCTCTTCAAATCAGTCTCAGAGCAACCTTTTCCAGCCACTGCAAAACAAAAGGTTTTCCAGGAGAATTGTTTTTTTTTTTTTTTTTTTTTCTGAAAGGAATCCTCCTTTTTCAGACCAGCTCAGCTCTTACACTTTGGTACTAGCTGGTAGAAACACAAAAATACCTGCAACGTTACTGAAAGTAAAGGGGGAAACTGCTGTTAAATTCAAGGAGAGTGGAACAGAATTTTACATCCATTTTTTCTAGGAACAGGATAAAAAGAAAAGGAAGGGAAAGATCTCTTGAAGCCCAGCTTCAGTACACACTGAAACGAAGTCTGACTGCTCTCAGATCGCTTGTGGATGACACACAAAGCCTGCTGCTCCACCACAACGTAAAAGCTGTAAAGATGCCCTCAGGCTAAGATCTTGGCCTGCTCCTCGTGCGTTCAAGCTGGCCTGTTACTGTATGCATTGCTTCTGCAAAGGTGTAAATGTGATGCTGGTTGTAGGCAGAGCCTGGTTTTGTACAGCACCTGTCATGCTAACGAAAATACAGGACAGGTAGGCACAATGTCTCATCTATCAAGCATTGTCTAGCAAACAAATTCTCAAGCGAGAGTATTTTTCAGCATTTATTCTTCTACCAAAACAATTCAAGCACTGACATCTCAGAGTGAGCTTTATGGGGTGAGGCTATGCTATGTTTCCATTTGGTTTGGTGAGGACCAGGGGATGCAGTATTCTGCGCCCAGTTTGCATGCATTAACAGCAGTCCAGAGGACCACCCAAGCTCTCAGGTAACCCAGAAGGAAAACACTGTTAGAGACCTATTTGCTCTGTCCACTCTCCCTCTGACTGTCTCACCCTTAACAGCAGCCTCACACCACCCGAGCGTATCAGAAATGCCACTACTACCTGAGAAGGGATGTCCTTGTCAGGTAAATGAGTGCTATAGATGGGCAGCACTCTATGGCTCCACTTGGATTGATACCTGTTTAACACAAGCCAAAAAGTTTGTTCTACTGGGATGGATAGGTGAATTTTAGATGAAGCCTACCTAACAGCTCTGCTGCCAGCTCTTAGTCCACTGGTGCAACCACTTTCAGACATCTGACATGATCACATATACAGGAGCTTTTAAAGTTTCCCTTGGTGTTAGCTGGGACTGATCAATATCTAAGGCTCATGAAGATGTCCAGCATGACTGCATACCAGAGCAAGATACCACTGTCCATTACACCAGAACAGTCTTGGGGACATCTCTAGCCAGTGCTGAAGGACCTCAGCTGCTTAGGAGACTAACACCATCTGAGGGGATGTAGCACTGCCACCCGTGTGAGGAGACGTTGGAGTCAGGACTGAGAGATAACAAGTTGTCCCTAGAACAGCTACTTGTTTGGTCTGCTACACATTGATATTTCTGTACAAACAGACTTGGAAGCTGCTCACTTTTAGCTAGAGAAAATCCCAGCCACGAGCCCACCGGGATCAGGGAGTGAAGGAATTAGTAATAAAGAACCATTTCTCACCCTTCCAAATCCACACTCCAAACAGTAGCATGCAAGAAAGAGGATCTCTTACAAACTGAACTGCTCCAGCGGGAAAAGACACATTTAGTACTTATTTCATTGCTTTCTTTTCATCACATTTCTTTTGTGCCCCCTCTGGAGCTCTGCTGATAGCAACAGGGGCACACTATCACTGTAGGCAGATCCTATCTTCCTCAAGAGCAGCACCATGCACTTCTGCCAAAGCAACCTGGACCCAGGATGCTTACACACACCTTCTGCCTGTCTGGTGACCAGCAGCATAGCCACAACTATGTCTCTCCAATTTAGCTCTATAAATCACAGCAGCTCAGATTAAGCCTTTACCCATGTTACTTCTTGAGGTTTACTCATCACAAATGTTGACAGTAAGGATCAACTTCAAGTTACAAAGCAGAAAACCAATTCCCTTCCATTGCTTCCTTCAGAAGAAAACACTGCACCACATTATTATACAAGCACAAGATCAAACCACTCTTTGGATTTGGAAAGAGGATATTAATGGGCTCACACTGCAATAGAGGGCATGTTCATCTTAGAGTTGAGGTGCTTTTTCTGATACACTCTTGATCCTATTTTCCTGGCAAATTGTGATTGCTAATAAATTGCAATAAACTTGGGCTTACATGATGACTCAGAAAAGATTATTTAGGGCAGTAATGACATTCCCAAAGAGGAGGGTCTCTCCAGTGGCATACGGAAGCAATTCAGTATTTACAGATTCACATGAAACTTGCATATTACTGATGAAGCAGCCACATTTTGATAAGATAATAGGCAGCAGTGCAGATATATTTCTTAAAGGGAAGAAAATCTGAAGCTCCCAATGTCTACTAGGAAATCAGGATTCACCCAGAGCTTATTGATGCCAATACAGTCCTCCAGGGTTGAAGATCAAGTATTCACCCTTCCTTGCAACAGGAACATGTTCTGAGTCAGCAACCCAGAACACTTTATCCTACAATAATATTCCAGCCTCCTTCTTATTATGTGCTGAAATCTGTTTATTTCCTCTAATATCTAACTCCCCTTCTGTGTCTCATTTTGAAACCCCCAGGGCAGCTGAAGTGGGAATTTTAATTTTACTGCTCTATCAGTCAATCTTTTTTTTTTTTTTTTTTTAACACTGTTTACACAGAGCAGCCTTCCTCCCTGATCCCTTCTGGTTTGTCTTTCACTTCTCAGGCATTTCCTAGCTGCTGTGCTTGGGCTCCACCTTGTCATGTAAATCCAATTTAATTTGCACAGTTCTGCTTGACTGGGGCTGTTTTCTAATAAATTCAAGCTCCATGAAAAATTCCAACCAGGTGATACATTCAGAGGCAGCAGCTCCTAATACAGAATGTGGTAAGCATCTTCAAAACACACTTTAAGAAGAGGCAGGTGGCTTTCAGGGCCAATTGGGCTTTTACTTCTAACATTGACTTTTAATTATCAAGAGCTAAACGTTGTTTTTCTATATGATCCATTGCTGCCTTAAAATCCTTTTTGTCCTGGGGTTATTGACACAGTTGGAAAACTTACTATGTTTACTTTTTTTTTTTTTGAGAAAACAGTTTATTTTTCATGCATTAATTTCAAACCAGAACTGTGCCCATGCTCACACTGCAACCTCCAAATCTGCTCTTCACTAGGTTTTGGACTTCTTCCTCCTCCCTATCCAAGTAGGGAGCTGTCTTCAGAAACCTCTAGCACAGAGGTGACAGCATGCAGGAGTCGAGGATGAAGGATAATTTTTGTTTTATGGTTTTACAACTTCTGCCTTCCAGTAGGTGAAATTTTGTGAATACTCAACAGATTAAAGGGCAAAAATCCGTCTCTGCAAAAGGGGGATGGTTGGATCTATTGAACCCAGTAAAAACACCCTTGAATTAGCACCAAGCAGGATTTAAATTGGGTGGCAGAAGAAATAAGTGAGCACTGTGCTCTGCCCAGCCGAATGCAGGCTGGGAAATAAGAGTAAAAAACCCACCGTTTTTGCTATAAGCAAGAGTCTGGGAGGTTCCAGAGCAGTGCCTACCATCAGGAAAAGGCTTTTTGCTTCATGTTTCATGTTTCAGTGCAGGCTGGCGCCTCCCCACAAAACCTGTTTTCAGCTATAGCCTCAGCAATCAGTGCAGGTTAGGCAGTGTACATGGCTTGCGACCACCAAGCAACTGCTGCTGTGCCTCACCTCTGAACTGTGTTTGATCCCCTGTGAAATGCCTCCAAAAATAGCAGCATTACATACCTCGGATGCAAGAGGCCAGCTTGAGGTGTAGGTGGCATTTAATCTACTCTACTGAGCAAAGAGCAAAAAAACTGCCCCCAAAATCTGTGAAACAAAGGAGACCCAGCTTCTCTTCCACCTGGTCAATAAACTCCCCAAATACTCCTCTAACAGCTTTGCAAATAAATACAGGGCACCACAACAGTTCAGGTGATTTATTGGCACTTAACATTGTAGGGGTGACAGAAAGCACTGCAATAGTTAAGTACCACGGTCATGGCCATTATAAACATTTTCTTAAAGGGGGTTTATTACAAAGCTGTAAAAGTAAGCTCTAGGCTAGAAGTTGGCATGTGAATTCTCTCTACCTTTGAAGTAATTATTGACATTAGAAATTCAGGAGGGGAAAAATATCAATTTGGAAACTATGGTTTCATCAGACTTTGAACAGTAAGTCTAAAAAAGCAAGAAGATAAGAAAAAAGGGGAAGGAAGAGACAGAGTGATACCATTAAGACTAATAACGTTTAGCAAATCATTTGCCAGGTAGATCTTTTCAGTTCATCATTTTCCATCTGTAAGTGACTCAAAAAGCAGTGGTTTCTACAAAGTTTCTATGTATTTCAAAATATTTGCCCAACCATTTCTATGCAGTTATTGGTGTGTAATTTACAGCTTTTCACAGGAGGGAATGCAAGTCGCCCTGGGGTACGGCACGCTATTGAGTGCTGCAGCTCTCCACCTAGCTCCCTGCTTTCACCAGAGGAAGAGGAATTTGTTTTTTCTCAGCTCAGCCCTGCCAGGTTACACATTGGCAAGAGCAGGGGGTAAATCCCACCTGGGCTGATTCTCCAGGCAGTGAGCTTCAGAAGTCTGGTCCAAATGGGTGGGGACTGCTTTGCCATTCTTACAAGTACTCGCCAAATGCAGATACCTCTCAGGATTCAAACCCAGAAGGGACCATTGTAAGCTTCCTATACAAGACGACCCCCATTCAATTTTTTCTTTTTTTTTTTGTTAAATATATTTGGTTAAGTGCTGCTCCGGCTCATCAGTTCCCTGCATTGCTGTACCATGAATAGGATGCACTGGAGCATCCTTGGGAAGACCTGTGCTCAGTAGTACCTCTGAAGTCAGTTATAGAGAAGTGCTGCATAGAAAACACTTGGGAATGGTTTTACCACCCCGGGGAACAGTAAGGGAACATTAACTCCTCCCTTACCACCACCTGGGTTGCACCCTGAGCATGTTGCAGATCAATATCCCATTTTGATGTCTTGTGTGTGCCCACCTGAACTTTGTGCACCATTGAGCACAAAGCCCAATTCAGAGACACAAGAAACTTTCTTCCTAAATATATTCACTCCTCCTGGTCAAACTTCTCAAACCGAAACAGTAAGGCCTGGTGAAGATGCCTTGCACAGGCAGTGTGGGAGAGGGGACACCCTGGTTTACACCAGCTAGTAGCCTCCCTTGCACCCTGGGAAGCTGATGCTAATTTTTTGTCCACCCTTTCTGCAGCTACATTCAGCACTGTAATCCTCCCACATGCTGAATTATGGGCTGGATGGATGAGTCCAGCTTGGAGCAAATGTTTATCTAATTTACTTCCACATGTAGGAAAAGGACAAAAGCAAGAAGATTAAACATGGATGTCCAAAGTTTAATAAAACACACCCAGCTTGGGTATGTTATCTTCAAAACAGTGTGACACCCACTTCCTTCATAACATGAATGAGTCCTAGTGGAAAAGTGATCAGAAACAATATAATGATGTTGTCAAGAATTATTTATTATTATTGTTACTATTACACAGCTTTTGTGAATCAACTCAGTAAACCCAACAGCCTCTGTGAATCAATTAAACTCCATTTCAAGGTCTTGAATAAGACTTTGATGGGACTGCATATAAAAACCTAAGTATAGGTGAGATACAATCAAGGAATTTTGACAAGGATATTTGATCCACCAAAAATATCCATGCATCAAGCTGTCATCATCACCAAATGTATATGCATCAGACTTTCCAGTTCAGCAAGGTTATAGAACGTTAGGGCTTTTAATCTACTTAAAAGTGTGACTTAAAATATAATTCTAATATTAAAATGTTATAAAATAAAAAGCTTATGTTTTATAAGCTCACCACACTGGAAAATCTGAGGCACAATAATTTTCTCTATTGCGGTCTCTGTATTATGGTTCCAAGTTCCTCACACCTTGTAATATAATTAGGCGTCCTTCTGAATGCTTTGTTGCAGCTCAATTTTAGCAGACCATCATCAGAAATGAGTCATCAGGCTCCACTCTCTCCAACCATCCCAACACTTGGTGGCTTAGGTATAGCGCAAGTATAGGAAGCAAGCCCTAGGGGTAGCTTTGGCTCTATAAACTAACTGCATATGGAGAAAGAAAGAGAAAAGACAAAAATATTTTCTTCATAGATGCAAATGTACACGCAGGTGCCAAAGCCTTCTAACTACATGACTTTATTTGGCCTGGTGACAAAATAAACTCCTGTGTAGGAAGATACAGTAGTTCTAAGCAATAGGTTAGGGCTTTCAGCTTAAGCAAGGCCTAAATAAGTTCTTTATCAGAGGGAACAGCATTAATATATTTATTCCTTAATAAAATGTTGGCCCTGAGGTCATGTGTCTGAAATGTTTTCTTTTTCTTACGTTCTAACAGTGCATTCAGGTGTTCACATCCCACAGCTTCAGTTCCCTTGTAAGTGTGGTCCGTGTTGCCAATTCTGCAGCAAAGGGATAATGGCACCTCATGGCTACATGTTGCCAACCAGCTTTTCTTTGTCTCAAAGACTTGTGCATCTTTGAACATCTGGGCTGGGGAGGTTAGTGAAATAAAGCAGAGTGAACATCCTGATAATTACAGAAAATTATGGGCATGGTATAGATTAGTTGATTGACTGATAGGACACAGTGTCTGTCAAAACCCTCCCCAACTAACAGCCTAGGGCTTGACTGAAGAAGTGTAGAGGATATTTGTAGTATGGATTGGATCATTCTGTACCATAAGGACATTCCATTCACCCTATTTTTTTTTCGTCTTTCTCCCCCTAGTTCTGTGGGCTTAATTATCCAAACAAAGCACAGTTACTTCTCAAGAGTCATGGTCTACAGTTATGGTCTTGAATTCTCAGGGACTGTACAGGCCACAATATTGGCGTGGGAACTAAGGCATGAAGTGGAGAAAAGGAGAGAAAGGGTGTGTTATCCTGTTCAGATAAGAAAGAGTTTTAAAGCACGTGATTCTGGAGGCAGGAAGTGTGTCCCAGTCCCGTTTTCTAGCTAAATCCCTGCTACGTGTGCTGACTCCATGCTGTTCCTCTATAGGGTTTGATTTTCTTTGTAAGGAGATCTAGGAAGGTGGTTAAAGAACAGCCACAAGAGACTTCATTATGCCCCAGCATCTGAAGCGGCACCCCCTGTGCTGTGTATTGGCTGTATTCTGCCTTGATTCAGCCCCAGCTGATCATGAGAGAGAAGGGAGTACAGTGGTAGGGACCATCCTTACTGCATCCCTTGGGACAGCTCACAGAGAATGGACACAACATTGCTTACCCAGCTGCAGGTAGCTGATTGAAACTGAAGACCACGATAACTTAGCAGGGATAAAAATAATCTGTAGCGTGTCCAGGGCTGACTCTTAGGTGTTAGGGAGGGCCATAAAGAGTGATATTCAGATTTTGGAAGACAGAGTGGAATGTTCCAGTTCTTCCCAAAATATACAGTGGAAATAGTTGGGCTCAGAGAAAATGACTATAGCCAGGGCAGTAAGAGAAACAGCAGTGAGCCCTAGTGCTGGCAGTACTAGAGAAGTTGAGAGCTGACTAAAAGCAAATTATCTTTCATGCTGTTGATCATAATGTCCTCACCTGGCCTTTATTAAGGCATGTTACTGGTGTATTAAAAGCCAAATCCCCAGCTACAGGTCAAACCAAAGAGAATAGGCTCAAACGTGCGGCAGCTGGCAGAAGAAAAACTTCTCCAGACGCTTACTGTGGGCCAGAGGTGAGCTGATCTGTGATTATTATTGCAGGCTGGGAGGTGTGGTATACTTGGCAGCTGCTCTTTCCATCTGCTTGCACGGGCTGGATGGGGGAAACCAGAGAGGGGGGTTCATCCAGGCTTTTGTCTCCAGCCACCCATGGGCCTAGTGAGGATGGTTGCCTTCTGAATAGATAAACTTCCCAGTAGGACAGCCTTTTGTGGTTCTTCATCCCTTTGCAGAAGAGGTAATGATTTATTGGTGAAGGATTTCTCATAAAGACATTATAGCACTAAGAAGCACAGGACAGAGCTGTTTGTTTTTCCTTGTCTGCTTATTCTGTTTCATCCAAACCATCACATGGAGTTTCTCAGTGTTTTGTTCAAAAACTTGGACAAAAGAAAACGAACTGCTTCCAGGCTGAACTATAGTTGATGATGCACCTCTGCAGAGTTTACACACATTTCAGGTGACACCATAAAACAACTAGCCATCAATAATCAGAATTATACTTCAGGTAAAATAATTACAGCTGGCATTCTATCAAGGTGCCACCAGCTTCCTGGGCCCACCAGGACTCCAGGGAAGACAAAGCCAAGAGGTCAACATCAACACATATAAGACCAGTGGCATGGGGCTACATGAGTTATTCCTGCAATTTGTGAGAATTTAATCCAGGCATCAGTCAGAAGACCATCTGCTCTTCTCCTTTTGGCCTTTCATATACATAAATACAGGTTAGCAAGAGGGATTATTACAACGCGAGAACTGTGTTTTGGGGCATCTCCCACAGTACCACCCTTTTCATCAAATCAAGCTATCAGCTGAAGCTGGACAGAGCTGATTTTTGGAGCATGAGTCCAAATTACCCTCCCACAGCAACCAGTCATAAAAGGAAAAACAAAGTCAGTATGTGTCCAGGGAGCATGCCTGAGACCCACTGTGGGGGCATCACCATGGGCTTCTTCCAAAGAGTGGTGATGCTATTTATGAAATGAGCACTGACATTTCCCCACCCTCACTGTTCATTTTTACTATTTTTGATCATCAGGCAGGAAAGCTAAAAAAAATAAATCTGCTTAATATCCTGGTCATTTTTCAAGCAGGAAGTGACACAGGTCAACACCCAGCCATTAATTTGATGAGGTAGTAAAATAATTTAATTCCACTAACAGAATTTTATAGGAATTAATCAGCCTTAAGATTTACAGACAACATATTGCTTTCACCCTAAAGGCTGGTATAAAAAAAAATGGACCATCATAATTACTTATTGTAATGGGATTTTTTGACTATGGAAACAAAGTCATTAGGGAAACCTTTGCTTTTCTGTTAAACACTCTCAGACACATACCAGTTTTACTCTAATTTTTAAAAATATGGTGCAGAAATGAATTTCTGGAGAAGCAGATGCTGTAAGAGACAGAGAAATGGATGTTTCTAGTGACATATGACCTTTGCTTCTAAAGAACTGATAACATTTCTACAGCCAAAGAGATGGTGTCCATAGATCAAGACTCAGGAGGGTTGTTGTCTAGTTATCTGATGAATCCTGAGGTGGTCATGGATGTCCTTGGGTCTGATGAACACTTTCAGCCAGGCCAAGGAGAAGGAAGGACTGAAAAGTCTGTAGCTTGCTTGTCATAGCCATACATCCTCATACAGCCTCATTCTTAGAGCAGCAGCCAAAGGCCAGTGAAAGACTCTTGTGGATTCAGGCTCTAGACTCCTGGTCTCATTCTGCAAAGCTTAACTAACATACATGATACTACTTCATTTAAGCAAAATTTTTACATGCATTACGACTCTCTCCCCAAGTCCAAGTTTGCAGCTCATGCTCTAACATCGTAGGCGTATTAGAATAACAAATGCAGTTGTGTGCGCGAAGGGGAAGCATGCACAGAGGGGAAACTCTGCCAAGTAGTAATCGTGTACATTTTTTCTTGCAGCAGGCTCCAGCCACAGATGGCAATGGAGCAGGGTTGCACTATCCCTCACCTTTCTGCTGGCCACCGTGGTGAAGTTTTCCCTCCAGCAGGGGAAAAATGGAGAGCAGGCGGAAGCATGTGGAGATCCTTATCATGCTGCAGTCAATAACACCACATCAAACAGCATGCCTGATGTATTATACCACTCTCTTGAGATGAGCCAACTGACCCAAGGCTGTGCTTCCAGCCTCCGCCAGCTCCCCAGAGATTGTCACCCCACGCAGGGGCCAGCTCCCTTACATCACTTGCTCCTTCATGCTCAGCCACTGCCTTGCTCAAACACTCAGCCTTCACGCTCGTTTTCCCAGCACTACTTAAAATGCAGCAGGGAGGGCCCAGAGGTCTTCCCAGCACCTCTAGATAGGAGAAAAACCTGGATGCTTGCATGATGGGCTGTCACCAAAAGGTGAGATTCAAGTACTAACCATCAGCAGATAAAGATTACGCTAGACTGAGTCCCTGGGAAGGGATTTGCTGCTAGGAAAGGATGGCAGATTCCAGAACAACCATCTTTGTTCCTTTGGGTCTGGCCCTGCTACTAGATGCATCCAGCTGTGAGCCACGTTCAGTACAAGAAGCACCACAACCAATGCATCCAGATTTGATTGCAACAGTGCCTGAACTAATAAGGAGAGAGCCAACATTTATTATTACAGGCATAGCTGTGCATGAACAGGGTCAAGTGGTTTCTGGCTTACATTCCATCACCTTGAAGCAAGGTGGAGCCTGTCCTGATCTGCAGGCAGAGCTGAAAGCCTATTGCTGTTCTCCTGTCTGCATTGCCTCCATAACGCCTCATGGCCTCAGCTGAAATTCCTGCACGAACCAACCCACAGTGAGAGGGCCTCTGCACCAAAGAAATTTATGTGCTCGACAGCAGGAGATTTTGGGGAGCAGATGTAGAGAGAGAGGGTCATGCAAGGTCACATTAGAAATTCATGGCAGAGGCAAGAACTTAGCCCAGTTGAACTAATTTCTCACTCAATGGCAAAACCACAAGGCCATCCTTCCTCTTAAAAGAGTTTTTCCATGCCCTAACAAGCCTGGTGAGGAACTTAATGACATCTGCGTGCTCTTGTCTGAACGAGGACCTCATGATTTGGCAGTACGCCATGAAAAAAGATGTCCAAAAGTTATGAAAATAAAGGTATTTATCTTCATTGTTAGAAAGAGAGACTGAACCTTTTATTTCTCTCTCCTGGAGGATTAAGCTCATAGATTTACAAAGAACTGGTTGATTACCAAAATAAATACACTGCCATGCCAATTTATAGGACACGAATGTAGGAAACCCATCCAACCAAATCAGGCAAAGTGTAATTCATGTGAGAGCCCTCAGCATGTGCAAAGGGCACAGTGCATGTGGAGCAAAGTACATAGGGAAAGCATGCTAGAAACCTCTATCTGCGGGAACAATTCCCAGTGCAGCATACAATGGAGCTATAAAATAAATGGCTTGGCTCTCTCCACTGGAAGCAAAGCCCAAATGTTCTCAATGAGAAGAAGGATCATGTATCTTTATAACAAGAATTCAGTCATTTTTAAATGTTGGCTTTGCTCATATCACCACCAAATCTGTCTGCAGAGTTGACAGGCTGCAGACTTCATTTGGATTTCTAACTCTGATTATACATGGCAGTGATGGATACCACAGGGTTTTTGGGGGCTTAGGGTTTAGGGCTGACTTCTGTTTTTCAGTTGTTTGGGGCTTTTGATTGAGGGGGCTGTTGGGGTATTTTTAGTGTCACTGTCCAATGAGGCTTAAAGAACTCTTTCCTTATTTTAATAGGTCTGATAATGCACAAAGATGAAAGCAGATGCCGAACAAGTTCTTCTTTATATTGGCAAAGTTACCCCTTCTGCAATGAAACCCAAGAGCAGTTTCTGCTTTCAGTGCTCAGTGAGATGGAGCAGAACATGTTTACTGAGGCTGAGCATACCATCACTCTCAAAGGTGTAAGCACCACTCTTTGCAGCAAAGGTGATCCTCAGAACACTAGAACATCTGCTTGCTCAGTAAAGAAACAGCTCCATAACCACATTTAATGTTAAGTAGCGTGGCACATTCTGAGGCTAAGGGAACATTCCTCACTGTTGTTTCTTAAAGGGAGGAATCATTTTCTATAGCCAATAAATAATATATACAAGAGTGATGAATTTCACAATCAGATCAACTTCTTTGACAGTCCAAACTGAACAAACAGCTGTGCATTTGAAAAAGAGGTAGCCTTCATACAAGTTTAACTCACATTTGGAAGCTGTTCTTTCCCAGTCCTGCCATCACCTCATATTACGACGCTACAGACAGACATAGTACTTGCATTACAGTGGGATGCAAAGCAAGTAATTCTATAGCTACACAGCACATTGACTATCAAGGCTTTATGGAAACTTGCTACAGGTAAGGTATTTGTAAATTTAAAACTCAATTTCTTCAAATCTTTGTTCCTACTATTAAGACTAAAGAACAGAAGGCTGTCTGATTACTGCTGGGGAAAACAAATTCCATGATCCCTACAGACCATATCCTGATAGAATCATGGAATGGTTTGAGCTGGAAGGGACCTTAAAGATCATCTAATTCCAACCCCTCTGCCATGGGCAGGGACACTTCCCACTAGATTAGGGTGCTTAAGGCCCCATCCAACCTGGCCTTGAATACCTTCAGGGATGGGGCAGCCACAACTTCTCTGGGCAGCTGTTAAAGTGTCCCACCACTCTCATTGTGAAGGATTTCCTCCTTATGTCTAGTGTAAATCTGCCCCTCTCCAATTTGTAGCCATTCCCTCTCAACCTATTGCTCCATGCCTTTGCAAAAAGTCCCTTCCCAGCTTTCTCGTAGGCCCCCTCCAGGTACTGCCAGCCCTGCACAGCAGATTGGATAACACTTTGTGACCTTTGGAGCACCAGTACATGGCCAGGCAGTGTAAAAGTAACTTAGGAACATCTAGACCACACTACAGCCCTTGCAATGATGGGAACACACTAAGTTGCTATTTGTTCTTGCAGGGGTGGAAGACTCAATGCAATGCTTCTGGGTCTCACCCCTGCAATAAATATCATCCTGCCACTGCATTAATACAAAATCTAAAGGCTTTAAAGACAAGTTCACATCCAAAACAGAATAAAGCACAGATGCTCCACAGTTCCTCAGCAGCAGTCTATATAGCAGAGCTATATCGTCCCCAGTACCTCCTCTCAGTAGTGGTGTGGCATAGAGCAGCTGCAAGTGTTTTATAAAGGAAAGTGCTCAGCAAAACCAAGCAGGGCTCTTGTTCTCCTTAGCAGCACGCCGGCCCCTCCAAGCCAGTGTTCCTTCCCCATCTTTAGCATCTGTGCACAGCCCTCAAGGCCAAAAGAAGAACCTACCCTGTTGCAGCTTTTGGAGCAGACTAAAGTCTTTGTGCGTTGTGAGCTGTGAAATATATGAACTCCCAGGCTTTACATGAGCCTCACTCTTCTGTGCAATATCATATGCCTTTTGGATTTGTCTGCCCTGTCCACTTCTCCCATGTGTTTCTGATAATTGCTTACATGTGGAGGGGTTTCTCTTTTTTGCCCGAAGAAGGGACCTGCTGTTGTTCACCCTTCTTAGATGAGACTATGGACAAACACATCATTTTTATTGGTGTATTTTATTGCCCCTACTTTACAGCACACACAACTGGTCTCCCCAGCCTTCCCTTTCAGTCCACTGTTTGCTGTTGCCTCTCTGTTATGTCTCTTTGTTTCCAGTCTTTCTCAGTCAAAACTTTAACTGGGGCCCCTAATTAAGAGAAAGCCTTGTAAATCTCTCCACATCCAAACAAGATCCAGAGCATAGATGGGGAAACAGATCTGGAGACAGTGGGTAGGTCTAGCATTCCTCATGTTGCACACAAGGCTTTCTTTAGCATCGTTCTGCTTGGCATGTAGACTTGGTCTCTGCAAAGCATGCTGCCGGTGCTGAGAACCAACTCACATGCCCAAAGCTTACAGCAAGCAGCTAGCAGAGGTATGGGCTGGAACCCATACACTTGAACCCCAAATGTGGTTATCCAAAGACTCCAGATGGGACACTGACCCTGGAGGAGAGGCAGACACCTCACCTAGGGCTTCCTTGCAGGAAGAGGCATGTAGCAATATCTCCCCAAAAAAGCTGGAGGATTTGTGCTCTCTCAGAGACATGACTGATACATCCTTGGGTCAGGAGATGAACTGAATTTAGAAATTCTTCTTCCTCTGCCAGGGTACATCCTACCCTCAACCTTTCCCCAGATCAGCCCAAAAGTCAGGGTGGAGGTTTTTGCTATGAAGACCTGTCTGGTTATGACTTTGTGACCAATTCCATACAGGTTAATGCAATGCATCTCCTCCCAGCTCAGCACACCTATTCCATACCTACCCCATCAACCAAGCACCCATAGAAGCACCCAAGAAGCTTGCTCTTGCTTAGGGCTCCTGGTCGCTTTCTGCTCTTTCCATTGGTGCTCTACATACACAGGGAACACAGGTCTTAACCCAGACCGGATCACTCAGCTGAGATAGCAGCCTGTGACTTACGCATTGCATTGCCCAAATTATGTGTCTAAAGAATGCCTGAACACAGCCCTCAAAACTCACAGTAACACCAACCACCACATTGAAAATCTGTTCCTTGTAGAAGGGTGGTGTTGGAGGCACTATAATTCAAAAAGCACAAAGGATAATAGTGGTCTGAGACAGGAAAAAGCCCACCTCACTAAATCACTCTGTTGCTTTTGTCCGTGCTTGCCTGCAGTCCTGAATTTTGATCAATACTGTGACTGCCCAGGGACTTAAGCTCAGCCTCCAGTGGTGTCTCTGCATTACATTCACACACAATAATTTCCTCGGTGTACACACTTCTGGAAATGCAGCCGGTGCCAGAATTCCCTGATACCAAATCCCTCCTTGGGCCAGTGCCCAGCACTCTGAAAAGGCCGTCAACATCTGGAAGCAGTGATGCTGCACATCTGGGAGACTGTAAGAATTACAGGATGGAGGGAGGACTACCTACAGGATTACTTATGTTGATAATTAAATCCCAAATAGCAGGACACTTGATGTACTCACCTTCACTAATGCTGTGATGCTTTAACTATCACATGACCCATATGCAATGTTGCTGCTGTAAACAACCCTTCGGGATAAAATAGATACAAATTTTGCTTGCAATTTTAACAGAAGTGTAGCTAGGGATGCTGAAAGAAAACACTGTTAATTATCAAGGGACTAATTTTCAGTCTCATATTCATGCAGAGTAGTAACAAATCAGATCTTTGCACTGGTTATCAGCACAACTCAGGGTACTAGATTCGGGCTTTAATGACAAACAGGACCTCTAGGACCAAACCAGGCTCATATAAAGCTTCTCCAGGCTTCCTAAAAAATTGGGAATCCTATTTATGTACCCCCCTTACTCTTCACAAGACTTGGCATTTCTACTATACCCAGCAAGATACCTTCGTTCTTCTACTTACTGGTGCCTGGTATGGAGAAGCACAGAAGAATAGCTTGTGGTTTTAGCTGGGTTGGAAATACTTCTTATTCTTTGTTCTGGCATGATTTTTACCACAACATACAAAATATCTTGCTCCAGACTATGTGGCACTATATCTTTAGTGCATTTTGCTTAAGTCATTTTGGTTTTTACTACTAATGAAATCCTGATTTCCTGGCAGCGGGGTCAGATATAGCAAAATAAGAGAATGGGCGAGAAGCTCTGTAAACCCTTTCTGCTATTCCCCCACCAGCACTGCACCAGCATCACCCAAGTCATGCTGTGGCAAAGTGGCTCTTCTTGCCACTGCATCCCGCATTGCAGCTTCAGCCTGGCCCAGTCAGGTTTTTGCAGAGACTCACACACGTGCATCACTTCACATGCATGAGAAACCCCACTGAAACCACTGAGGTTGATCGGATGCCTAATGCTAACAGTTTGCTGCATCGGTGTTTCAGCAGTTTTTGGCAGGAGTTTTATCGAATCAACCAAAAGTCAGAGATGTCAAAGTCAAGGAGAGTTTTAAAAAATATCTACTGCATCTGCTGCTTACTCTCTGCTATATTTGTGTCTTTACACCTCCTGCTTGGCTCAAGGACCACAAAAATTCAAAGAGGAATTACTTAATTTATGTATATTTTTCTATTCTATTCCATTTATGTTCTTTATGCAAAATTCACCCCTTGATAGCCAAAACTAGGGATCTCAATCACCCTACCTACCCCAGAAGCTTGGGGAAATGCTTCCCCATGGTGATCCAGCACAGAAAAGACATCTAGACCAACAAACCACTGATACAGCAGAAGCCACCTGTACACACTAGAAGACTCATCCTGCTGGGTGCAATACACACACTACAGACAGATTACAATTTATACAGAGAACAACATTTGCAAATGTAATATGAAACACAAGGTAATGAGGCTTTCTGACTCTTTTCTCTTAGATCTGAGACCTAGGCTCATTCCAGTTATTTTCTAAATAAATACTGTTGTTCATTTTCAATGACCCCAATCAACAGCTTTTCCAAAAATCAGAAGCTCACAGGACCGTGGTGCAGTAGCTTTCAGGAATACATTTTGGAGAGGGAAGGACAGATTTTTGTTCTTTTGCTAGTGAATAAACCCGTTACGTGGATACCTAGTATCAAAATGAGGAGAGATTTCGGTTCAAAAGGAGGTTTTTGTTTTGCTGTAAATCCTATTTATGGCTTACAGTGCAGCTGATATGCTGTTAGCTTTTATTTCATTGATAATTCTGTGATTGTAGTTGAAACCTTGCAACTTAATGAGCTGATGTTATTACTCATACTGTGTGGCCATCTGGAACCAGTTTGGTCGGAGAGCCGAAAGCACCAAAAGCCACCTGTCATGCATTAAGCCCCAGCCCAGTACCAGCTCCATGGATTTGAAAAGCCAGGCCTGCATAAATACTAACCTGTGAGAATGTAATTGGAGAAGTGATATTTAAGAACTTATAGTTTGCCAGAAACACTAATTCTCAGGGGAATGTATGCAGAGGCTTAAAGTCTAAAGCCAAGCTGGTTTTAGTTTCAACATTGTGAATCAAGGAAAATCACTGCATATGGATGTTGCTGGACTCTCCAAACCACTACTAGGTCTATCTAAACAGGCCAAGCTATGCCAGGGCTTTTCAAAACTGAGGTTCTTTCCTAGCACCTGAGCCTCAAATTGCACATGTTGCTTTTTATTGAGGTACCACCTTGAGACATTGCTTCAAAGAGATGGAAGTAATAGTGGGTAAATGCTTCATAATGCTTTAGAGTCACAAAAATTATGCAACTGCCACAATCACACATACTCAAAAATTACCACAGAATTCTTGCATAAGAAACAGATAACACCAACATTTTGGAAAGGTACAAACCAGCCTCTCAACATTCCAACAAAATACTGAATATTATGATCTATGATATATAATATGAGCTCCCTCTGGGCCAAAAGAAAAGAGGTGGAGTAACACCAAAAAAAAAAAAAAAAAAAAGAGGTGGACCTGTAAGCCCCTGCTGTGTCCTAGGAAGGTCCATTCTTGGTGGACTTCTGGGAGAGTGCATGAGCAGGCGTTTCTGCTGGCTCTGGCACTGGTGGACCGAAAAGGGAGGATGCCTTGGCAGAGACGTTAACTAGCATGGTTCCTCTCCGCTTATTAGCTCGTTGCTGATTTACACCAGCTGGGGGTGTGAGTCACTGCTCAAATTTCAGAGATTCAGGTAAAATACAATTCAACAAAATACTTCTTTTAATTTTTCAAAATCTTTTTGGCTTTTCAATGGTAAAAAATACACTGGAAATTGCTTAGCCATTACCTAATGCCCCTCGATTAGCTAAAGACACAAAAACCTCTCATGCTTGAACGTAGGAGTGCAAACCCCAGAGAAACAGAGATAGTTCTGCCCTCGAAAGGATTTTAATTTCATATCTTCCCATGTTTTTCCTGCACAAGGAGACTTTACAGAGCAAATGTAAATGGTTGTCTTTCTTCTCACATGTGTTCTCTTCTTCTACCAGCCTTGCAGTCAGCAGAGAATTTGACAAAATCTCCATAGTGTTCCTCTTCATTCAATTGCAGATCTTTTCTAGTGTAAGCACCCTCAATTACAAGCATTCAGAAATGCTACAGTCAAAGCAGGATATGATAACTGTGTCTTTTAATAAGTAGAGAATGAGCAATTTTCTACCTGAATTGTCTCTTTTCCAAGATCTGCCTCCTTCTATACTCTGTGTCAGAGTGGTGACATGAGCTACAGGGAAAGAGGTTTTCCATGGGGTAACTCAGTGTATGGTTGATCTGCTTCATCCCTGGATCAGTTTAATTATCAGGAGTACACTTTGTCTAAAGGCGCATCAATTTCTCATACTTGTAGCAAATGGCCAGTTCTCATCAGGGAATATTAGAAAGACAGAAACACAACAGGACAAGGAAAGCAGCCTAACTGTGTCACTGAAGATCTTGCAGTGGACTCATGAAACACACTTGTCTGAGGACTTCAGACAGCAACACCACAAATGTCGGAGTATATGGAAGCAGGAACCAAAGCCCTAAAATAGCATATTTTGTGTTCACAGATAGTTACAATGTAAGAATGGAGAATTTTCCTTTAAGTGAATGATTTAAAAAAAATATCTTAAAGAATTGTTGAATTTGGAAAATAAAAAGGACCACATGCTTTTCCCAGGATGTGCTTGTATAATGCACAGAATACCCACATCATGCAGTCATTTTCCACTGAGTTCCAAGACTTCCACAGACCACAGTTAGACTTGGAGACTGGTAAAACATCCTAAGTCCAGACTTCCTCCTTGAGGAAGTCGCTTTTTCAAAAGTGTTAAGTACCACTTACTTCCACCTGAAGCTTTCTGAAAACGAGAGTGGAGCTTCCAAAACATCTCATTTATGAAGTCTCCACTATCTGAGGTATTTGGATACAATTTCTAATGTCGAACTCAAATGGCTGACTTTTCCTGCACAAGCAGTTACCATTTCTTTGTGATATTCCAGTAATGTGATGACTAAGGCAGCCCGCATCTGAACAGGTTGGTAGTAAAGCAAGATGTGGCACAAGACATGTTGCAGCCAACAGAGCCCACAGGAAATCCTCTTCTCCCTTCAGCAAGCCTGTTTGAAGAAACAACTGGTTGCATGAGCATTTTTTCTTAAAGAGGAGCTTAACTGTTTCCCAAGGAGCATGTAAACATATAAACAAGGTATTTGTGTGAAAAATATTTTGTTCAGCATCATGTGCATTTTACCCACTCAAAATACATTACAAAGTCTCAGCACGGTCAGCATCATCCCAAGCTCAACTATCACATCCATCTGTCTTGCCTGGAATTAGTTTGTGTTTTATTTAATATTTTTTAGTGCATTTTTGTGACAGGAATGAATCCATTTCAGATGAAGGCTGGAAGTATCTTTTTTTTCCCCTGCGTAATCCTGAAGTGCTTTGAAATTCACAGTTATAAAAAAAAGGGGCCAAGGAGAATTTTTTCTGATCTGGTTTTGATATAAGTGATGCAATGCAATATAAAAGAGCGTTTACAGAAAGCCCACGATAACAGCAAAAATGTGAAGAGGTTAGATTTTAAACCCCAAAGTGTGGTGCATATATTAACCAGGAGTTGGAGAAAGGTCATGTATTCCTCACACATAGATGGTTTCCAATTCCACCCCTGCATGGAAAATGCCTCAGCCCTTTCCTCCCTCCATCCCTACGGCCAGGTAGGGGCTGCAGCATAGGCAGTACAAGCCCTGGGCAGTGCCCATGGAGAAAAGGGTTTTCCCTGTCCGTGTTGACCCACTGTAGAACATGGGGTGCAAAAACAAATCCCCAAAGAAGGTCTGAATTTCCATGCAGACGTACAAAAGACAGATATGGTGGCTGCTCACATTTTATTTAATTTCTTTGCTCTGTGTCAAAGCAATTACAATACAAAGCTTTCTGGCTTGCAGACGTAAAGCCCCTTTTGTGAAACAGTAGATACTTATTTCTTCATGATCCTTCATATTCCTTTTTTCTTTTTCAAATTTCAGCAGATTTTTCAATATTTTGTGATGGAGCTTTGAGTAATTCACAGCATAAAACTGTCTAAGGAATTTTTCTTTGTAATAGATATTCATGGGTTGAGTTCCTGCAAACATACTTCAGTGAGAGCTCCATCAAAAATGCTAGTTCCTCTTAAGTTGTGTGAAAACTCAGACAGGAGGATAAAAAGCCACAAAAATTTTGAAGGCTCCACAAACATATTTAGAAAAGTTACTGAAAACTCCCCAGCATTTTCTGGGAATATTTTTTTTTAAATCGATGTTCTACCTTTTCCCTGAAATGTATTTGTGGCTTTGACTGTGATAGAAATTTCTCTTGCCAAAATTTTACTAGTCTGAGCATTCATAACTCCATTTACAAAGAGGCAACGAGAAGAAATAATGTGTCATCCCCTACAATTGCTCCATGCTGTTGGAAACCTTGAGCTTCTACCGTACTTTTGATTCTTCAGATAAGTCCCATTCTCTACTTTTTATTTCAAGTAGTTTTCTTCCTCTGAAGTTTTTTATTTTTTCTCAACATCTCATTTGCCATGGGCATCCCATCAATGCCTCTATGCCATTTCCTGTGACATGGTAGCATCCTCCCAATGTCCTCTATTGCTATTACACCTGTGTTTCTTTCATATATAAGACCTCTGAGGCTGAGATGGAAAGATTTTTTTTCCAAATTTCTTTCACATTTAATCAGCCTCAGATAAAAAAACCCAACAAAAACAACACAAAAACTTTAAAAAACCCCAGAGGATCCTTGGGAAGATCTGTTTGGAAAGCATCAGTCACTGCCTTGCTAGCCGTCCTCCCTCTCACTGATAAACCTGACAGTGAACAGTGTCACCAGCTTGCTGCTAGTGACAGTTCCTGTTCCAAGTGGACTCCCAGAGTAATAGCTGGGACAGAGTAGGTATCTGGCTTCTTTCAGGATAGGGATGCCTAAGTAGAACCTACAGGAGATGTGTCCCATTGCAGCCAAGATCCATCCTTACAATAGGATCCAAGCAAAGGTGCTGTTTGCTTTGCCATGCATCTCATATAAACCGCTTGGATTTCCTCTAGGAATTACAAAAATGCCTTGCTACTTTGTTTGCATTTTATTCATTCACAGCTAGGATTTCCAAGAGCTCAGAACTGTGGGCACTCAGATACTGTGCTACAGTCAGCCCTGTATGTGGATGTCAGAATAAAATTCAACCTACACTCAATGCCTACAAGGAAAGAAAACTGAGGAAATACATCTAGATTAACTGGTTCATTCAGTGTCCCACAAGTTTTCATTCACAGCTTTTGCTGCCAGCATTGCACTGTTAAAATCTGAATGGTTCAAAGTTTTGTTTCTCCAGAGGCTTTTTCCTACATAATAAAATACACATTATTGCAATGCATCCCCATGGCACCATGCCAGCCAAGATTAGCCATCTGCACACACCAGAGCAAGAAACTCACTTGTGCTCAGCCAAAAAAAGTTGGGGGGAAGGTCCATTCATGGACCACACAGTGTTAAGCAGAGGTGCAAGGGCTCCCTCTTTCCTGGATGACTGCTCATGGTCACCTCCAAACCTCAGCAGCACCTTGGCTATCTGACTTAGCTTGAATCTGTCTTAATGCAAGGCTGTGATTTCCCTCAGCTGTCCCAAAAGCCAAAGCAACCCCCATAATCCACACATGAGCACTTCTTCCAGCAGCAAAACCAAATTTCTGGGCTTGGGTCTCTACAGAGAGACCAAATCTGGCTCAGCTTTTTTTCTCAGCAGCTGCCTTCTCCTGTTACACAATTTGCACCTTGCTCCCTTCCTTCGTGTTGTGCACTAAACCCCCAAAACCAATATCGCCATGATTTTATAAACAATGTGGGGGGAGGAACCCAAAACCATAGCAGAGAGCTCACATGATATATCCCATCCATGGTTTACCCAGTGATTTTTGCAAGACCTTGTAGCTTTACACCCTAAAACACTCCATGTGCATCTCCCCACATCTATCAAAATCTGCCTGTGTAGACCAGCACTGGGGAGAAACTTCCTATTTAAGACAGGCTGGGGTTGAGTAGGGCAGAGATTTCCACCTTCCTTCACTGAGCATGTAGAATACTTGATTACTGATATAAAGTGATAGGAAATTATATCCCTGGTGTAGCAAAATCTAAGCATCGTGTTGCAGATCCATGAGCATTTACCATGTTACTGATCTGGGTTTACTGCTGCGATGCACTGTTGTTCATCTACCAGAAAACTCCACTCCCACTTGAAAAAAATAGATTAACATTTTAAAAAAATAGCATTCTGCATATGGAAACGTTTCTCTGTAAACATTTAGAGTACATGTGAATCCTCAAGAAAGCAGGGCAAAGTGGTGAAAGCGTCAGCAATTGCTCTCATTGCTTTCCAAACCCCAAACACTACCAGTAACTCTCTTTCTCCAGCTCCCTCCTGTAAAGGGGGATTTGTCCTTGCAGTAGCCCCTGTGCATCTCATTGCCGTGGTGCAGGGATGCTTAATACTATGTGCTTGACATGTTGCTCTCTGCTTGACACTTTATAGGACTTTTAAAACAGCAGGTGTGCAAGATGCAACCCTGGGTCAATCAGTGGGGATGAAAGCCTCCATCCAGTCAAACAAAACAAAACAAACCCAAAACATTCCTTTTCATGGCTTGCAGCTGGTCATGAAAAGGCCTGAGTGCTAATGCCTTCCCTAACCTCAGGGCTGCCAGGGTCTTCTGCAGGCGGTGGATGGGAGGGGAGTGGGTGTCCAGCGCAGCCCACCTCTGTCTCCATGGAAGTGCTTATCAAGTGGAAGGAAGTTATAATAAAATTTACTGCAGTTCCACAAAGTACCACTGTTTGTGTGTTATTAATCACTTACACGGGTCCCCCTCAGAGGAAATGGCAACACTGACAGTGATTTATATGCTATTTAGATAACCCGAGGAGAGCATGTTATGAGCTCCACGCCCAGGCTGTCATCTGCTGAGGGGTACCCCCTCCTCTAAATGCCCAGGGGTCCCCTGAGTCCCTCCCTTTTGCCTTCAAAGACACCGCACACCTTATCAGGGCCACCGACAAAGCAGGTGCTTTCCAAATGTATCTGAATGCAGCAACTTTTCCCATCAATGCAAGATCAAACAGTCCCTCCAGCCTGCAAACAAAAACTCTGGCTGGAAAACAAAGTGGCCTTTTCCTGCCAGGAATCCCAAGGGACATCAGATGCTGGGGGATGGTGATGCTGCTGCTCCTGCCTGGTGCTGGCCCCTTGCAGGGCAGTGTCCAGAATAGGTCCCATCACCACAGTATGAGAAAATCAGGATATTCATTTTGGAATGGTAAAATGATTTATGAAGGGACATTAGTGTCCTTTCAGGAAAAAAAAAAAAAAAAAAAAAAAAAGAGAGAAAAAAATTTGCATAACTTACATTTTTGGGGAAGAAAAACAAAATTTTTATTTTAAAATACAAACT
>WAAB01011250.1:28370-213294 GCA_013389865.1 Piaya cayana
GTGCACTAAACCCCCAAAACCAATATCGCCATGATTTTATAAACAATGTGGGGGGAGGAACCCAAAACCATAGCAGAGAGCTCACATGATATATCCCATCCATGGTTTACCCAGTGATTTTTGCAAGACCTTGTAGCTTTACACCCTAAAACACTCCATGTGCATCTCCCCACATCTATCAAAATCTCCCTGTGTAGACCAGCACTGGGGAGAAACTTCCTATTTAAGACAGGCTGGGGTTGAGTAGGGCAGAGATTTCCACCTACCTTCACTGAGCATGTAGAATACTTGATTACTGATATAAAGTGATAGGAAATTATATCCCTGGTGTAACAAAATCCAAGCATCGTGTTGCAGATCCATGAGCATTTACCATGTTACTGATCTGGGTTTACTGCTGCGATGCACTGTTGTTCATCTACCAGCAAACTCCACTCCCACTTGAAAAAAATAGCTTAACATTTTAAAAAAATAGCATTCTGCATATGGAAACATGTTTCTCTGTAAACATTTAGAGTACATGCGAATCCTCAAGAAAGCAGGGCAAAGTGGTGAAAGCATCAACAATTGCTCTCAATGCTTTCCAAACCCCAAACACTAACAGTAACTCTCTTTCTCCAGCTCTCTCCTGTAAAGGGGAGGTTGTCCTTGCAGTAGCCCCTTGTGCATCTCATTGCCATGGTGCAAGGATGCTTAATACTATGTGCTTGACATGTTGCTCTCTGCTTGACACTTTATAGGACTTTTAAAACAGCAGGTGTGCAAGATGCAACCCTGGGTCAATCAGTGGGGATGAAAGCCTCCATCCAGTCAAACAAAACAAAACAAACCCAAAACATTCCTTTTCATGGCTTGCAGCTGGTCATGAAAAGGCCTGAGTGCTAATGCCTTCCCTAACCTCAGGGCTGCCAGGGTCTTCTGCAGGCGGTGGATGGGAGGGGAGTGGGTGTCCAGCGCAGCCCACCTCTGTCTCCATGGAAGTGCTTATCAAGTGGAAGGAAGTTATAATAAAATTTACTGCAGTTCCACAAAGTACCACTGTTTGTGTGTTATTAATCACTTACACGGGTCCCCCTCAGAGGAAATGGCAACACTGACAGTGATTTATATGCTATTTAGATAACCCGAGGAGAGCATGTTATGAGCTCCACGCCCAGGCTGTCATCTGCTGAGGGGTACCCCCTCCTCTAAATGCCCAGGGGTCCCCTGAGTCCCTCCCTTTTGCCTTCAAAGACACCGCACACCTTATCAGGGCCACCGACAAAGCNTTTTGGGGAAAAAAACCCAACTTTTTATTTCAAAATACAACTTCAGCAAGCCTAGGCTGCAATATGGTCAGGCAACAGCAGATGTTTGAGTTGCAAGTGTTTCCACAGCACTGGAGTTTCTGGGTTCCAGGTAAAGCCCTGCAGCCTCTGAGCCCCATGGAATGCAAGGGTTGATGGCACTGAAAGGACCAGAGAAGGGAGCTGACTCTGTTTCCTGGCACCAAACCCAGGCTAATCATGTTATAGCACTTCTTTTCTCCTCCTGATCATTCCTCTAGGAAAGCTTTTTCCACTCATCATGCTTCACCCTACGTTTGAGGTCTTCTGGCTGCTGCTTCATGCTGTGGGATGACATCTTGCTCTGTGGTCAATTCTTGGATGGACAAGAAAGGACTCATAGAATTCAGTCCCACTTGGTCTGAGGTGTGGGCTGGATGTCTTGCTCTTTCTCCAAGAAGCTGCAAATTTCTGTTTCTGCCCCTGCCCTCCCACCACCTTCCCCTTTGCTTTATCTTTTTGGTATCTTCAGACCAGCAGGAAGGCCCAATTTCATTTGTTCAGTCTGAACTGAAACATTCTTCTGCACAGAAAAACCCTCAAATCTCGCTACCCATTCTGATATTTCTTTTCCCCTGTGATTCGGAAGTTTACGTATCCTTGAAAAATCCACATCCCTGTTTCTGAGGGAACCTAAAGGAAGCACTTCATGAGGATATGGAAGCAGCATGGCTCATCTCTGTTTCAGTAGAAGAGTTGTTTTCTTTGCCCTAATCTCTTTTGTGTATCGCTTTTCCTCTCTGTTTCATAAACGAACAAATTTACTGTAATCATTAGACTTTTCCTCCAAAATTAAAGGCAGGCTAATACAAAACTATGCACATATTAACTTGGATTTTGCTTTTGTTAAGTCAGATGTTTCTTAATCAAAACCATATTTTTTGCAGAGCCTGCTGATTTTAGGCACCTTCAAAATTGAAAAAAAAAGAAGAAGAAGGAGGAGTTAGCTTTCCATTAAATATTAACCTTTCTTCATCATAAACAACTCGGCTCTAGATCAATGATGCTGACATTTGGTTTCACAAATGTAACTGTTTGTTTCCATCTTTTTGTAAACACTAGTGATTTCCTCATGGCCTTTTCTTTTTATTTGACATTGAGAAACACACAGTAGAAAGACATGACCCAGAAAGCTCTGGCTGCAGAGGTGGCTCTTCTAATGAGGCTCAGAATCCCACTCTAAGGATGGCTCTGAGGTTCAAGTGGAGCTCAATGGATCAGTGTTTGAAATCCAGAAACTTTCTCAGAAGTTCATTTGGAGATCCAGATCTAACATTTTGGCTTCTGGAGCCCTGAAGTTGGTAATGCAGAAATGTTGCCATGTGCTGCAGGTTTAGCCAAGCCCCAGGCCAGCTCAGGACTCAAGACCATACGTTCAGTGGAGTAGATGCCCTCTTTTTTCCTGGATGACAGAAACTATCATTAACAAGAAGCAACAAAGACTGGAAGCAAATATTGGAAAGGAAAAGGCCATCCTGACTTGCAAGTATGCTGAACCCAGCAAGGAATTGCTCACTGTGTAATGCAGGTCTCCCCTCCTTCCAATGTTACACCTTTCAGTCCCTATAGGATGGCTGGGATACCATCAGATAATTTTAACAGATGCCTGTGCTCACCTGAAATGATCTTTTATTTTCCCTGGATTTTCAGCTTACATTAGCCTTGGCATGTACTATGTCCTAGTCAAAACCTCAGTCACTTCTGCATCTTTTGGAGTCGCAATGCCTGTATAAAGTATGACCCCATGCAGAGACAAATGTAGATCCCCTCAGACCCAGAGAGCAGACTTGTATTTCAGCTTGGCAACACATCAGAGAGCACTTCCCCAAAGTGGTGGCCTCCATGGCATTGGTGCTATTTTGTTCTCCTACTCCAGAGGTGCTAAGGGTCCCCAGACAGGACAACTCCCCCCTTGCATTCAGTATCTCACTTCCACAGGTCTGAAAGCACAAATTTCTTCTTAGCCCTGCACAGTACAAATGCTGTATTTGCTGGAGCTTTTCTCCTAGTCAAGTTGCAGGAAAGGGAAGACAAACACTGCAAGGTGAAATGTGTCCTTACATGGGTCAGGTCCAAGAGCAACGGGGTGGAAATACGGGAAGATGCCAGCACTAAGCGAAATGTTCCCTTCCCATTCCCTCAAAACCTATTGTAACAGCTTTCAGCAGCGTGCGCTTCATCACTCTCAAACTTAGGGTTTGTACCTGAAGTTATTAATACCAATCCCACTTCTTCCCAATTTTCCCTACTATTCCATGCCAGGGCTCTGATGTGCTGTCTGAAGTAAGCATTAAAACTGCCAGAGAGAGGATTTAATGTCCCATAGACATTACCAAACTATGGTATCCCTATCTCTGCTTCAACTACAAGGTCCCACATTGGACACAGGGCCAAAAATAAATTAGCGGTATTTAAATCAGAAAACTACACGAACTTTTTCTCTTGTCTTGAAGTTTTGAGTAGTTGCAGCTAAAATAACTGATTTATTCTGGTGTTTTCCTCAGTTTATTTTAATCCTCATATGGATAAGTTATAAAACTGTGGTAGCACATTTATTGACTCAAAATATTTAGTCAGAAGCTGCAGAGCACTGAAACCCACAATTTTACTCATGAAACAATCCTTGTACAGAAGCACCAATTTCTTGCTCATAAATAACAACGGCAGAGAAAGAAAAAAAGTCTAAATAAGATGGAGAGAAGCTTCAATAACAAATACAGCTCGGTTTTCAAAACAGCCTTACAAAAATGCAGTTTGTACCAGAGGTCTCAGTTGGACAACACAAGGAATGTCAGGAATCTCAATTCTAGAGTCCAGCCTTTGGGGAAAAGACACTTTTAAAGAAATGCCCAATAATATGATCCCAAAACCAGTTATATAAATCACAGCTGACACAGCCCAGAAAACAGCTACTTTGGAGCTCCAGCAGCCATGGCAAGAAATATGCACACATCTGCTGGTGTGTCTCTTGCAGGACAGTTTATTCCAAGACCTGAGTGCTTTATAAGTACCTTAAACAATTCTTCAAGCCAATATGTGGGAGGAAGGTGTTTGTGCCTGAGCTCTTATATCAGTGGGCTCATTTGGCTGGCACGCCATAAATGAAAAAAAACCCAAAACATTTTTGTTGTAACAATTATAATGTATTTACAGCAATGCAAAATTGTTTACTTCTCCTTCTTGAGAGTGTAGTAAGTGCAAATGACCTGCCCATGGTGACATAGAACATCAGCGGAGGTATGAGTGATCTGTGACTTGCCAATGTTCTCAGTGGCAGTAGTTTAATCCCGTTCTGAATTAGCATTTCTAAAAAGCCCTTTCTGAAGAGGGGGAAGCTGGGAAGCCTCCAACCCACGTCCTTCTAAAGGAATTAGGAGCTCTCATCTGCTATGCTGACATGACCCAGTAATAATGTCTCTCCAGGCTTCTCATCATATTTTTATCTCCCCACTTTGTTTTCCTCCTCAACACACAAAGTAGCTGCTTTTCCTCACTGATTCATTGCCACACGCCTTTTGTGTGGAAGTACTATACCACCTGAGAGCAAGCTGAGAACAGAAACTGCAAGAACTCAGCCCAATTTCCCCCATGGCATTTCCTAATTGTCAACATTAAGTGGCAGAGATGTAAAGTCATCTATTGCTCATGTCATCCCTCCACCTGCTGCAGGATCAGCTGCATCTGTAGACTCACTGAGTCAACAAGGTATCAAAGGAGACATCCAAAGTGAATTCCCAGACTTGCTGGATGCAAACCTCTGTGCCTGTGACACAAAGTAGAGACATGACACAGAGCAGAGACATGACACAGGAGCTTCCTGAGGATGGATGGGCGAATTAACACACTGGTTGTCTCTGGGGAGCTGGTTGGAAGGAGCTGAATTAAAGGATGGAGGCTTGATGGGCAGGTGGGGAATCTGCACACCTCTTCTATGTGCTGCAGTAGCAATTTTTTGGTGAAAAAAGATGACAGCTTTGGAAGCTGAAGGATCAGCTCAGGGAAGGCAGAAAGAAGATCTAAAGTAAATTGGGGTGATGTCTGCACTGGCATGCCAGTGCCACCAGGTCCCCAGAAGGGAGGTGACCCTTGGAACCCTATCTCCTTTCTGGAGGCAGGGATGTGCTGGCCATGAAGCTGAGGCTTCAGGCTACTGGTCTTGTCACTTTACCCAAACAAGGAAGATAAAATGGCACTAATAGAGACAATAACTGAATGAGACTGGGTGTTGGGAGACATGACCCTCACAGGTGGCCCATGCAGGAGCAGCAACACAGCACAGCTCAGCCAACTTCCCCTCTTCAGACCCTGTCCCACGCTGCCTGTAACAGGGCAGGGAGAAGAGACTGCTGATGACAGTGAACAGAATCCCATTTCCAACAGATCATAGCTTACCAGGAAAAAGCATGTCTGTTCTGCAGACATGTCTCATGTCTACTGAACGCCACAGACCTGTTCCCTTGCTCTGCCATAAGGCCTTTGTGGACAGCCTCCACATCCACCTTGGTGGTACTCAGGCTCACCTTTCCTCCAAGTCCCCCCAGCTACAGGATTTTGGCATGTTGCAGCTGGTGTTTGGCCCTGCTACCCCAGCATCAGTGCCTAAATTCCCCTCATCTGAGCCTTGCCCTAAGTGATCAGCCAGACAAACTCCACCCTACAGTGGACCGGCTGGACGGGTGACTTGAAAGCAGTTTTGCTCAGGACATGCTTGGATTCTGCCTGGTGAGAGCGAAGGGTGAAGCTAAAAACATTGTTCACCAGAGAGGACATTTTTGCATTTCAAAGAAAAAACAATTTCACTTGCTAATAAATGATTTGTTTATTTACCCTTTCCTCCCAGAGAATGGTTTCATGGCTGCAAGTCCAGATAACTTATGCTTTGATTTAACTCGTCTATGACTTTGAGGTCATCCATTCATGGAAGCGTAGTATTTCTTATGATGCTATGGAACAAAAATAGGCTGGATTCTTGCCAGATAGGAGGTTTGTATCTCCCTGCACAGAAGACACCCAAGTGGCAGTCTGGCTGGTGGCCATGCCGAGCAGAGAGGTCAAGGGCCATTCATCAGGCTGGGTCCTTTCTGGGTGAACAGAGCTGAGTAAACAAGTGGTTAAGTTGCCTGCTCTGTCCCTGGAATTGGAAAAGCCATTGGGGGTGGTGTATAGTACAGCACAAACTGTCAGCCAGTTTGTTTTGTTTGCTAATGTAGCCCAACAAGTGACCGGTGGGTAAATATAATGGGTTTGAGAACACACAGTTCCTGGACAGGTTTTGAGATATGCCCAACAATGAACCCATTTCCCTGGACTGATTCAAGGGTTTGGGTTTTGGTTTGTTTGCTTCCCTTTTTTTTTTTTTTTTTTTTTTTGTTTCTTACACAGAGCAACCCTCATTTACTGCAACAGGAAAACCAAGAACTCCATTAAAGTCATGATTATGGTGTTGCCAAGTATTTGGGATTCTAGAGTTGTGATTTTTTTTTCAGTAAGAAAAACCTCCCTTCTCCCCTTCAGAGCTAAACTTGTTAAACACTTTGCAAAAGTTAGTTTTGCTTCCTGTCCTCCTTGTGTCAGAAATGTTTGTTTCATATGCTAGTATTTTTCAGATGAGAATAATATCTCAGTGTTTTGGAACTAAAGCACCCATAGTCACATTTTCAATAGAAAACAAAGTTTTCCAACAAGACATTTCAGTTTCTTCTCCAATCATTGCTCAAAGAGAAGACTAAAGTTCTACAGATGCTGTCTATGTAATCTTCTTTGCACCTTCAGTGAATACAGAGTGTTAACCTCAATTTACAGAACAGAAAAATGGTCAGGATGGATATGAGTGGCAACTGTAATGAACACATAGCTTCACTGAGCCAAGGACCACAACTCGTGAATCCCTGGTTCCCAATTCCCTAATTAGTAAACTGCACAGCTCCTCCAATGGTTCAGAAATGAATATTTTTCAGTAAAGCAAAATATTTTCCTTCAGATGTTTAGAGTTTTGAACAATATCTTGCTACTGAAGGTGATTATGAGCCCTGCTTCTGACATTGTCACCTCTTCTGGTTTTAATGACAAATTCATCTTCAGGGAGGAAATACCTGCTGTCACACCACATCGTAGGAGGAAGCATTACAGAAATGTAACGATTCAGCAATCTTTGGGGAATCTGGCTGTGCTTCATATGCTGATTACGGCTCCCATGCTCAGTTTTATTTGCTGAGTGTTTAGGTCTTGGTGCCACTGGAAACCCAGTTTCATCAACAGTTTTTTTCTGGCGTGAGAACATAAATTTAATTAAAAATTAATTCGAATGACCTCAACAAAGTTCTAAAGCTTTGTATAACTCTAACAAGTGAAACCCAACGCTTCCGTGTAGATTGGGTTTTTTGCATACACTGCATGCAAACAGCATGCCTTGATATGAGCAACTAATCCTGCTAGGTGAAATCCCAGTAACTCCAAGGCATTGCTCTGTGACAGTTGATATTGCTATTGCACCTCTTCTAATAGTCTAGAAGAACTCATCACAGTGCCATGGAGAAGCTTTTGTATTTATGGCCACATCCTACTCATTCATACCCCTGGATATTTCCTATCTATTGACTTTTAAACCTCAAACATTCATAGACATTTTAAGAGAGCAGTTGGCCCATTTCCAGAAGAAAGTGTTTGGTTGGTTTGAGGGGTTTTTTCCTACTGGAAAAGAAACAAAACTTTATAAAAATCTATAAGCTACATAATTTTTGTATCAAAAAGAAATATCCTCTACAAAAAGCATTCTGATTTTTCTGAAATGGAATGGTTGACAGGTTGACTTTACTGTGACTGGCACACTTCAACTTCCTCTTTCACTTGCAGTACATTGATACAATTTCAGAGAGGGAAAACCACTTTCAGTATTTAAAAAAAAAAAGTTATTTTTGCTTTTGAAATTGTCTTCCCCTTTGGAAAATGTTTTCTTTCCTGTAATTTCAGAGCTTGTTTTTTCTAACTTCAGATTTTTTCCATAAACAAAAAAATCTAATTCCTGCCCTACTCTAATGCATCCTTTATGCAGGAGGAACATCCTAATGGTACATCTCAAGGATTAAAGAGATATAATGTTTGTAGAGAGATAAAGATTATGTTCACTCCGTTCTTAGACCTCATGCCTAAATTGAGCATAAGACTGAATTTCACTTTGTATGAGTTATCACAGCTGAAACTGTTCGTTGGTGGAAAGCACTATGCAACCATCCATTTGCAGCTGTAAAAGTCAATATATTTAAGCCTGCAGTGTGTAACAATGACCCCTATGGATCCTCCAACATTTTTCTTGGATCTGTATAAGCCTGTTTTTAATATATTACTCATCTAAATTGTTCCTGGGACTTGATTATTTGCTGGAGTTAAAATATCCAATCTTAAAAGATTTTTAAACATGTGCACACTGAATTCCCTACTGCAATAAGCTTCATTTAGCTCAACTAAAACTGCCATGCCATAAAAAATGCTTTAAAAAATCTCAACCTAACTGCTCTCCTGGTTGGTGGAAGCTCCCCAGGCAGGATTCCTTAGTGATGATAATCTCTGCTTTTGGCTGGCTCAGTTTGGTCCCTGGAAGAATAAAATCTAGTTTTCACTGAGTTGCAGATTGAGGTGAAAATAGAGGGCACAGCCATCCCCTCTTCCCTGCAGTGTCCTTCCCCGTAGTACATGGATACTGGATGTTCCCCAAGGAAAAAATGTGGCAAGGCGAGCAATCTACAAAACAATGTTGATTTATGCTCTGTCTCTGAAAAGCATATGAAATCACCCTCTTTTGCATGCGCAAGAGTTCACTGTGTTATTTCCAGTTACTGGGGCCATGGAGAGCCCTCCTCGGTATTCAAAGGCAAATCACTACACAACCAGGCCAGAGCAGGATCTGTCCCATTTTAGTGATCAACTTGTGGGACAAAGCCTGCTGAATTCAAAAGCCAATCAAACTGTTCAGCCTTTGCTGGGCTTGCTTCTAAGCCCAAGCTCCTTTTCATGACGCTGGTGTAAATTAAGGATGAGTCTATTGAAGGAGATGAAATTATAGGAGAAAAGAACTGAGCCGAAATAAACCCAAACAAAAAAACCATTGCACAGAGTTCATCAGGCAACCTTACAGTTCTCTGTTTCTTCTGCAAAGAACTGGATCATCTTGAAAACAACTGCATAGGGCCAAGCATTTTGCCCCTCCTCTCCTTTTCTATACTAAAGAGCAATTATGCAAACAACTGCATAAAGTTCAGCAAAAGGTGGGTTTTTTCCCTCCTCCTCTGAATAATCTCCCCTTATGCTCTACAGCAATGAATATTAACAGGGTGATTCTAGTGTGTTTTCTGAGGAAGTGCCAAATATATATTGCTAAAGCTTGAAGTTCTGCAAATTGTTCACATTTGTGACTCTGTAGTCTGGGGGAAAACACCCTAATTTCTGTATCTTTGAATGACTTTTGTTGAAATTCAAAATGTCTTTATCTCAGCCATACAGTCAGATTTCTGTAATTTTGGCCACAGACCCTCCCTGCAGTTTCAACAACTTGATATCCGGAATGAATAAATCTTATGTGTACATGATTTTACAACTCCCTTGTCTTATTCCCCCAGGGAAAAATATCATCTGTCCTATTGTTGACTGCTTGGATTTACCCTCACCATATCCCTCCCATCAACATGTGATTAATCACTCTACTCCAGCAGGCACCTCTCAGGAACTCAAAACCTTTTACAAGCCTTAATTAAGCCTTGCAACATCCCTGTAAAATAGGTTGAGGCTGGGGTTAAATGATTGGCCTGAGGTGACAGACCAAATCAGAAGCAGGGATAGAAATAAGAAAGAAAGCTGCTACTTCTGAAGCACACGTACGGTTCCCAAGATCAGTGCAAGATACCAAAGCCTTTATTTCCTTTTGGAGATAGAGTGCTGCAGCCACAAAAGCCGTGGCAGCCATACAAGGGAGACTTCCCCAGCTCTCCCCTACAGCACCAATTCACCTTGATCCCTTCAGCCTGGGCATCCCAGGTAAGCCTAACCTCTCCTCTCACCCACAGTCCATGTTTGCAGTTCCCTAACCTACTACTTGTACAAGCTTTAACCACCTGTAAACTGGCAGCTGAGTCCTGCCCCAGTGCTGATTATCTTTCAGAAGCTACCTCTCCCCATTTGACACTCCAGTTGAAGTCAGACCCCTGGCACTTGGCACATCATCAATTCTAGAGACTGAGCAGGGAATCAGAGCCAGGTGTGAAGATGCTGGGGTCCAGGTAACTCTCTTGTGACTCAGCAGCTTAGGGGGGCAAGTGGGGAATGACATCAAGGAGAGTGAATCCAATGAGGAAAAGAGGGGGGAAAAAAGCATAACCTTTTTTCATGGTCTTCTGTGAATCTTTTTGTGGAATCACTTATTTACTAGATTCAGGAATTAAAGAGTCTTATGCAAGTGGTGGTGAGGGTTGTCTACCACCCTCCTTCCCTCCACCAAGTAATGAAACACAATGTGGGTTTCTGTGATTATTTGGGGTTTTTTCTTCCCAAGAAAAATCTTTGCTTTGTTTTTTTCTTAATTTGCCCTAGATCTTCATGGCAGACTCCAATACCAAAAAAACCAACAAAGCAGCAACCCAAAATCAGTGTTCTCTCAGCTAGTTCAGTGGTTTCCTCAATGACCCAGAAGAGAAAAGAGACTGGCAGGGGTAGGGAGATCTCCCTGTAGTATCCACCAAAGTAGTCTCTGTTGGGAAGATGAACACCCACAGCTCTTGGAAAACATCCCATTTCTTTGGGGAATAGGTTTCCCCTATTTTCTCTGCTGCTTATGCAGCTCTTTCACTGTATTCCTAAAAGTTATCCAAGGAGACATTATTCCTAGAAAGTTCCCCTCCTACACCCAGGGCTTCATATCTCTTCTCACAGCCTTTGCTCAGCTTGGCATAATATTGAATAAATAAAAGATAACCAATTGCATTAGGTAATGATGGTCTGAGACCCTCATGCAAGCTCTGCCACTCTAAGGGTGTCTCTGCTGGACAAAAATTCAGCTGTGGTCAGCAGCTTGTGGGAAGGAGTGAGAGCATCAGCCCTGTACAGCATTACTGAAAGATTTAATGAAACATGCGAATAACCAAAGCCCACAGACCCTCACTTTTGTTTAGCATCTCTCTTATGTGTTTTCTTGGGAGCCAGCTCGGGTCTTCGGCATGTATCTAGGCTGAGGGACAACCAGGAACATCCTGACGAAGAGATCAATTATTCATGCAGAAAATATTATGCACTGCTGTGACTCCCTGAACACAAAAGGATCCTTCCAATCTAGTGGCCTCATCTACCACATGCCCTTAGATATGGTCCCTGCAGCACACCAGCCACTGGGGACAAAAGGCTGGTAGAGATGTTAGCCCCATGTGGCATCCCTGGGGACACTCTTGCATGCTTGTCCATGCAGGCTACTCCCAGGAACAGCTTGTCTCCAAGTTTTCTCTGCTCTCACCATGGTATAAACATCTGCATAAGTAGCACACCACAGCACTCAGGCATCTTTGCCTCGAGAGGTCCCCTGGGAGCTGCATCAAAAATACTCCTCCTGCTTCTTGACTTCTGCTACACAGTTGTATCAGCCACCTCATCACACGCATGTTGTGCGCAATCAGTACACGAATTGCAGTGACTCAAACCATCCCTGTGCGATTCTCTCAGTCTGGAAGCAGTTAATACACAAGGTGCCAGGAAATACTGCTAAAAATATACTACATGGTTCCTGCATAGAACACATCATGCCTTACACAGAGCTTTTACGATGTAGTTCTTCAGATCAGCTCTTAAGAGAACATGGTATTTTTTTTCCTGCACCTATTTCAACATCCCAAACAGAGCTACTAGCAATGAGTGGGTTGCTCATCTACCCTCCTGCAAGGCCAGCATTCCCAGCTTGCTCAGTCCTTCTGGCAGCTTTTGCAACGTTTGGCTATTTTGAAGCCCCAAGATAAATTTCCAGTTCTATGTTTACAGTAAAAGGCTTGAAAACACAGATCCAAAATCCCAGAAGACAAATAGACACAACTCTAATTGCAATGTTATTCCAATCCCAACAATTTTAATTAAGTACTTGGGTTCTCGATGGAATTGTGCTTTTGTTCCGGTCTTTCGGAACCACTTCCAGAAATACAAACAGTCTCAGCAGTTGGAAATGAAAATGGGAAATAAAAAAATGTGCAGAAAATGGAACTGAATTGCTGAAAGCTCGGCATTTTTCCTGCCATAGTTCCCTGTCTGGATTGGCTGCTCCAAACTCACCTCTCCATGCTGCAGCATCCTGGTGCTGAGATTTTGGGAACAGAGACTGTTCCTGTTTCAGATACCCAAATATGCAGGTCAGAAAGTTCATTCTGCATGGATCTGATTCCTGCAGTGCAGCTACAGGCTGCTAGGACCCCCCCACCATCCATTGCCCTAAGCCAGCCCCGGTACCATTGCTGCTATCCACTGAGTAAAATAGCACTCACTCCACAAATGCAGCCATGAAACAGTTAATCCTAATTAGCACAAAAGAGTAGATATCCTTTATATTTTGGCAATTCTCATTTTAAAGGAAAAAATATGTTTTGTGTTCTTGGAGTCAGTATGAACAATAAAATAGGATGCCAATTTTCTGGTCTGAATTAGGTGAAAGACCAAACCTACTATCATATGTGTGTGTCTGTGTGTACTGTTGTGTTACACATTTATTTTACTCCTCTGTATATTTACCACCAAAATCACAGGCTGCTGAGAGCATGCCGCAGCATGGCAGAGAAACATGTATGCCTGTTTCATTTACCAATGTTGGAAACTGAACCTGGCACTCAGAAAACACGATTTGCTATCAATTGCAAAAGATATTGCCAAAAAGATAAACTTAATAAAGTCAGTCATTGTCAGCATATCAAGTGAAAACCTTTCCAAGGTGTATGAACAAGACTTTTAAACTTTTGCACTGGTCAAAGTGTTTTTACATCCAATTTCAGCGTGCACTGAAAAACATCCAAAACCTGGGCTTCAAAGAGGCTAAAAATTGAAAGGATTAATGAGTGATAAAATGCTATGAGAAATGAAATGAGGCTAGCAGATCTTCTATGGGACATTGTCCATTGTGAGCCCAGAGCCAAGATGCAGGCAGCATTGCTCCCCATCAAAAAGGAGGGAAAAGAAAATGCAAGTAAACTAAGCACACTTTCAGCTCCACTCCACACGCTGCTCCCATCTGCTGAGATCAACTACAGAAGCCCAGCCAGTGGAAAGCAATGTCATGTTACCACCTCTCTACAGGGCAGGTCTCAGACTCTGTGGGCACTGACTGGCATGCAGCATGCCTGGTGACAGCACAAACCAATCTCTGTGATCCACCTGGCAACACTCCAATACCCGTGCTTTGCTATGCATGCAAGTGAGCTTTCCATAATCTTGTTTTCATCACTCATTTTCTTCAGATGTCACTAATTTTCAGGACAGACAAGAGGATGCCAGATTCACAGTCAGCATAGACGTCGGCACGCAACGGAGAAACTATTCCTGCAGTGGAGCAGAAGATAAAAGTCAACCCAGTCAAAATGTGGCTGATTAATTGGCCAAAAGCAGCCAGAGGCAGCTCTACATACAGCACAATGTTTCCCATCCCAAATTCCTCCATGTCCTGTCCTCTGGTCATCAGTAGAGGCGCACAGTTATGGGGAAAGCTCACTGACATCCATCTTTGGCTCACTTAAATAGGAGAGCACCTTGGACATTAAATCTCTGACACCCTATTACCTCCCTCCAGTTGTTTTCACAACACTAGAGGGAGACAGGATTCTAATAAGGTTTTGCAGTCAGAAACCAGTATTTATCAATGAAAGAAAACATACAAAATGCTCGCAGAGCTCAATGCATCCAGGAGGAAGTAGGTGCCACCTCTGAGCACAGCCAGCTGCAGCTGAGTAGATCCTTTGCAAAAGGGGATTCAAGAGTTTTTGGGGTATTTCACTCAAGAAACACACATAAAACAGATAAAAATTGAGCACAGGCTTACATTTAAGTACTTACTTAAGAGCTTTCTGGCACAAGAGCTCAACTAAGGATTAAGAGCCACACACCATATTACTTTTAATTGAGCTACTGTCTTCCCCTATGTTTTTCCCTGGGGAGATCAGTGGCTGGCTTACGAGTTCAAGTAACAACATCAGTTAAAAGAGTATTCAAACAATTGCAGTTGGCAGTTCTCTGAATAATATGAATGTTATAGAGTGTCGGAAAATGTCGTATCATTGATTTTCTGGTTTCCTGCTCTCATTGCTTTTGATCTCCACTAAAAGATTTATTGAATGGCTTTCATTTTTACATTAACCTAGCCCAAATTACACTGACTGAGAGCTGGAATTTTACTTTTTTTCTTCTTAAACATACAAAAAGGGATTTTTGAGGCTGAGACTTTTGATTCCTTCCAGTTTTTCTTATTTGAAGCAAAAGACTGTTTTGGTAGGTTTATGAGATGGCATATGTTTTACTGACAGACATGCCTGTTAGATTGCCTGTTCATTTTCTATTTTTGGAGACATTGCCATGTTATCTGCATTCAAAAAACAGTTTGCCTTGATTAAAATTTACATAAAATAAATGGAAATATCAGCTTTGCTCATAGCCAAACCCTATTGAGCATCTTTTCCTCATCATGGTGAAATGCAATGCAGAAAAAAGTGATCCCTTCCCACATTCAGTCATTAGAGCTCACAAATGAGGAATAATTCCTTCCCATGAGACATACAATGCCTTGAAAGAGGAATAAGGATATTCTTTGTATGGGCTGGCTGGCCTTTCAGCTCTGCCTAGGGATCATGGTCCAGGAATTTGTTGTTGTTTAACAAGCCTATTTTCACTAACCTGTGACACACCATAAGTTTTGGGTGAGTTCAAAAGAGAAATAAAGCTGAGAACTTTAAGGACCAACAGCTCTATGCAAGACACTTTGCAAGTCAGTGGTCTTACTTCAGTTTAAATGATACCATTTACTATCCTCTGAGGTCCTAAAATCCCATTTTATTCTCTGTTTAAAGAAAGGGAGAAAAATTAATCTTTCAATTAAACAGCATTCAGCTCCCATTTTTCTCCATTGATCATCTTTCAGATTATGATTTTTATTGCAGGTAAGAAATCAATAACGCTTAAGGGCAAGCTCACACAAGAAATAACCTTAAGTGGAGATTAACAGACCAGTTTTGTCTTAAAGAGATGGTTTTTTAGCAACTTTACTCATCCCAGGAGGAGGGAAAGATACCGAGTGCAGGCAACCTTACCTGCTGGCCCATCGGTAACCAAGCACTCCTCTCCATGTCCATTTCCCACTGTATAAAATAGAGATGCCTCATGCAATGCATTGAGAGCTTCAGTGGCCCATTTTAAAGAACCCATTTTCCTCCACATCTTTTTGCTGTTAGACAGCCCAAACATGTTAATTCAAGTTCATCACTGCAAAGTCCATCTGTGACAGTACTCATGAGCTTGGCTCTGCTGATGCTTCTTGAAATAGCCTCCACCCCCAGAATACCCCTGTATGCACAACAGCACCATTTCCTGAGTGTGAATTGCAGGGACGAAGTCAGCAGGGAAATCTGTGGCAGCTCATGAATGAATACCAGACTTGAGGACGGTCCAATTTGCTATAAACATGGTTAAACAGGGCAAAGTGTCCCTCCTTTCCCTCTCTGCATTCTTGTTTTCTCTTCTCCTATCTCAGCTCAATCTTCCAATTCAGTTTCCTGAAAACACTTCCCGATTTCACACCATAAACATCCTCCACTTTTATTTGATCAACACTTCCTATGCTGAAAGGCCTTCCACCCAGTTCCTCCAGAGTGGCTTCTATGTTTCCCCTATCTTTGATATCTCAACAATAACGAAAAACAACCTTTCCTGTGCTTGGTACTGGCATGCTTTTGGTATTTTTTTCCCTCTCCTTCCCACTAAGGGGTGAGTGCAGACCATTTCATGTCTGGGTTAGCCAACAGTCTGCTTTGCAAAAGGTAGCAGAGGAGGTGGGAGGACTCACTGCTTCCAAAACAAGGGCAGGAGGAGCATCACATTCAGAGTGAGTTGACATAGTGCTGGTGGTTGCTCCTGCTCTGCGAGTATCTCTCCAGACCTACATCACTGAAGGCACATGAGGAACGGGACTGTCCCCTGCCAGAAGACAGAAGGTCACAGCCACCCTAACTAGTCTACACTAGGAATACTCCCTCCAAGCTGCATGTCACTGTCCTCAGATCACCTCCTCCTCCTCAAATGGGGAATTCCCAGAGCTCAAGCCAAGGCCAGCTGAGGAGAGATATGTTTTTTTTTGTGTTGACCTCAGCAGCCCTGGACAAGGCTTCCTGGAAGAAGAGTTTCCTGGACAGCCAGCACTGATGAACAAGAAAGATGCTTCCTCAGGAGACATGCTGCTCCCAGCCAGGTAAGGTGCAGTCTTTGTGCTGTCTCTTCCTTCTCTAGAGAGCTTTACCTACTGGTAAAGACAAATCATGACTTATCATGTTATTACCCTTTTTCAGCTTTTTACTTTGCCACACAGTAACACATAAACTCCCCAGAACTCCAACCACATAGGACACTTGAGCATGCCCAGCCCTAGCAAGCAAGAGAAAGGACGTATCCTCTGCTGAAGGCAGCTTGTGAACACCCAGAACTCATTCTGGGGGGCTAATAAACACTGACTGAACCTGAAAGAGCAGTGTTCAACCATGCTGGGAGTCAGACTAATGTCAGGACCTAGGTGATACATAAAGGTCTAGTAGGTGACTCAGCATTTGGTTGCCTGAGTTTTGGTGGCCTGGTAGTAGGATCCGCAGCATCCAGAAAGGACCTGATTTTTGGAAATGGCATCACATCAGAAGGCTGATGTGCTCCAAACAATTCAGCTCTGATTTAGAGAGACCGTGTAACCTAACCTTCTGCAAATGTCTTTACAGTGGCATTTGGCCAGTGTGCTTCAGCAACAGCTTTGGGAAGATGTTCTGACACATGAGAAAGTGAAAGAATTTGCCAGGAAAAAGAGGTTGAAGAGCAGAAACACATATTTATGGACATCCTGACAATGGGCCATCTTAATTCACTGTGATTGTATCAGAGCCACCAATGGACAAATGCCCTGCTTCTGATGTAAAAATAAGAAAGTGAGGATTAGTTTGAGGACTATTATATTTTGTTTCAGCCGTATTTTATTAGTATCAGATGCAGCAAGGGATATACTGCCCTACCTCTGAGTAGCCAAAGATAACATACAAAGCTTTGCTAGGAAGGATGACTACAAAAGATGGAGGAGTGATGGGTAGGATGCACAGCACTATGTGTTTAACCAGTAGCAGACATACAAAATATCCGTCCCATTACCTGTCACCCATAGCTTCTCCCCTGTATTTTTAACACCCTGCAATTCTTAAGTGACCTTCATCATTACATATCTTTTGATAGCACATACCATTGTTTCTTTTAACAAAATGCGGGTAGAAGCTGAAAGCATCCTTTGCTTAATAGCCATTTTTTATTTCAAACCAAGGAGGGAGCAGCTCATATAATGTAATGTAGGAAAACTGGCAAGGGAAGCCTAACTGCTTTATTTGCAGCAGCTCTGCATTTATTACATAAAGCACACTGTTGAGAAGAGTTTAAAGCCATGAAAGCCTCAGGATACAGGAAAGGTACTGGCAATTTCATTTGTGTTTTATCTTGTTTCTTTTTTCTTAAAGGGAAAGGTTAGAAAAAATACCTTTTCACAGGGTTCTGTTTGGGCAGGAATTTAATCCACCCTGTATCACTATGAGAAACTGTTTGGTGAACAGAAAAAGAAATAGCAAGGTGGCTGGTTTCATAATTTTAATATTTCTGCAGCTTTAGAGCATGATAGAGCAAACCTAACTTGACTTTTTTTTGATACTTATGAGATAACAGTTATGGAGATATTTTGTGATGCTTTAGGATTCAGGACACCTGACTGCCCAGTGTCCCATGATACAATTTAGATGTACTCCGCTTAAAGCTGCCAAATATGCAAAGACCATTACTTGGAAGATACATAGCTGAGAGACATAGGATGCAGATGACACCTCCTGTTTAATGCTTCCTATCGGGAGCTGAGGAAGGCTGAGCTGAAGTAACACTGACTCCATCCTAAGCAAGAGCACCATGCACACTCCAAGCAGCAGGGAAAAAAACAAGACAACACATAGCACTTTTTTGACCTGCCATGGTTCTGCAATTTAATTGCCATCTATCCTGTCACTGTGAGACTTGAAAAGGATTTAACAGGATTTGCATACTATAATACTTTGTGTATTATAATATTGTGTTATGAAGGAGGTTGTGTGCAAGTATAGATAATATCTATATGCTCACAAATATATTTATTTTTCTAGAGATACACACAGAGATATGCAGAAAAACACATTAAAGAAAAAAACTTAAGGCAAACATTATGCAGCTGCAAGACTCAAACTCAGAAGCATGGCAAGACCACACAACAAAGGATGGTGCCTGCAAGCAAACCCAGCCAGAAAAACAGACCAGTCCAGCTGGACAGGGAGTTCAAGGTGAACAGGAGCACACACTGGCTGAACCTTGATCAGCTTACACCAGCTTTATCAATTTTGTGCCTAGATCACATGAGCAAGGAGCTTTAAGGACGGACTCAGAGCGGTATAGCAAGGAAATTGTGCACACTGAGCAAGTTCTTAGGGCAGGTAACCTGGCCACGTGTGACATTAGTGATCCACAGAGTAACAGAGGAGAGGCTGTTCTCAGCTTCCCAGCACCACACCAGAGATGACAACAATGTGAAGCTCAGCCTCTAAGAGCCTTACAAGCAAAACCAACTCTAAACTCTTTTTTCCTCCAATAAATTATTGCTCATGACAATAATCACTGGAGAGTGATATATTTTCCAATAAACAGAAAGCAACATCCAGCCCAATGCCTGTGTAACATCTAGCAAGAACAAAACAAATGAAGGAGAAACTTAAAGCTGAGCTTCCCCAGGAAGGGGCTGCAGAAATCCGTGGACACGGCACACTAGGAGAGTTCTGCTGATTAAAAAAAGCAGTTATTCTCTCCACATCAAAATGCTGATGACAGGATTCCACCATCAGTATCAGGGCTACATTCAGTACACACCATATCTCAAGTACTTGTTAAAAACTACTGGTTATTAACACTCCAAAGTAGGCAAGCAAGACTTTTTCAAGGAAACAAATCTCGGTCAACAGGTCATGGGTAGGAAAAAATAATCATTCCATATTTTTCAGCTGTTCTTTTCTTTTTGGGCCAAAGCTTTACAGGTGGTTGCATGAACCAACTAAATTCATACCCTAAAAAGCCTCAGAAGTTTCATTTTATTCCCTCCAGGGACAGTCAGATGTATCTTTGGGCAATGCTGTTCATCAGAGCTGTAATGGGGTGATGGATGTCACTGCCCCATCAGTCCTAGGCACTTACCTCAGCCCTGCAGAGTAAGAGGGAGGACCACGCTATAATCACAAACCTGGTGAGCAAGAGGAATAGCAACACTAAGAGGCTCAGATTGATAGCAAAGACACCCTTCTCCTCCACATGCCATCTCCATTGCCCTTATCCAGATGATTCACTGCCCTCTTCACCCATCGTGTTCAGCTCACACAACAACCTCCCAAACCAAAGGAAGACCATTAACAGCAGTGGGAGTGAGGATCCTCTGGCATCATTTGGCACAGCATGAGTAGCTCATCCTTGCCTGATGAACAATTACCCTCATGTCCTTTGAACACAACCAAGACCAGACCAATTTATTGACCCTCAACAGATTACTATCTTATTGAAACAACATCCTTTTGTCATCCAGAGCATTGAACACCTCTCTGGAGCACTTGTTAAAGGCCCAAATACCTGAGAGTTTATTCAAGAGAAGAAGAACTCACTTTCTTACAGGAGCTTAGCAGAAAAGGCTGATAATCATCTCATGATCACAAATTACTTTTCCTAAGGGCCATTTATGAGGTAACAGTCGGTGTGCAGAAAGCATTTAATTTCTCCAACAGCTTACTGAAAATGAAACATCATGAACCCTAAAAAGAAACTATGAATCAAAGGCTGCATTCTTCTCTCCCACAGTGACCCCTTTGTTTGGTTCTACCCTAAAGTTTCATTACGAAAGCCTGATACAGGAGCCTTATTAAATTGTGATTAAATGACGTGTCCACATAGAAGTCTGTTCATTCTACTGTTGATGTGGTCTGGCTTTCTTAGACTTTTAAAACATAGAGGCTTATGAAATAACTGTAATATCTTTTCCCATGATTGCTAGGGAATGGAGGGTCTTTGCTTCTGCTCTAGTCGTACCTGGCCTCACTCCAGAGGATAACATTTTCATTAAATGTGCATTAGGTACACAATTCACCATGCAGCCATCCTGATGAAGCGCCTGATCCAAGGACTGTTGACCTGGCTCAGAAGCCTTAATGGGCTTTGGTGAACTTTGCTGGCCTCTATAAAAACAGAATCACTAGTTACTTTGAGCTCCTTTTACCATCAGTTGGATCAATCTTTTCCCATTTCTTCCCACTAACTATTTCTTTGGTTTGAGATTTTTAAAAAGTGACACAAGCTGAATCATGGTAATGATTCGGATGCTTGTTGATTATTTTATTAAAATGTCAGGGCCAACATTTGGATAGCTAGGACAACTAAGAAACAGTTAAACTGTAGAAAGTCAAACCAAATAATATTCATACTATTTCTGATGGAGTAATAGTACTGAGCCACCGGTAAACTCACAGCAGTGATGCATCTTTCCTTTCAGATGACTCACTTTAAATAGTGCCCAGTGATTTACACACAGAAATATGTCTTAGTAAATACAGAAATGCACATATTCATACATTTTTAGGCCAGGAGAACCTTTGCAAATATTCAGTCCAGCCCTTTGGAGACTGAAGCCTCACCCAGCAACTTCTGCCTAAAATGCATGGCTTCTGTTTGAGTGGAAACATCCAAATAACACAGTGGAATGCTTTAAAATGCTTTCTTCCAATATTTGTCAAAAGGGATGTTGTAAAAACAGAATTATGTTCTTTCAGAAAGTTTAAGTCAGGACAGGGATGTCAAGAATTTGTTTTTTATATATATATTTCTTTTTAAAAGAAACCCACTATCCCTTAGAAAAGCACTGTTTCCAGAGCTGTGCATGGGGCTTTGGGACAAAGCTGATTGGAAGCTCACAGTCCACCATACCTGTTCGGCACTGTCACAGACACCTCCACCATTGTGGATGGCCATGACCAGCCTATCTGACCCAGTCACACCCATCTCTCCTGCAGGCCCCTGCAATCAACACAACACTGGAGTAACACAACTGATTAACAAAGCCAATGCTTCACATCATCTACAGCTTCCTCTAGGCAAGAGGAACATTGTGCTCATTCAGCAGACAGTAGACCAAGCTACTCATAAAAGACGACAAAGAATGGCCAGAAACTTTTATGGCAATAGGGGTAATTTCTGAGAGATGCTGGCAGCCTTCTGGCTGAGTCAGCAAGAATTCTCCATGGGACACGTATGACAGGCTCTCACAACCCCAAGACCAGATTGCTGAATCATAGAGGCACCATCTCACTAGTCTGACAAAGGCAACTTAAACCATGCTTTACAAGGAACAAACATGTGGAAATATTTGTGTAAGATAATATAAGGGAGTGGCTCAGCAATATTTCGAAGAGCTGAGCTAAGGCAAAACCCAGAGTATATATAATGCTTGAGAAAAATCAAATTATCAAATCTAGCAACACATTTATGTTAGGGTAACATTTGCTCTGGAGTAGGTTTCTGTCAATGGATGTCCTACACATGGAACAGGCAGTGAAAATATGAGGGCAGGGTATGCAAAGAGATTTATCTGAAAATCAGCCCTGAATCTCACAAGGGACTCCTAATCAAGCCATACTTCAGCCATAGGACATCAAAAGGCTGTTCAGGAATGGTTGGTGGATCTCTCAGGTTGATGCATGCAGGCACAGGCAGCTGACTGCTAAGTTGTATTTTATTCAGAGCAAACACACTACGAGCGTCTCTGAAATAATCAGTCCATTCATATACAGGAGACAAAGTTTGCTGTCTGAAGTAGTTGTAGTGCTTTCTGATAAGGATACATTCGAGATTTTTCTCCTTGTGTATTAATATCTTTTACTAATTACAGCCCAAGGTCCACCACCCAAAACCACCCTGAACTGGAGCTTCAGAGTAGCGTTGTGCTGACCTGCCACTCTCAGCAGCCAAACACTGCTGCTGAGCCATGATGGTTCTCAACACAAAAGTAGAATCTACTTACAGAGAAGACAGAAAAGCCAATAAAATGTCTGCATATTTGATAGGCGAGAAGCAGAGTGTCAGTCTCTCAAATGTTGCAGTCCAGAGAATGACTAGAAACTCTCAGCTTTACATAAAGACCCCTATATATTTCCCAGGATGACCACACTGCAGTATCAGATTGCTATGAAAAGATCTTCATCATTTCAGAAAGACTTCGTACACCTCAGCTGCATTTTGCATCACAAACCAGATTCATAGAATCATAAAATCACCAGGTTGGAAGAGACCCACTGCATCATTGAGTCCAACTGCTCCCACCAATCTCCAAACCATGCCCATCTGAGATGAGTGCTGGGAGGTAGGTTTCCTCACACAGTGAAGTCATCAGTTGTATTAACCCCCACCATGTTTTTAAAGGCATTGGATAAGTCAAGATGAGTTTCGTGTCTGGAAACTAACTGGCCAGTACATCAGAGCATAGGAATTGCTCAAGACCTTTGTCTATCACCACAGCATTTAAATAATTCTCCTCCACTTGGACACCTAATGCAATTTATCTGCTATCTGTAACTTAATTCTTTGACAAGAGATGAGAAAGCCATCCACAGCGAGAGGAGAGCTAAATCTTCACTAAAAGGAATCTAATAAAAATAGCTGCTGTAGCATTTTAAAACTACAACTCATAAGCAAATCAAAACAAGCTTAGTTCCCTAAGAGTCCCATTCAGATGACACACAACCCAGTTTCAGTATTGCACATTACAATGCAAGAGCCAATCACAAGAGTTCAATTTAAAGCAAGTACATTCTCAGCATCTCTTGATCGTTTCTTCCAATGCTTTAACCTACAGTAGTCTACATCACTTCTTCTGCCACAGCCACATACATCTTCACACTGGGAGCAAAACCACATGCCCCTTTTTTAGCACCTAGCATTCAAATCATACATGGGCAGCACAAGGTGGCAGGTAATCACACTGAAATGACATGGGCTTTCTAATTGCAGCCCTCATATTTGAAAATATTGGGCTACACAACCTGGGTAAGGAATGAGAATGTTGAGTAAGCAACCATGGTAAACAAATAACTGCCTCCCTCGTTCCACAGCCTCATTCTTTTCTCCAGATGCTTTGCATTTCCCCTTTCCTCTGCCAGGTGCTTTTAGCACATCAGTACTAGGATCCCAGCCTGCTTTTAAATAAACTACCACAGATCTGTCTCTATAGAAGATGTTTCTTGCCAGAAAATTTATCTAATTTGTAAGTATTTCATGATTTTTTGAGTTGTAAAACACATTATTAGAAAATGGCCAACAGAAAAGATCCCTTCTGGTAGCCAAAGTGACCATATAATTGATTTTTATGAACACCATCTGAAGAAATGAGTCACAACCCATATGGCTATTTTGGAATCTAGATATACATCACGTTTTAAGCCTGTCAGAAGATTTATCCAAGTTTTCTGCATATAATCAATGGCAATTACACACAGATATGAATCATCATGGTTCCTAAGGCTGAGCACATGTTTGAAGAGTGAAGGATTCACACATTCTTGCTCTATAAATACCCATCCAAAGTTGTCCAGAGCATGAGAAACTCACATGGCAGAAAGTAAAAAGGTATCACAGAATAAACTGCAGACTCATTACAGAACCAAAGGCCACCACCCTTAAATGGGTGTAGATATTATTAACTTAGGACACGGTTCAAACTTCAGTTGAAGTCAGACGGAAAAGCACTACCTCTAAGGCGGACTGTGTATCCTGTTTCTCCATGACTTTAACCATTTTCTCATAGCTTGGCCCCAGCCAGTGATGAGGTTAGGTTACAGATTTACTCATTCAACTGTGTTGCTCTGCAAATAACACCCACACAGTTCACATGTGCACAATCTTCCCATGAACATCTGGGCTTTCCAGTGATGCAGAAACATACCTTCCATTGGGCCACATTGGCACAACTACACACCTTCACACATCCTGACTTTCTCTGTGGCACTGCCTGCAGTGCCACAGCTTATGCCTTCACAACCTTTTCGGTGGATTCACATTCATTCAGTGTCAACATGAGGCCATATCCTGCATCTTCTTAAAAATGCTGAGAACCCTGCTTGCAATTGCTTTGTTACTATCTTCCAACGGTGGTGGGAATTTTGTTTACACTGATAGCAGATGCAACAGCTACAAAACCCTGAACTATTCTATCCATGCAAACATGACTGCTGAATTATATTGCCTTTGTATTCCAGCAGCAGGTACTGGTCCACAATGCTTCCTCTGCTAATAACATGCAGCTCCAGAGCACCTATGTATAAAAAAGCATGCCAATTTTTAAGGACTCTCAGAGAAGGAAATGTCTCCCAGTACAAAACAACCTTCTTGTTACCATGGAAAAAATGGTCAAATTAATATTTTTCAAGCTCATCTCCTGTGGAAGGAAAAAAAAACCACATAAGCCAGGATTTATGTTTTATGCTTCATGCATAGTATCTCCAACATGTTTCTTTCTATCCATCAGACTTTTATGTAGCTGTGATTTCCAGCACCCAGAATAGCTGCCCAAAAATAGTGGAGATGGTTGGCCTAGACTGAACATTTATAACTTTAATACTTCTAGAACCAGAAGAGACTGTTATTATAGCCCCATCCAGCTTCCTGTGAAACACAAACCAAACAGTCTCAGCTGATAATTTCTGTATCAAGCCCCATGACTTCTACTTGAACTGGCACCAAACACACTCCTGATGTGCTACAGGTACTATATTACACATCTTACAGTTCCTGCATTCCTCCAGGCAATGCAAAGTATAGAAAGGAGCCACAGTCCCTTTTGCTGCCTATTCACCCTGATAAATGAACAAGCAAACGGAGTGCCAGCAGTATTTTTAAAAGCTGTCTAGTCTTGGAGGCAAGTAAAGCCTCTGCATTCCTTGGAAAGAGGTGAGCGGGTGATAGAGAATAGACCAGGATCCATAATCTATTGCACAGGTTTAACTTCATAACACTAGCACACATTCAGATCCTGTTTTAAAGGGAAGCTGGAAGATTAGCATCGGCTCCTAGACCAAGCCTGTTGTAATGAAACCCTGCCTATACTTTGACAGAGTTACTAACGGGATCTTTTATGATGACTGCCAAGGGAAGTCTCCCAAGACAGCTGAAAACTTTGAGGTTAAATTTTGAAAGGAAGAAAAACTTATCCTCATATTCATGTTACAGCTCATGATAAACTATTCCAGAGGGGATTCTTACCAGGATGCTAAAAGAAATTTTATGGAGAACTAGAGTAATTCATCTAAAATGAGGACAAAAGTGTAACATATAACCTAGGAGGAAACAAAGAAAGGTTATTTTGCCCTCAATTTTACTGTGTTTCTAAGACAATTCAGACGGATAAAATTTGCAAAGCTATTTGTAGATTAAAAGGCTTGTACAATAACCAGATCCAGAGGATCATGGTTTTAGGAAATATCACACCAGTTGTAGAAAAACATAGAAGTTTTCATATTTAAGTTATTTCATATCATTACAAAACCAACCAAGACTAGGATTCTTCTACCCAGAGATTTCCCACCCACATAGAGTCTGAAATCTCTATATAAGGAATTTTTCCCCACTTCACAGATCAAAGCAATTTTCCCCATGCTAGTAGATCAACTAGAAATGGGGCTGACGCCCCCCAACTTTCAGTTTAGCATCTTTAGTCTTGACTGAAGACCCTCAGTTAACCATTCCAGCAACAAGTAGATGCTTTGTGGCCTGCTCCTTCTGTTCTTTGACTAACTGCCTCCAGAGGCAGCAGACATAAGTTTTTCTGAGCACATATTGGCAGGGCACCTATCTAGTTGGTATTCCAGTCAGCACAGATGCTTAAATCACCTCTCCAACACAGGCTGGTGCCCTCTGAAGATGTGGGGCTGAGGGACTCTGTCTCCCCAGTGCAGCAGGAGCCTCCATGGTGCTGAGGACTCATGTTGAATACAGCCAAACCAAGACTTGCTGCTCTTGAAACTGCTCCCCCGCCAAGAATAACAGTAAAAAAACCTGCTCTCAAGCAAGGAGCACAAGGGTTTCCAAGCTCAGCTGGGGTCTTTTCGTTTTTTCTTTTTTTGCTCTGCCTGCGTAAAGTCAAAATGCTCCAAGATGCCTTGGAAATACAGTGCAGCCTGTGCTGCTGAAGGGGATATTTGCAAGAAGCCCTGCCATGACCTCAGCTTTAAAAACACTTCAATCAGAACAACTCAGAAGTCATGCCAGTGCCAAATTATCCCCATGCAATACAAGAAAGGAAGCTAATCCCTGCTTCTTGACGATAATTAGGACAATGAGAAACACCTTTCTGACATGATTTAGCTCAGAGCCAAAGCCCAAGCTGTCTCAGAGGAAAACTTCCTCGGAAGACCAGATGATGACAAAAGTTTTAAGTGGTGCACTGCACCACACTGGTGGTGTTCAAAGAAACAACACACCTGGCCTTCCTGGCTCATCTGCTGCATCTGGCCACCAGCCATGACTCACCCTCCTTGGTTTTGGATACAGGCAGGAATTTCTTCTTCTTTCCAGTGGCCAGACACTTGATTTTCTAGCTATTCCACTGAGAAAATAATCTCCCAGGTGATTATGTGCTGCAAGAATCTGCCTCACTCCTTGTGGCTTTTAGTGGGATCAACTTCACAGGAAGATTTTTAGGGGAAAAATATGTGTTCTTGATGACTGTGACAGTGAATAGATACGGTAGTGAAACTCCAGGCTGATGCAGTTTTAACAATCAGGTGACTTTCCATGCACCTACCCTCAACCTCATTCCTAAACTGACTATTTTTAAGGAAAACACCATCACAGAAATAAAATTTTCCATATGGATAATTTAGACGGGCTGTCTGGAGTTTTCCCACTGGCTCCTACAAGATGACAGGTGAGGGTTTCCACTACAATACAAAGCAGTACTGGGCGGAGGATTATAGCAAAACAGAAGTAGCTCAGTCTGAACCTCACTGCTGCTGGGTTTTTTTGAAGGGTTTGAGGCTAGGAATCCAGAGTTCCCACAGCACCAACCCTTTCAAGCCACATGCCAAGGTATGGGGAAAGAGAATGATGCATTTTCATTTTTTTATGTGCAAAAAGACCCAGGTGCTGACATGAGCTTGCATCTCAATGGGCCACAGATGTCACCTGCCTCCACAGCCAGGGCAAGGGATGCACCTTCAGTCCTGCTTTTTCCAGCATGAGCAGTGAGCAGGGTGTACTTGCAAGGAAATTGAGAAGCCCTGAAAAAAAACCCCAAACCAAATGGAATTCCTTTCAGAAACAGTTCTTCTCTGGGAGAGATAAGATGAGAAAGAGAAAATAACTTGTGACAGATGGCAGGGATGGTGGAGAATGCACTAATGGGAAGCACACACATCCCAGGAGGATGNACCCAAACCAAATGGAATTCTGTTCAGAAACAGTTCTTCTCTGGGAGAGATAAGATGAGAAAGAGAAAATAACTTGTGACAGATGGCAGGGATGGTGGGGAATGCACTAATGGGAAGCACACACATCCCAGGAGGATGAAAGCAGTATAAAACCTTATAAAAACCCAAGTGCATGTCTCTTTGGGCTGCTTCACTGTGGTTCCTTTTATAAAAGATACATTCATTCAAAGGCAAATCTTGATTTCTGTCATGAGCCTATCATTACACAAGTGCTGTGAATTGATGTTAAAGACACAGTAAGTCAAAGAATGTGTCCTATATACACCCACATGTACATTGAACACAGATTTATACAGTCAATATTACAGGAAAGCAGGCACTCCTTATATTTACTAAATGTTGAGTTCAGTGCATCACCAGCACAAACTGCAGTGAGCTTAAAAGCAAGGTTCTGACTGCACTGCAGCATGACACTGCAGCTGCAGACATAATTTATTTTCAAAGCCCTTGTAACCCAGCCTTCTTTCTTTCCTTCTTTCCTTCTTTCCTTCTTTCTCCTCCTCTTTCTCCCTTTTCCCCTTTCTCTTGTTCTCCCTTTCCTGGCAGTGCCTAAAACTAGCTCTATTACAGGAGTGCTGTCTCTCAGCAGAGTGTTTTGTGTCCAGCTCAGATTTCACTTTCAGGTCCAGCCTTAAACAATTGTCATAGTGGAGATGCAGAGTTTTGAAGAAAATTCCTTTCCAAACCCACATACTTTTGGCTCCACCCACAACCTGGTGATTCCCACCACTCTACCAGGTGATGCATTGTTATTTGATTCCCTTCACTTCGTATTCTCCAATTATACACTCTGTTCAAATTAGTGTACCTGCTCAATAAAAAACCAAACCCCACAAATAACAGTGCCTGGGCAACTAGGCTTTGCAATGGAGGGAGGCATTTACTGAAATAACCGAAAATAAGTTAGGACAAAAGATTAGTAATGAGAGCACAACGAAGTGAGTCCTCCTTGGTTATCTGTGGTCTGTGGGTTCTCATCTAATCCAGGGTTGTGCTTAGGTAAAGGCTTAGGTTTAAGCAACACTTAATCTCTTTTAATTTATAAAGCCAACCTACAGGATAAAATTATCTGAATGCAACAATCCCAACAAACATTGGTGAAAGAGGTAGGTAGGTTCTTCATAATCTGCATAGCCCCGTACTACACTGCACAGGTCCACCAGCCAACTCCAAGTAAGTCAACAGGACACACAAAGCCACGATACCCTGGTATTGTATTTGAATTAAATACATACAGATATCTATCTCACATTTCAAAGCTAGTTATCTAGTGCGAAATCCTACCCTAGCATGGCAAACTTCTGGTATAAAAAAGCTGGCAGAGATACCCAACATCCTTCCAGGTGCCACATACCTCCTTAGCAGAGGTAATCCAGGAAAGCACTTTTGAGTTTCATTAGAACATATGTTCTTAGTGACCTTAGTGTTCTTAGTGACCCTTAGTGAGTTTACAGATGACACTAAGCTGGGAGGAAGCGTCGATCTGCTTGTCCATCTGGAGCACAAATCTTAAGAGGGGCAGCTGAGGCACCTGGGGTCATTTAGCCTGGAGAAAAGGAGGCTGAGGAGAGACCTTATCACTGTTTACAACTACCTGAAAGGAGGTTGTAACAACGAAGGTGTTGATCTCTTCTCCCAAGTGACAGGTGATAGGACAAGAGGAAATGGCTTGAAGTTGCACCATGGAAGGTTCAGATTAGTCATTAGGAAAAATTCCTTCATGAAAGGGTCATCAGGCACTGGAACAGCTGCCCAGGGATGTGGTTGAGTCACCATCCCTGGAGGTGTTTAAACAACCAGTAGATGAAGTGCTCAGGAATATGGTTTAGTAGGGGACAGGTGCACTTTGACTCCATGATCTCAAAGGTCTTTTCCAACCAAGTGATTCTATGATCCTATACGCAGGATAATGTGAATTTATTGTTTGTATCTTCTGACACAAATACATCTAACACCTGCTCTCAGGATGTACAGGCATCCTACCAGGCGGCTATTAAAAAAATCTATCAAAAAATACTGTATCAAGAATACTGATTCCTGGCTCTCAGTAGTATGAAGGACTGGTTTCATTTCTGAGATGCAGCCCGCTGCTTTATAATAGCACATGCTGGTTTTATGAGATGGTCCAGAGGAAAACATCCAGAACACTTATCAGCTGAAACCACAGCTAACACACAGGGAAGCAGATTAAGGGAATAACATGTTTTGTGTAGGCAGCCATGCCCCATGCACAGATGAAAAGCCCAGGGGACAGTTAGCCCTGAGTACAGCTGCTAGGGTTTAGTACTACAGACCCACTGAAAGATTTATCTCTAATTCTCAAACAGGCAGGAGTTTGGTAGGGATTCAAGGAAAACAGTAGCGGGTCCCCTTTCATTTAGCATCCTGTGCAAGTCTGGATGGAAGAGAAATTTCAGCATGAAACAGCCACAGGTAGGAGCTGCTAATTTCTTGAACAGCGCTCATATCATGGGAGGTCAGTAGTAAATCATGCCTGTCAACTCACCATGACATGTGTAGACCAGACCAGCCAGGGTGCTTAGGACCCTGAGCTGGCAGCAGACACCAAAACAAAAAAAAAAATGTGAAAAAAAAACAAACAAGGGTGAAAAAAAAAAAAAAAAAAAAAAAAAAAAAAAAAAAAAAAAAAAAAAAAAAAAAAAGAATCATTACAGTCAGGAGGCAATGGAATGAACTTCCACTGTGGGAACTGGGGTTAAGAGAATACAAACAGCTTTTAAGATGGGTATTGACCAATTTATGAAAATGGATCCAATATATGGACTTCTCCAGCAGCTGAGGGCAGTAACCTAGGCTATTTCTCAATCTAAACATCTATGCTACTCACAGTAAAACATTCTGGGGTTAGATGTTTGCTGGATCAGCTCCTAACTGTTGTCTTAAACAATTTCTGTGATCCCCACTGTAACACATTGCTCTTTTTTGTTATGTACCAATTTTCCATCTCTGGGTGTGCCTTACCATCATGAAATCTGATTCTGCCACTTAATTAATACCATAACTGCACTCTATAACCGCTTGCCCTGTGCTGAGCACCATCTGCACACTCTGAGGTATTTGTTGCTGCAACAAGGGAATACAAAGCTTTACATGCAGGAGATGGAAAAGGTTAAAGTCAATATTTTGGCTGGTGGAAATATTTATGGAAAGAACCCATGAATTAGTGAGCTGTATTCATTCCACTGACATTTCCTAACTGTGTTAACCTTTTATATTTCTTGTGGTTGGCTCCTGTTTAATATGTTCTAATTATATGAGAACCAGGAAGCAAATGAATAGATGAGATTAAAGTTAAACAACAGCCATAAGTACCGTAGGACAGATTCTCAGCACTTAGCCTATAGATTTACACCTCCAAATCCAATACCTCACAGATGAGACACATAAGGCTATCAGACATATGTGCAGAGCTCAGAGTTTCTTGCTCTAAGTTTTTCTCACTCATTTGAGGGCAGAATTGGTCCCTTTGATGGCATCATGTTGATGTTTGATTGCACATAGAATCATAGAATAACCAGGTTGGAAGAGACCCACCAGATCATCGAGTCCAACCATTCCTATCAACCACTAAACCATGCCCCTCAGCACCTCATCCACCCGTACCTTAAACACCTCCAGGGAAGGTGAATCAACTACCTCCATGGGTAGCCTCTGACAGTGCCCAATGACCCTTGCCATGAATTTTTTTTTCCTAATGTTCAGCCTAAACCTCCCCTGGTGGAGCTTGAGGCCATTCCCTCTTGTCCCGTTCCCTGTCACTTGGAAGAAGAGGACAGCTCTCTCCTCTCCACAACCTCCCTTCAGGTAATTGTAGAGAGCAATGACATCTCTCCTCAGCCTCCNACTGACTCATGTTCAGTCGGCTGTCAACCAACACTCCCAGGTCCCTCTCCTCCAGGCAGCTTTCTAGACAGACTTCTCCTAGTCTTTAGCACTGCTTAGGGTTGTTGTGCCTCAAGTGCAGGACGTGGCATTTGGTCTTGTTAAGCCTCATGCCATTGGACACACACATTAGTTCATTCAAAGAAGGTTCACAAAGGGCAAATAGCTTCTGCAAAAATCACCATTTCCTCTGGTCTTCATACAAAGAGAAAGGCAGGAAAGGAAAAAGGGATTCGAAAGCCTTCAGTTAATGATGGGCAGATGTTCTCTGAGGCATCAGCCAAACTGAAGCACTGATCAGGTACTACTGCATGCACTGTCTGCACTAATAGCAATTCCACCTAACATCCAAGCAGGCAGTCACTCAGCAGTGATTTACGAGCACCGCAATATCTGTTACAAAACATACAAGATAGGAATAACTTTCTCCCAGCAAAACATTACATCACAAGTGAATGCAGACAGTTGCAAAATTCAGATCTACAAGTGGAAGATGTGAGCAATCTGTTTCTAGTTCAGCTTGATGCATGAAAAAGCCAAATGGCTTCTTTGCTGTTCATCACCCCCAAAAGTGGATGGAGGATTTTCATGTATGCAAGTTGTTCTTTTCACAGAATACAGTTGAAGCTGGTGAACAAAGGAGCACCAGCAATTTGCTGACACTGTCACAAACTCACCAGATTAAAGCTAACTGGAGATGCTGACCTGTGGAGTAATTGCACCTCTGCTGGAGAATTAGACATAACTTCAGTGTGAGACATTAAACCATCAGCCCCATTTTGGTGGCTAAGGGCAATACCAACTGCACAAACACACGTGGCCAAGGTGCTTTCAGTCCACAGCCCTGGTCACACTGCCACCCATACCTGCATGTCTGCTTCCTTTGACTATCATGGGACTGTTCTTACAATGCTTACAGGTTGAGCAAGAGGTCTGTCTAATGAGATTTCATGGGCTACTTTAGATGTAGTGATCTCTTGCCTCCTTGCAGAAAAAAGCAGAGATCCATGTACAGCAACAAGAGAAAAGGGCATCATCTTTTATCTATTTGGCCTGTGTAAAAATGTGTCCTTGTGGCACTGCTCTCCCCTTTCTGTCCACAGTCTATATGATTATCAGTACACCTAATTGTTGCCTTGTATCACAGCTTCCAATATGATGCAGAACTGAAGCGATTCATGTATGTGATTACAATTAAATCTGTGCTTAAGCCCTTTGCTGAACCTAGGTGTTCACAGAACAACAATTATTTCTGAGGTAGGAGCAATGTTTTCCTAGAAGATAGCTCACACAGTGGGTTTGACCCAACTGGCTTTCTCTATTGCACTAAAATAAAAATAAATAACTAGGAGCAATAATAGTAAATGGTGCCACCCTAGTGAAGTTTATCTCCTTTGTTTCTCCAAGAATAGTATGCAGTTTTCAAGGAGAGATACTGCTGTCCCCTACCACGAACAATGCCAAAACCAAAGAGAAATTGAGTGAAAGAGTCAAGTTTCAAGCAGCACAAATTCAACCACAGCAAGTATTTTGTGCGGATATAATATAGTATAGACTTAAACATTCTTCCTTATGGTCTATCTACTTCCTCAAAAAATATCAACCATTATCACTGTACAACAGCCAAGCCTAACACAGCACATCAATTCAATAAACATCTCTATTCCATTGTTTTTTAAGAGGCAAAAGAAATCCTAGTTGATCTGTAAAGGAATATTTTACAGCAAACCTCCTGGCTGATCTGTTAGAAATTTCAGTGTTTGCCTCTCACAGCAAGAACAGAATCTGCTAATAGCCCGAACAACCTCTGCTTTATTTAAAATAACTTTGCTTCCTTCCCAATGCTCTTATTTAAAAAAAAAAAACAACCCAAAAAACCCAAAAAACCAAAACAAAACCAAACTTATTTAGTATAGTTTTCCTGGATATTTTATGTAAATATGTATACACATATATATACATCCATATACACAATATGCCTATGCTGCACGCAATAGGCTTCCCCAATTGCTTTGTAGAGGGAAGAATTCCACCTTTGACTGGAAGTCTTGTGCATCTGGGAAAGACTCCAATTGTCATTGCAGTTTTCCCATTTGTAAAGACAATGTTATTAAAGACTTGAAGCACTCAATGTTTTACCATGCTTTGGGATAAAGCGTTACATTAGCACAGGTGCAGATAGTTTTCTAATTATTATTAATTTAATAATATGGTGTTGCTGGTACATACTAATTAGATCCGTGTCGTTCTGTACTAGAGGAACTATACTAGAAATTTCCACAGCTGTCAGCTGCTGTCTTCTCACAACTGCTATGGAAAGCAAACAAACCGTAAAGGCAATTCATAATTATTATAAACACTGCCTAACCTAAACCACGTTGACATTTCTAAATCAGAGTTGCATGCTTGCTCTTGTCTGTGGTGTCAGAAAGGGAACAGAGCCAGCTGAAGAAAGGACAACCAGTTATTAAATAATTTGAGGGCCAAGAAATTAGTTTGGAGGTAATGGGCTGTTTTAACATACAGAAAGTGCTTCCCCCATTACTCTGACCAAGTCATCCCACCTCTCACTCCATCAAATTGACCTTAGCTTAGGACATTTGGTTTTCCAGTATTTTCTAGAATTTTCACAGCAAGGTAACTGCTATGCTTTGCCATTTCTATCCACAGGGATTTGTTGTCCTCATGTAGAAGAAAGGAAGAAGAGAACATGTTCCCTGTGTCTGCTGCTGAGTCCCTCCGAGTTTTTTCCTCATAAACTCATTCTAAGAGCATGGCTGAAGTCCTTAAGTGATATTCAAAGCACTCAGCATGACGTTTATGGCTCTCAGTCTCTGCTGAGAATGTAGTTGTAACTGGCAAGTTCAGAGGCAGGTATTTGGATGCTCTTCCACAAATACATCCCTATAAAACAGATCTCAACTCTGACATTGACCAAGACTTAATTTAAAGAGGTTTAGTAGAAGCAGCTGACTGGCAAAAATAAAAGGTCTACACACAGAGAAAAGCCCACAGGGCTGAATCTGCAGCTGACTGCCTTTCTAGCAGAAACAGGGCACTCCGATTCTCCATTGAACTGTGTATCGTTCACTGATTTGGACTTCTTCTAAATTTAAATTGCCAGTCCTACTGTAGAAGAGAGGAAAATCCTTGATTGCTGTTTCTCTTATATTATGGTTTCATTTAGATTTCATAATAAGAATTCTGGTTTGGATTTGTGGTACTTCCCGAAAGTCTCCTTTGTCTTCTGTGAAAATCCCCAAAGGATGGTCAGGGTGTGGGGTTCAAGAATCTTTCCTAGGGGAACTTGTGTTCCCCTGCATGTCACGTCTTTGATGGACAGACATGGCTTGTGCAGAGAGGTGCATGAAGAGAAGGCTGCCAGGGTCAGCCGATGAAAATCTCAAAACTGGGATGACCCCTTCTGTCATCCCCCTCCAGCCGACACCAAAGGGCACTCCAGAGGACTCTTCAGATTCAGCAGACAAAAAGGATATCCATGTTGTGCAATACAGACACACCTGGATCAGCATAAGACAAACAGAAGATGGCCTCACAGACACCACAGCTGGGAGAAACCCATATGGGCCTTTCTCCAAAGCTTCCACTTTGTGCTGAGACAAAACTTTTCTCACCCCCACAGTGTTGATATGAAATCAGGCCAAACAAAAAATGGAATTAATCTGAAGGATTACAAAATGCTATTGTAAAACACTTGGCAAAAAGGCTGCCCTCAGCCTCCAGCTCCTCCAGGCCTCACTGATACCAAACAGCTCAGCTGCGCTACTGCATCTCAGCATGGCCACACTGCTGCTCTGGTCCAGGTGGACACCTTCACCCTCTTGCACTCATGTTCAGGCTGGGCTCAGACAAACCAGCACTCATGGGATGTGCAGTAAAGCTGTCTTGCAAACAAGAGTAAACCAAGTTGACTGTTTAAATGGCGTGTCACCACGTAACCATTTCATCTACTGCACCATCACTGCACGTGCATGCTGAAAAGCAAAATAAACTACTCCATTCTTTCATTTCTTCTATATTGCACAGTGTAGTTTGAAACATGTTCAAGACCTCCCATGCATGCATGCAAGATATGCAGAAAAAAAACCCCAAAAACCATTTTATTCCCCAAGCTTTACCTAGGAAACTGGAGAGTACACTCTTCTCTTGCTTTTACTAGGCCTCCATACAAGCACACAAGTTTGACTTCCTAGCCAAGATCAGGTGGGAAAATCCTGCTCCTAAAACACTGACAGGAACCTGTGGGGTCATTGAATATCCCAACCCTCAAATAAAAGCTTCTTTTCCACTGGCTTGTAGCAGAGGGCTCTTGCTTGCCTTTCCCCAACCACAAAATAGGACTAGATGTTAATTCGAAATGGAAAATGTATTCATATGATGATGTCCTACTAAAAAATAGCCTTAATGTAGTAAACTTTTTCTAAGTACAAGAACTATGTGGTATAAACACTTTGGGCACTCATAAAGCTTCAGCTGTCTTCAAGAACTTATCTTCCAGCCTAGTATATCCTCAGCAAAGGGCATGTTTTATTTCACTATGATCACAATGAAACATCTTTCTTTAACAGTGTTACAAATAAATAAATAAATAAAATGCTCCTTCACTTACCCATGCTGGCCTGGTGCCTTTCAGAACCCAACACCATCTCCCCTGGCCCTTGTATGAGCTAGGTTTAGCCTCCAATGATACACCAGGTGCTGTCCTGCATCCTGGCAAATGTAGTGTGGGAAACTGAAGCCATCACCACTGTAGCTCCCACAAGCCTTGCAAGCATCAGGCAGTGCCTCTACCTCTCAGAGCAGGACCTAGGGAAAAAAAATGGGACTTATCTGAACATAAGTTTTGCAGGAACTTATGTCCTGCATATGAAGTCTCAGGGCTGACTTTTCTTCACCTGCCATAGGGTGGAGTCAAAGTAAAAAATTCACACCACCTGGAAATTTTGCTAAGCTTTTTAACTCTGGTCCTGGTTCAGAAATTGGGATTAAGTAATTAAAGTTCAGTCACAACTGTTGTGTTGGAGATTTTAGATCTTATTTTTTATCTAGGAATATTTCCAGCATGACTACACACAAAGAATCCCTTCATTTCAGCGTTGTGTATCACCTGCTTTTACTGGGCCAAACAATCCTTAAAAAAAAAAAAAATCAGAAATAGAGAAGGAGTAAAATGGAGAGAAATGATGCTGAGCAACATTCTCATGTCAGGGGTAGCCACAGTCTAAATGGCTTCTGTCCTACTGGACTTCCTTCTTCTCCTATCGTACCCTCTGTGGGTCATAAATGCCAGGGTAATATTGTCATTCTCTATTTGCATTTGAAATACTAGCTACCATGTTAATGAAACAGACCCTTATTGAACTTCAAAGGCCCATAATTATGTATTCCTTGAGCTTTGATATTTTAATATTCAGCTGATGAAATTATTATCTATTCTAGCCACAAAGCATTTATTTATTTTCCTTGCTTTATCTCTGTTATTTCTGTGGTGGTAAGAGGCTGAGGAAGAAGCCCCCCTGCTTATTGGCAGCAGCAGAAAGTGGGAATTGAATGTACCAGGACTTTTATGTCCAGCAGCTGAAGAATGAGACGTTTGAACTCCTTCTCGGTCCCTAATGGGACCCATAAGCCTCTATCCTCAGCCAGTTCCTCTCATTTATGCTTTTCAAGAGCCAGCCAGTTTTCTTTATATAGGTTTCCCTGTGCTATAAGGGAGCACAGTAGAGTCAAGAAGACACTGTTCAGTACAAATGATGGTCTGAATTTTTCATCTGAAAAGGGCACTCTGTTCTTGGAAGCTGCAAAAAAAATATCACTGCTTGTGTTTGCTCAGCTCCAACCTTACCAAGGTGGATGTATGTGCACGAGGGGCAGAAATATTTTACGTATACATCCAGTCCATAGAACAGTAAACATAAATACACACAGGTAGAGCACAACTCGCCTTGACAGCTAACAAAACAAGGTGGTGTTTCATGGCTCCATATCTCTCATGAGAGAAAGCCTGCATGAATGTTTCGCACCCTCTTCCAGAGAGATTCAACAACAGGAATGAGGTGAAAAACACAGAGCAAAACCTGGCAAAAAAAATCAGAGCAAAATATTCAAAGCAAAACCCACAAGCCTGGCCCAAACCTTCACCAAAACTAAGCCAAAAGTGCATTTACATCACCAAAAGATTTCAAAATACGGTGAAAACCCCACCATTTTTTAAAGTATTTCTGCATCTCATTGAAACAGAGCCATAGCAAGGAGGTGCTGGAAATCACATTGGAATGATCTTGTTGAGAGATTACAGTGCAATTTCTAAAATAAAACCCCTCAGGTGCACTTGGATCTCTCTCCTAGAGAAACGGGAGAGAGATCCTGTGCAGGCATTTCTCAAGAGCCATCACAAGCTGTCTCTCTGTTGGGTCTTTTCCAAACAATCCTGAAATCAAACCTGCGTTAGATGAGCCTGTTATCAGCATATGGCTTTTATGAGATTTCCAAGCCCTTTAGGAGCCTGACTTCATTGCACTTCACAGCAGCCCCTGACGGGCTTCAGCAGTCTTTGCTCTGCCTTACTGAGTGGGAAACGGAGGGAAAAGGCCTACATTACCTTTGTGAACTTGCAAGGCAAAGCAGCAGAAGTGGGAGAGTTACCATTAAGAGATATAAGCTCCTTATCCCATGCTTCCTGGGGCAGGTTTTCCAAAATCCAGCTCCCTTAAGAAAGTATTTCCCCACAAGGAGGAAAAAAAATCCTAGCCAGCTGGAGTAAGACATAATGCTAAAATATTCCATAAAGTAGTGACCCTTCACATTTGAAAATTATGGATTCTCACCGTGGGTTTTCCCAGCATTCAAACTGAAAAAGCTCTTGCTGCAACATATGGGGTGGGTGTCCAGGCCAGAAACCTATCGCCTCCAGTGCCAGGAGTCCAAATGGATGTTAAGGAGAGTTATTAAAGAAGCGTGTGGAAGTTTCTAAGAGAAGTGCACAGGTCCCACGTGTGGGCTTGCATAGGCTCTGCATGTGGCTGAGGTTGTCACTTCCAGACACTTCCTACGGTGCCTTGTTCAAGGGCTTGCCAGGAAATACTGGTAAAAAGCATTTAAAAGGCAATGTGGATATGTTCTCTTCCTACTGAGCCATGCTGTTATGCCTACCCAGGGACCCTTCAAGAAGCAAAGGCAAATGGCTGGAAGGTGTGCAGCCAGTATACATCTGCTGGCACCAGCTGCCCCAGCAGCAGGCACGGCTCACAGCACACAGCACCATGACAAGAGTCATCCAAGCCCACACTGTTACTACGTGGCATCATGTGAGACTTAGACCTCATCCTTGCTCCTCTGAATCCTCGCAAGTACCTCACTTTTCATATCTGTTGTTGTTTATCCAGCATTTCCTGGTAAAGCAGCCATTGGCAAGTGTATTCCTGATAGGCTGCAGGAGCTTCGTTGTCTGTCTGCAGGATTAAGTTGTTTACCTTCTTTGTAGGCCATTGGGAAAGCTATGATCTTGTTTACACCGTAGTCAGAGCTTCCAAATTCCAGAAACATTAACGCCTGAAAAAAATAGTGATGCATCATCTGGAAGAACAGTGACACTTCACAAAGCAGAGAGGTGACTGGGAGCCAAAGCTCCTCCCTGTTGAGTGATGGCCTGGCTTGGTTCTCCAGCTCACAGTCAGCTGAAGAATGCTCAGCACAGGAAAGATATAGAAGTCTCTTAAAGCCAATTTGAGTATGTGTTTATTTACCAGAACATTTGGAAAGATGGCATGGAGGAACCTTCTATGCCGCATTCTTCTTGCAAATGAAAGAATTTGGTGTTCAGGTTTTAGTAGTCCTTGAAAATGTTGGGGCATTATCTGCAAATTTTCATACAAAACTGACTTTGTATTCGGAAATGTTAACGCTTGACTTTCATCCCCTGAAAAGATGCAAAGGAAATGGAAATCTAAATGAGTAGCATATGCCATCCTCTCAGCTCCACCAACAAAAATATTTGGTTTTCACTTGCAGTTAACCCAATCGAAAAGAAGTTTGGGTTGCAGGAATGTAAGCCAAAGTGAATGTTAAATATACATTAGGCATTTCCTAATTAGCCAGCAAATGAATCACCTCCACGGACTGGCATGGTCCACGCAATTTAAAGCAAACACTGTTGTGTCAAGTTAAACTGTTGCCCTTGATTTGACTACACAGAAACATTCCAAAATTTTAATTATTAATAAGATTTTCTTGTATTATTAAAAACATCAAGATTAAAATACCTCTGTAGATATTTACATGCAGAGAAATAGGTGAGGAACTCAGTAGGTGTTTATTAAATCCATTTCCACATACACATCCAGCCTCTGTATACTCTCCATTTCCTTGCATGCAAAATCCCGCTTCTGCCTAATGTCTTTCCCGGTGGGTACCTGTTCAGTCATCACACCCTGGTCACCATGATTGGATTAAACAATATTTATGTTAAACAATAATGCCTTTTAGCAGGAAAAGAGTTTGTTGCCTTTCTTTTTGGCCTCTTAAGGGACCAAAATATTTTCCTGGGACATTTAGGCTACACTCACGAGATAGCACCTCACGGGAGACTGGAATAGTTCTTGGAGCTGTAGCGGTCAGAGCACGCACAAAGTCTTGGCTATTGCATCTTACTCTTCCTCTTGAAGTCACTGGCACCTTAGAAAAAGCTTTGGCAGATGTAGGATTAAGGAATTACTGTGACCTCAGTTCCTGATCCCATGTGGTTTCTCTGCTGGGTTTTCTCCCTGGTGAACAGCCATATAAACCAAATAAAGCTAATGGGGAGCTGGCATTACTATTGACACTGAGACCCTGGTAAACTTTCTGGTACACTAACATCTGAAACTCAAGTGCCCCAAGACCTCAGAAAAGGATATCATTATTTTTTTCACTTCCTTTGAGTTTAGGCCAAAAGCCAAATGTATGAATAGAAACAGTTATTCTGGGCTCAATATCACCTTTTGTGCAATGACAAAAATAACGTGTTGTTGAACTGTTTGGCATGACTGCCTAAGCATGTGACAAGAAGCTAATTACTTTCAAAGCCAAATCCACTCGAGAAAACAAGAATCCAACTTAGAACAACTCATACTTTGCCAGTTTTGCTGCTCCAAATGCATATTTTTTTCCTTCTCTCTCCCGTGATATCCTTTCCTTCTTTTTTAAATACTAGTGCAGAGTTTGTAGCTGAATGTGCAGACAGTCCCTACTGTCCTTCTCTCAGCCTTGCTTAGCCTGTATGATAACCAAATCCCTCCTGCAGTGCTGAACTCTATTCCCCACCATCATAGAGTACATAAATTCACTCAACACATTTGTTTGTGGGTGTCTTCCATCATTAACCCCAACCTGGATGGTTTCTCACAGGAGAGGGAAAACTTCCACTACTGTAGGTGCAAAGCAGTTAATATCATGTTCTTTGCTAACCCCCCCCCCAAAAAATTGCTTAATTTTGCTGGGAAAACAAAAAATACATAAAAGGTTTGGTCTTGGGTAGGTGATCAAATATGAGCCTCATCAGAGACGGAATAGTTTTCAGATTTTTTATGCAAGTTTAGCCAAATCCCACAATGTATTCTTAACAGAAGCTGGTCATTCCTATATATGTACATTTCTTCAAGGGTAGGTACAGCTACTGATTTGTAATGAATGATCTTATTAGTGAATTCTTTCATTGCTCCTCCAAAACCACAGCTTTGCTAATTTTCATCTATAAACGCCAACGAAAAAACAAAACAAAACAAAAATATCAACAAATGAGGAAAAAACCACCCAAATCTCATAGCTAGAGGTTTTCAAGAAGATTTGCTTTAAGTGATATCCCCAAAATCAAGACCACAAACACAGCACAGGGCTTTCTGTCCCTTGAAATTTGCTCTACACCTGATATTTGGGCAGCATTTTTCCTTTTTTCTCCCTCACTCTTCAGCTCTTTACTTCTAATGTCAAACACAGGCAGCAGCTTTGAAGTTTTTCCAAATGAAAATGCCAGAAAAGTCCTGGTTTTCCAATCAGCCTGCCAACTCCAGCAATCATTAATTTTATGTGCTAATTTTAAAGTTGACTAGGTTTGTGTCTTTGACTTCAGAAGCAACTCCAGAGAAAAAACTAAAATATATTTTTAAAGGTAGAAAATATTTTGCTAAAATGTCTTTTCTTGAAAAAAGTCCATTATTTTTATTTTAAGGAACACAGATTTCCTCCATTTAGCCTGCATAAATTGTGCTGAAGATTGTCATGCCAAATATTCAGCTTATTCTGAAAAAGTCTTAAAAAAAAATTAAAAGAGTTAAATAAATCAGACTAAAAGTGGTTTCATTTGTTCCACTGGTGGCACTGTGGATTTTATTAGTGAAGTGTGCATGTAACATATGTGGAGAGCAATTATGTTTTTCAGTTACAAACACTACTCATTAGATTAAATAAAAACGACAGAGATTTTGGTCTGGTTCAGCCTTCAGATATTACACAGTCACTTGACTGGAGCACAATTTTGACTGTTTTCCCAGCTCATCAGCACATTAAAACCAGCTGTGGGCCTTGATAAATCGTTTCAGCAGAACACACTGAAAATATCTGTATTTTCCTCCAGCCCAGCCCAACAAATGAAACTAGGAGGTCCTTATGGTAGTTTTAATTATGATTTGGTAGGGATGTCCTTTACTGAAATCCATAGTTCCATAAACAACATGTTTCTTCTGTCATATTAGATTTCTTTATTTCAATTGTAAAGTCACAAAACCATGTGCTTTCCATTTTAGCTCCTGGACCCCCTGCTAAACTTATACACATGAAGGAGTGGTAGCAAAGGGAGAGCAGCAGCCAGGAGTATCCACGGCCTTATTCCTCTTTGTGAAAAGACGTTTACTCATTCTGCAAACAACAAAAAGGAATTAAAAAAAAGAAAGAAAACTAAACCAGAACTCTGCAGACTGGGAGTAAAATCAGGCTGGTGTCAATGTGGGTGCAAAGACAGAGCTCCAGAGCAACAGGGGTTTGTAAATGTATAACAACTGCATTAGCTGCGAGTCTCATACATGGCTCTAAATTGAAACCAGCTGCCAGTGCCTGGCTCCTGCTGCCTTGCAGAAGCAGCTCTGGGACACGTCAGAGACAAGTTCCCCAGTGCTGCAAACAACTAACCGTGTTTTTTTTTATTTGTTCCATTTTTTTCAAAGCCCTTAAACTAGAGGAGATGAAAGACAGGAAAAGAGAAATCTGAGCTAAAAATCTGAAGAAGGACTTCACTTGGGTTTAGTTTGGTCTTGACTGGGTTAAATCCAAGAAGAGGTGCCCACTCACACATCTAACTGCCAGGGAAATTTTGAGTCCCTCTTTATTCTACGGTAGCATTTAGGTTATATTTTCATAGAGTCCTTAAGCATGTGCTTAATTTTAAGCATTTGCAAGCCTAGACTACCAGTGGGTGATGCAAAATGTAGATAAAACTGATTTTACGTCATTCAATAACTCTCAAATAATTCAGGGTCCATAATAAGTCATTATACTAGTCTGTTGTTTCTGCCAAATTTAATATGTTCCAGTGTCCTGGACACAACCAACTAGCTAACGTGCTACTGAGATAGGTTCTGCCAATTAGGGGAACACTGGCAAAACATATTGACTAACAATTGCCTTGAACAAAGCCCAAGCATTCACTTTCACAATGTGCATTGCATTTATAAGACAAATCTTGGCTGGAGAAGGTGCATTTTGGGTAGGCATTAAGCATAATTGTGAAAGAAACATTTCTATGCAAACCTGAGAAGATGGTTTTGCACCAAAGAGCTCACACAGTTGGCTTGACCTCGTACTGATTCCCTTATAGCTTCACATAAACACTTTAATTATCTCATCACTGTCTGGAAACAATATAATGAGAGAGACATTTGTATCTGTGTCACCATGAAACATCACTTAAGATAATGAATTTCATGTTTGTAAGATGAAGAGTTTATGAGATCAAATTTAAGTTTGGGCAACATCACAAAATGTAGACCTTCTCGGAGGGCAAACAGGTTCATGAAAATGAAAGTCAGGAACAAACCAAGTAGTAGAAATTCCAGTTGAAAATGTTAGACTGGTTCTCTGCCTTCTGTTGACAGTCGGATTTTGGAAAAAAACAATTAGCATAATAGGTTCTGGGAGCTACTGAGCCAGAAACTGAGAAAAATGGAAACCAAGAGAAACAGCTGAAATATCTTCTCATGCTCATTTAGATTGCGGTTAGAGCAGCTGAATAGCTTCTTTTTCTGGTCCACTTGAGTAATACTGAGAAATGGGGAGGGGAGGAACTGTCCCAAGTCGACCTCATGGAACAAAGGGGGAAAACCGTGAGACAAAAACAAAATCTGGGGCAGGGTTGGGGGGAAGATTTTCTTTAAAGAACTGAGAAACACACAGAATTTTCTGTTGGGATGGATCGATGGCTTTGTTCAACTCCAAAATTCGATTATTTTCTTTACAGACTAGTTTTAGCAGGGAGGCAGGAGAGATATGCTCAGTTGTATAAGGAAAATTGAAGGATATTCCAGGAAAAAAGAAACTACTTTGGATAGAAAGGCAGGATTTTTCAGAGGGCTCCTTAAAGAGATGCTCCAAATAAAAAGACAAGAAAAGAGAAAACTTTCTGGTTCAAACTTGTTGAAATTTTTTTTTTTTTTGACAATTCTGTTCTCATCAGGAAAACACGAAGGCGTTTGGCAGGTTTGCAAACAACCAAATCAATGTTTTTTGAAAGGAAGAAAGGATAAATCACTGTACTATGGCCCAGGTGGGTGGTAGGGCCCAAACCCCGGCACATCATGCCAGAGCCTTCTCTGCCCTTCTCAGCCTAGAATGGGTCCTGTCACAGAGCAGATCTTTCCTGGAGCCAGGACTAGCACTAAGGCAGAGACCCTCTTCCACCTGTAAATGTGGGATCAAAGGGCTGTGAAGACCCTGTGACAGCAGATACAATATGCCACCAGCCCAAGAGAGAAGAAAGCAAACATCCACGGGGCACTGCAGGCGAAGAGAAAAGCGAAATTTGCACAGTGGGGATACCTAAGTGAGTTTAGTCATCAGATCCTTGCAGAGAGCCAGGAGAGGAAAGTCAGGCATAAACTGATTCCAGCAAGCCAGGTGCCAGTGCCACAAAGCCAAGCAATGACAATATCTGCCTTTCACAGCACAGAGATCTGTTACCTGCCAAGTTTCTGGATGTCTGTACTCCCATTCCAGGGGCCCAGGCATGATGTTTAGACTACAGAAGCTTTCCAGACCATTGGGGTTCCAAGAGTATTACTTAGCAGTGGTTTCAGGTGTGCTATATCTTTCTAGTATTGTCTTCCTATAGGACAGGATTTTCCCATTATGGGGACAGGTGTCAAAAAGACATCATTTGCTCTAAAGCATCAGTAGATGGGGGGTGTTGAGCTGATGGATCTGTGTCAACAGAAGCTTTCTCAGAATGGAGACCTGCAAGGGGTAGCATTTAGCTTTTGGTGTTTGATCTAAATTGGTTGTAATCTAAGCATAGGGTCCAGTTAAGAAGGGCTCACAGTCTGATTTCTTGATGGTCTCACCCCTTGGGAGCTCAGCTTAACATAGGGCAGCACTTCCACAGCCATGGAAATGCTGGGAGCACTGCAGAGATTTCACGATCCCCACAACATTTCATCCGGGGGCCTTTTCCAACACCCTCCAAAATGATACCCATATATTGCAGTGAGCATTACTGCATGCTGAACCCCTTTTACTATTATTTAAACAGCTGGGGTTTTTTTTAAGGATGTAAGGTACAGCTTTCTCAGACCTAGATGACAAACCCAAACCCCTATTACCATGTAGCTTTACAAAAAAACCTCTGAGATACCAAATCTGGTGTCCACAAGCAGGTCCCACATCACCAGCCCACAGTCCTGCACATAACTGAAAGCTGCTCCACATCGGTTTGTTTTTCCAGCTGCTCCACGGGGACTCACCCACTCATACCATTTTGTAGGGCTGAGACTCCTTTATGTCCTGAGCAACCTTTGTACACAGACCCCACAGGAGCTGGTAACTTGGTGTCAGACAGCTAGAGAATTTTAAGGTCTTAAGTCCCAGGAAAACTGTTGGTATTTAAGTTCTCTTAAAAATCTGAACTTGCTTGGGCAAGTTCATTGATGCATTATTGAGAAGCATAAGAAGTTCTTTACATGGCTAACGTGGGTAATACTGGAAAAATCCCTACAGGAGACAGTAGAGTCCTCCCCTCTGTGGAAGCTCCAGCTGATTTGAGGGCACTAAAAATATCTTTTGTAGCATGAGGAGAGGAATCCAGATCTGATCGTCCCTGAATCCTTTGGTCCTGACTAAAAGGCATTATATTATATTTCCACATGGTAGTTCCTCCTTGAGATGCTAAAATTGTCTCACATAATGGGGTTAGCAAAGGTCTGTAGATAACACCAGGGACGTGAGGGACATATCAGTGTGTCCATCCCTTCCTGCAGCTGCTGCTGTCCTCTGATCTGGGCCACCTGTTTTCTAGTCTCCAGACACCTGTAACTTCAACCCTCAATGCCAAATTGGTTACTTCAGAGAGGGACTTTCACAACGGAGAAATGCCAAACCAAGCCCTTCACAGTGCTGAAAACCAGAATTCAGACACTTTCTGGTTCTCACGGTGGGGTTAGATGCAGCTGTGCTTGGATGGGATCTTGGGCCAAGGACTTTAAAGTTATTTGGATAGTTTGGCCTTTCCACATCTTTGAAAACATTGTCAAGGCATTCTGTAAAACACTTGAAAAGATTTATTAAATTCTGCAGAAAGCTCCAGAACTTCAAACAGGCATTCTGTGTGTATAATATTGTTGCTGATTTCCCCTGCACTCGACCCTGGATGACAGCACTAAGACCTACCATGAGGAGATGCATTTAGTGGGTGCATGAAGGAGCATTCTTTGCCAATCCATTTGCACATATTTTCCCCTTCTCTCATAGTCCTAAGATACATAGCCCACCCAACCATCCCGATCTCCCAGTTTTCTTACAAGGTTGTCATTTGGCAACTGCAACATCATAGTTTGGTGAAGCCCAAATGGAGGCAAAGTCACACACTCAAGACAAAGTTTCTTCCTTCATTAGGGGAAGGGAGATGCACAAAGCTGAGAAACAGCAGGTGTCTCCCAGAGTGAAGCTGTGATGGTGCAGGGAAGGAGTCCATGCATTAAGGAGTAAGGTCTGGGGTCTGCTCCCACCCACCACTTCGATAAAGTGCTGGGAACAGCTGGTGCCATGTGTGGGAATTTCACACCAGGATCAGGTTCACACCCGTTGTCCCCAGCTGTGTAGGGGTCCATGTAACGTCTCCAGGCTGGCACAGATCTAGATATGAAAAGCCAGGAAATATCCCGAATACTTGGCTACATGTTCTCCATTATATTTGCCCCATCTCACTGTTGTGGCATCTGTTCCCTTTGGCAGCAGAGAAGCAAGTTGTGCTGAGGGGCTGTGAACCACTAGCCTTCTGCGGTCACATTTTCACAGACAGGAGACAGGTCTTCACTCCAGTTCTTAGAAGACTAAAAGTCGATGAGGGCAAAGACCGAAAGTGTATCTACGCAGAGTTGCTTCTGCTGAAATGGGAATTGAAGGCAAATTCATACTGTGAAAGATGGGAGTCTAAGTTGCAAGGATAGCTTGAGAGCCAGGGCTATGAAACAAAATTAAGCATTAAATGTTCTTAATAAAGGCAATCTGGACTCACTGTGTTCTGTTTTTGTTATGTTTTCCCCATTTTATGCTGCTTTAACCTTCAGTTGTTGCTGTTGGAATCCTTTTTGCTCTGTTCCACTTGTCATTCTTCTTATTTTTATTAGAGACATTTGGCAGAAGACTTATCAAAATGCGCTGAGCTTGTCAACAAACGTCATTAGCTACGAGCTGAGGCAGATAGTGTAAGCAGGGAAAGGGCATGGGAAAATAGGCAATATAAAATAATTTTATATGTTGAAGAAATACAGCAGAATAATGATGACAAAGGCCTTGCTGTAAAATATTTGTGCTGTTAGAGAAGTAAGTTCCCACTGTTATGTGATTTCTAGCCAGGCTCAAAAGGTCTGTGCATGGGACTAGATGCTCTTCTGGGAGAAAATGGCATAGCCTCATCAAAATCAAGGGTCCCGTCATTTTGCATGCAATATAATTGGGTTGAGACACACTATCCTTTGCATCAGGGAACTTTAATGTCTCAAATAAGTTAAGGACTAGATCCCCAGCTATAGAAATAAAATACAGTCCACTGGCAGCACTGCACTCCGTGAATCATGCCTTCTTCTGGGCTCATATTACACACTGGTTTATCCAAGTGGTCCAAACATTCAACATTGTGCTGAGGTTTGATCTCAACATGCCAGGCTGTTAGTTACAGGGCTGAAAAGCTGCCCCTCTCTTGATCCCCTGCTTTGAAGTTCCTTCAAAGACATTTGCTTACTTAAGCTCATTCAAGAGAAGGTGAAGTCTGACCCCACCATCCACTGGTGGTGTCCACTTTCCTAAGGGTATGAGAAGAAAAATAAATCACTGTGAAACTAATGTAAGTGAAGCCTTACGGTGTGCTTACCTAATTAGGTGTAAGGTTATATTGCAGGTTGCACTGGGCTGTACAAGAAGGGCTGGAATTCAGTAGGCTTAGGTTAAACAAAATAAATCATAAGGTCAATGGTAAGGTGAAAATAGCAAGGAATCCCACCCACCACAATACATCACCAACAAGCAAGAAAGTGCACTCTTGATATCCCAAAGCCAAGAGAGACATACGAGCTCATAAGATTTAGTCCCTTCAGCTGCAATTATGGATTATAGCTCTTTGGAAATCAGCTTCTGATAAGTAAATAGGTCAGACTGCTCCTGGCCAAGGCTAATGTTCAAATGATGTTATTTAACCTCATGTGCTTCCATGGGGCACTGGAACCAAATGGAGAGCTACCACCAAGGGTCACTGAACATGGATGAGCACAACAATGGGAACACGGGTGAAGCCCCAAGGAGATGAAAAGGCAATAACACTGGCCCTTGCAGCTGCACTGGCTAGTCTCAGTGCTGGGAGGAGAGAAGCATGCGGTACCCCATAGCACATAATAAACACTGCTGGCTACAGCTCACGTGGCATGGTGGGGCAGGGGGAAGGTACAGAGGATTGGAAACTTGGAAGAAAAAGCTGATTAGTATTTAAAACACTTCAACTGATCACACCATTCACCTCTTTGATTTCTTACTAAGCGTGATGGGTTAGACTACATGCCGGAATTCACAGGTCTCATATAAGAAGCTGAAGACAGTGTCCTCCATGGGGTAGGAAACCACCTTTCCAATGCTGCACAGCCTTGTGCAAGGAGCTCTCAAGTAGATGTAAGGAAAAGAGGAGCAGAACAGTTTTGCAAACTTGACTCAGCCTTGATAGAAGTTAATGCTATTTGATACAGTTTCTCATAGCATTTTGCTTCAGAAACTGTCAGCCTCTGACCTGGACAGGCGCATACTCTCCTGGGTGGAACACTGGTTGGATGGCTGGGCCCAAAGAGTGGTGGTAAATGGAGTTAACTTCAGCTGGAGGCCAGTGAAAGGTGGGGTTCACCAGGGCTCCGTGCTGGGTGCAGCCCTGTTAAATGTCTTCATCAATGACCTGGATGAGGGCATTGAGTGCACCCTTAGCAAGTTTGCAGACGAAACTAAGCTGGGTGGAAATGCTGATCTGCTGGAGGGTAGGGAGGCTCTGCAAAGGGATCTGAACAGGTTGGACCGCTGGACAGAGTCCAATGGCATGAGGTTTAACACAGTCAAATGCCGGGTCCTGCACTTGGGGCACAACCACCCTATGCAGAGCTACAGACTAGGAGAAGCCAGGCTGGAAAGGGCCTGTGAGTGTTGGTCGACAGCCGACTGAACATGAGTCAACAGTGTGCCCAGGTGGCCAAGAAGGCCAATGGCATCTTAGCCTGTATCAGAAATGGCATGACCAATAGGTCCAGGGAGGTTATTCTCCTTCTGTACTTGGCACTGGTGAGACCACACCTCGAATCCTGTATTCAGTTCTGGGCCCCTCACCACAAGAAGGATGTTGAGGCTCTGGAGCGAGTCCAGAGAAGAGCAACGGGCCTGGAGAAGGGACTGGAGAACAAGTCTTACGAGGAGTGGCTGAGGGAACTGGGTTTGTTTAGCCTGGAGAAGAGGAGGCTGAGGAGAGATGTCATTGCTCTCTACAATTACCTGAAGGGAGGTTGTGGAGAGGAGAGACCTGTCCTCTTCTTCCAAGTGACAGGGAACAGGACAAGAGGGAATGGCCTCAAGCTCCACCAGGGGAGGTTCAGGCTCAACATAAATTAAAAATTCTTCACTGAAAGGGACATTAGGCAATGGTACAGTCTGCCCAGGGAAGTGGTTGACTCACCTTCCCTGGAGGTGTTTTAAGGTGCAGGTGGATGAGGTACTGAGGGGCATGGTTTAGAGATTTGTGGGAATGGTTGGACTCAATGATCCAGTGGGTCTCTTCCAACCTGGTGATTCTATGATTCTATGATTCATGGGCTGAACTGAGGCCGTACGTCTTTCGTAGCCCATTTTGCCTCAGGGAGTATTTTTATAGCCAAAGTAATACGTGCCATATGGGAAAGCCCCATAGAAATTAATAGGAGTGCAACCAGTAGGATTGGAGAGAAATGAAATAATCTATGGAAATGACTATGTAATCTTTAAAATTTGATAGAGAATGATCTCCTCTTGCTAAGACTTTTTAAGACATTCTGTAGAATTGCTATGATGTAATCCACTTTTAAATCCCATTCAAAAAGCTCCAAAGCCTAAGAATGGTTATTGTTTTCTTATTAAATTCTGTAAGACTTTTCCATAAAGAAAGATCTGGTATTCTCATATCTCCGCTACCCAAATCTGAAGGAATACAAGACCACTGGATTTAATTATATCAGGCACATAAATGTCTTCAAAACCATTACATATATCTGTACACATGAAAACACTCATTCATACATATTAGGTGCCATTGGAATCAATAGAGCTGAACCCTCTCTGGTAAAACCAGCTACTGAAACAACTACAATGACTGACAAGCTTTCAAAGGCATCAGAAGGGAATGAGCTGAAAAGCTCTTACGAAATGTTTTTTGGAGGTGGAGAAATACCAATACACTGACATGGAAACTTTTTTGGAGAAACACTGTGGGTTTGCTCCCACCTTTTTTGCGAAGATGAATTTTTGGATGTGCATGGAAGGGGAGGACGTGCTTGCCCTGGTCCAAAGCATCCTGTGGCCTAGGATAGGGAGGCCAACGGGTGTGAAAGTTCCTTTAGAACTGGGAATTCAGCCTGGAGTGCTGGCAGCCTGAATATTTCCCTCACTGGGGGACTGCAAAGTATTTGTTCTCCTTTCTTTCTCCCACTCATTCATTTCAAGTGAGACCTATTGGTTCACAGTGAGACAGAGAGGGAAAAACAACCTTGCAACCACAAAGGGCTGTTGTGAGATGGAAAAACTACTTTTTTTACCCCACTCTGCTCCAAAAAAAAATTAAGAGAAGAGGTGAGTGGGGTTGCCCAAAGCCTGCCTGTGGGTCACGAGGGGGCTGCGCACTGGTGGAACATGCCTTGGATTCCTCCACCATGACACCAAGTGGGCCCCAGTGATTGCAGTCAGGGGGAAGTTGCTCAATGTTGTGAAATACAGGAGGAAAAAAGTTATATTAAAGTGATAAATGAAAGCAAAAGTGCTCTCCATAAGGGGGGGGGGGGAATGGGAGCAGGGGAAATCTCAGTGTGTAGTAGACCAGTGCAAAACATATCTTGGCATTGTTTTCTGTACTGGAGGGAAAAAGGGACATAAATAGATGAAAAAAATCTTATGGCTGGCTGGTAGTGTATGCAAGCATATGTCGTTAAGGAGCTCCGATCTTTGAATTAGTGAAGTGCTCTACTGTATCCTTCATTTCGGCATGTTAGTACCAAACTGGGTCATAGAGAACTAATGAAAATGACTGGTCCTGATCTAAAACTCATGAAAAATAAATAATGAAGAAAGATACATACTTCTTAATATTCTTCAGTATTCTTCAGTGCTTCAGTATTTTCTAAGGAAATTTTCAAATTTAAATTTTCCTATAAAACTCAACTCCTCTTCTCAAAGGAACCCAGAGAAAGGTCAAACACATTGGAAGGTTTTCCTGGAAACTGCCTGTTCTTGCTATTTTTTCAAAAACAAATGTATGACTGTGCATCTCCTGGTAAGGGTCAGGATCATACTAATATGGCCCTTCTAACTAGCAGAAGGAACCACACCATAGAAAAAAAAAAGCAACATGAACCTCTTACATCTACTCCTGACACATGGTGAATTTACCTCAACTTGGCTTTTATTATTGAGTTCAAAAGACTGTCCCTGAGGCAGACCAAATTTCAAACAAGTCTTGGCTGTGTTTCAAGGAAGCAAGGGCCAGTTTATAGTTTCAGGTGCAAAGACTCCTCAACTTTCATTTTCATATAAAATTGACGAAGTTAAAATGTGACAATTTTAGCCACATGGTAGGAATCTTCTCAAATCTCTGCCTTCTCCAAGGCCATCTGTCATAAAACGATGTCCTAAGCCTTTAGTCCACTGTGATTTATGTTTTATTATTTTATTGACATCAGGAAAGACCACAGCTAAAAAAATGAATAGTATATCACCGAGGCAAAATTTTTCCTTTAGTAATTAAATTAATCTGTCTTTTCAACAAAAGCAGTACAGAAAGAGGCAGCATTTTTGCTACATCGGCCTAAACCTTAATTTAAAATGTATAATAAATGTTTCTTGTTTGGGAACAGAGGGCAGAAGAAAGCCAGAAGTTGTTTTTCTTTATCTGATAGCCATCACAAGTGAAAAATACCAGTTTATATTCTGGATTTCATTACTTCTGCAGACTCTGCACATTGTGTAAGATCAACCTGCCATCACCAAGGCTGGCATACTCAATGCTGCCAGAGAAATATCCTGCAGAAAACAAATGTTTATCTGGGGACAGGTCAGTCTCTCTGATGACCCTCTTATGGGACAGGAGATACTTGTTATATCGAAGGCAAGTTGCTGCACAGGCACTGTGAGACCTTGGAAATCAGACTGCTGCTGTTCTTTCGGAGGATACTGAACGCTTTTTTGCTCCCAAACTTGAAAGACCATGCTACGTTCAGGACTAAACAGACCTTCTCAGAGGTCTGCACACCTATCAGACCTGGTGTAGGCTGTTGGAGCCACCATCTATGGTACAAACACCTTTGTCAGCCTGGGGAGTCTTGTGCAAGTGCAAATGCGTTTTGGATTCCTTCTTCCATGAATGACCTCCTACGAGGCAGCAGCAGCTGCCCCTAATCCACTCTTGCTAGCAGAGTGTGCCACACATGGCACCATCTGCACCATCCACTTCAACCTAAACAGCTCATTTCCAGCTGCAGGGAAGGGCCAGCAAATGTGATAGTGACTCCCAGGAGGGGTGAAGGGTGGCTGACACACTAGCTCCCTTGTGAAGGAGAAACAGTCAATAATTAGCACCTGTAGGCAACTCCCAGCTCCTGCAATAAACACAAGCATGTCTCCTGGCAAAGTCTGATCGGAAAATACAAGCTGAAAAAGACCTCTATGCCAGATACATTCCACTGTTTGTGTGCCACTACCACATGCCAGCTGCTTGCTATGGGTATATGTGCTGGACACAGCAAACATGAGCCTGCTACATCTTTAGGAAGGCGAATCTTATCCCCTCAGCTGTTTTCAGATACTTAATAGCACATACATACTTAAGGAACACTCTCAGCTTTCAGAATTTCTTTTATGACTGGAGGAAAGACAAGACCCCAAATGGATTTACACAATTATTTTATGCCTATGTATGCTTAATTTGTCCAGTGACTTCAATAAGAGGATGATTGGAGGCCCACAAGTGAGATATACACCTTTTCACCTTCCTCTCACTCCTCCTGCCATCCAAAAGCACTCAAACTGCTGTAATGCAGATGGTGTGGAATGAGAATGTGCAGATGCGCAGCAGGCAAAAGACATTAATTGGTATGAAATCACAATTGATATGGGGTTTCCTCTGATGCCCAGAATCCACCAGCTTGTGGGATTTAGGAGAGACCTCAACTATGAGAAATGCCATCACAGCTGACAGTCCCAACATGAAGGGCAAGTTCCAACAAGAAGGGCTTCAGCAATTACTGCAGCCAGCCTTACACTCTGGGGGATTCTCAGCAGGGGGTGGCCATCACTGAGCTCCAAGAGGACACATCAGGCAAAGGGAAGAGACATCCATGACCTTCTACCACTATCACTCTGAGAAACGAAGGTTGGACGTGGGAAGATCCCAGTCACCACTCACCCCATCAAGGGGGTCCATCAGAGGTGTGGCTGCTGCCACCAGCACAGCTGCAGGCACACCAGACCCAAAGACAATAAACAAAAGGGCTTTGCTCTCGGAGATGGGATTGGGCACAGGGTTATGTGATTTTTGGAAGCATTGTAAAAAGTTGTGTGTGACAGATGGAATTAAAAATCCCTTTGCATTGCATGTGCGCCCTGGCGCTACGAGGCAGCTCTTGCTAAGCACTTTGCTAGGTGGCTACATGCTGTGCAGCTAGATCTAATCAGCACCAAACATCTCCAAAGGAAACAGCTCTGAACAGTTCCATTGTTTTAAGTCTTTTTGCTCTGGGCTCACAAAATCCTAGTATTTGCTCTCTCAAGTGTGAAAGCTGAATATAAAGCAGATCGGACTCAGCTGTGGCTTAGTGGGCAATGCGAGTTGCACATCAGTGATGGGCTCGCATATAAACAACTTGGAAGAGCTTCCAGGGCAAGTCAATTCTCAGGAGAAAATGTGGCTAATAGCTATGAAATACCAGGTCTGACACTAAAAAACTCAAGACTAACCCTATAGCTTGGGAAACAAGAGTGGAAGGGGAGAGACAAAGAGATGGTTATGGAACTTGTTTTAACCTGTCACAGTGAGACAAGGTTCAGCTCAATCACTTCACTCAGTACAAGTGGACACATGTTCAAATGCAGACATTTTCTTATCCTCTTTCAGAAAATGTCCATGTGTGAAGTGAACAGCAAATTAATATCAAGTTTCTTATGAAACTGAAGAAATCTGTTATGGAAACTTTTCAAATATTGACTGAGACTTTCAGTGAACAGATCTGAGAGATCAATTCAGTGCTCAAAGGAACTCATTTTTTTGTCTGTAGACGATCCTCAACAGCCTTTCAGAAAATGTGTTGTAGAATTGCTTTGAACGTTGGCAGCATTGGATGCAGCTGTGTATCACCTCAGAAGGGAACAGTTTTGAAGGTGATCACATTTATTTAACAATTTGTTAAATAAAGAGAGTTATAGACACAGTCTTGGGTGGACGTCATAGACTTTGCTTCTACCAATAATCACTAAGGTCAAACGCCTGATCAACAGATTGATATAAAGTCATAAAGCATTGACTATTGAAAAGCCTTCTGCTCTGCAGCAGTTGCACCTGAACTCTCGGTTCTCTGAAATATATCTCCTTGATCATAATATACTCTAGGGCTCAGCAGGTGAGATGTCTTGTGCATACAGTGTCCATTAGTCACAGTTTAGCTGAAATTCCTGCTTGTTTCCCTGCTGTGCCAGTTTAGACCCTGGGTTTACCTGCACTCAGCCAGGGTAAGTGAATGACTCCTGCTATGTACTTTCCCATGTTAAAAGAGCATTTGTGTTCTTTCAACCAGTGTGACTTTTGGTTTAGATTCAGGGGGGAAAACAAAGTTTTCCTAATGCGGGCAAAGAGCGTGTCACCTCCATAACATGCTACATAAACAGAGTTCCCTTCTGGCACGAAAGACCCACCTGAAATACAGAGGAGCAGTGCTGAACAAACACACTTAGAGGTGTGATGGAGCTACTGAAGGCTGCCCAGTCGGTAATGCCTGCACGCCAGTGACTCCCTCATCTGCTTTAACAACCAGGAAAGTCAGTGTGGATAGGCACACATAGGCCCAAACTATGGCCATGCATCTGCTTTAGTTCCTGGACATTCAGATCGTGTTCCTCAGCAATGCTTCTTTGGTATAATAAAGGTTCAATGAGCAAGTATTAACTACTTAACTCTTCTTACTGTGATTTTTTTCTCTTCCTTCTCACCCAGGATGGAGTTAGTTCGATTTAGGTTCTTGTGTTCAACAGCCTTATCAAACTCACAGCTGCTGATAAAACTAACCCACAGAATCAATATGTTTCAAAAGAAACTATAGGAAACCTCATGTTGTCCTGCACCCAGGAAAACACCAGGAACAGTGTAGTTTTAGCACATTCAGTTTAATTTAAACCATTTGGTACATTTGAATCAGGTATATCTGGATGAGTGTGGTATATCTGGTCTGAGGACCTGAGATAGCAAATTTCCTAAATAAATGTAATGGTGATATTAATAGTTTATAAAAACATCCAATATACTTTTATATTTTCTCTTTTCCACTGATTGCTGTGATTAATGTTGTGCCATTGCTATGGCGCAAATAATAACCACACCATAAGGAGCTTCTTTATTCATTTACAGATGGACAGGACCCATGAGGCTTCTGAGGAAACATCTCCAGGTTATGGTCAGATTTCCCTCATCCTGCCAGCACAAGCATCTTTACCCAGTCAAGGAAAGAGTGTTTTCCCAAGCAGTGGATGACTGCCTTGGTGACCATCATGACTCTTTGTAGATGTTTCATGCCATAGTCCATGGTCTATCCAGAATGATGAGGTGGTTGATTCACCTTCCTTGGAGGTATTTAAAAGATGGGTGGATGAGGTGCTGAGGGACATGGTTTAGTGATTGATAGGAATGGTTGGACTTGATGGTCCAGTGGGTCCTTTCAAATCTAGTGATTCTATGATTCTATGTAAAGGCGCAAAAAAGACAACCAGTCCTGCTGCTCAAAGAGAACTCAATGTTAATTCATTATTCCACCTGGACTGAAGACTTAAATTTCATTATGTACTTTATAAACTTAAGAGTTTTAGAAATAACATATAATATTACTGGCTTAGAATGAATTTCCATCTAAAGGCAAAGCTCTGAAAGGGATATATTAAATCCAGGGAAAACCTGCTTCAAAATATCTATGCACTTCTGAATATAATATCCCAAAGTCATACTCCAAAGTTAAAATTTGATAAAAACTGGAAATTACCTGGCATCTCAGCATATTTGAAGATACTGAATGGATAAGATCTGTGCCAAGAATAAGATGAGTTTTCCCTATTTGTTGAAATATTTAAACTGTACAGAATGAGAAAGTGCTGCTCAGTATTTTTAAATGTGGCAGATTGCTAGTAGCACTAGTTTATGCCTCTCTTTCTCCAAGTTCAGTGTTGGTACCTGAGATCTCAAGTCCTGTTAAAATCAGGGTTTAGGCACAGTCAGAAACTTCTATGTAGAAGACAATGTTAACTAATTTCATTAATCTGCCAACCATCAGAAGACTTTTCTATGATCAAGTTCAGAAGAGTTTTGTTATTTTTAAGACATTAGGTATTGTACTTTTCTGTCATCCACGATTTGATGTGTAATTGTTTCTTTCACCAGAACCACAAAGAGAATCCTTTATGCCAATTCATTCTTCAGAATATAAGATTTGTATTTTGGCTTCTCTTTTGCTGTTGTGTTGTGTTTTTCCATGTTGTATCCTCTCTAGGGTGATAAATACCCAAGATGCCAGGCACAGGTTATTATAAACAGAACAAGATAAATTCAAGCAGGGAGAAAAACATGTTTTCTGGGATTTGTTTTTGACGGGGAGTTTTGCAACTGGAAGAATGAACATTGGTTGACTTTGTTCTAAAGGCCACAAAGTCAGAAACACAATGTCATTTTTTTAATGAAGCCTGCAAACCATATTATCTGAAATAAAGAAATCTGCCTGAAACAAAATGGGGTATCTTCAGAAATGGTTGTTGAAAATTAAATACTAAGAAGATGTCATTAGCTGTGTTGGGCAAGGTCTTTTCCCAGGGCCATTTCAGCGAATGAAGCCAGCTGGGGATTTTAATAGCCATCTTGGGGAATGGAAAAAACAAACAGATTTGGCTGATCAGCATGTAACAAGAGTAATTAGCAATTTAGAAATAGGTGTGGCAGGAGACCAAAACAGGGGACTGACAGAAAATTCGTATGTCAAATATACGGAATAACTTTGAGGAAAACTGGAGATATACCAGCTGTGTTGAAATGGAGTAGCTGTGTTCCTATTCTGTTAGCTCACCCAGAGGTGTTTTATGTGTACATGCAGCAGGGCAGCCTTCTAATCCAATTTGCAGAAGTAGATGGGATTGGTTTGAAGAAAACAATGTGACTCCCTGGTTGGAGGAGCAGTCCAAGCTTATGGTCAGCATTCCCAGAGCCCAGAGACCTTCTCCTTCCTGGGTTTTGGACATGGTTGAGTTATTTCCTTCCTTTAAAACTCAGTCCTCTTTTACCTGAAAATAAGGTGAACTGTATTTAGGCATTGCCTCTGTTGCACATTTCCTAAATATTTGTTTATAAAATAATTCTGAGGGAAAGATGTGAAGAATGAACAAATAGTCTGAAATCCTAGAAGCAAAAAAGAAGATAGTGATCAGAGTGTTAATAAGGCTTCCAGTAGATTTAGACCCTGTTGCCCATGACAGAGAGATTTTGGTCTTTTGTTTTTGACAACATTATTTACAATCGACTCATCTAATACAGTCTGTTTTCTCTCGCTAAGAAAAAAAACCAAAACCAGTTTCATGAAAATCCCAAGTTCTGTGAGACAGCATTCCCTATTTTAACTCTTTCTTCTTTGCTGTTTGCAGTGACATTGAAGAGTCATTGAGATAAAAATCCACCTCCAATTTAATGCAGTAAGGGAGACAGATGCATTTTTTAGAAGTTTGTCCCGTTCTGCAGAGATGAGAAAATATTTACCTATAGTTCAGCTAATCTTTTAAAAGTGGCATGATTTGATTGCTGTTTAATAATTATTATGAAAACATTTACAAGGTTTTTGGTACCTACCGTCCCTTCCCTTTAGAAGATGTCTTTCTGGAAAAGATTCTTCAAAAAAAATGGGGCGTAATGTAATACATGGCTATAACATAGATTGTTAATTTTTAGTGTAGCTGAATCACAGCATGCTTTGATTGAGAGAAGCCAACACAAACATGCGAAATATGCGCCTCTTTGAACAGGATACACCACATCCTGCATTTGGTAGCCAAAGGTTCCAGTTTGCATCACAAATGTAGTCCAAGACCTCTCTCTCCTTGAGGTATGTACCTCAGAATGTGCCAAATCTGCAAGACATGCTGCCTTATTTTTTTAATTTCTTTCATTCTTTCCTATTAAAAAAAAAAAGTTTAATCATTTGCTTGTTTGGGTTTTAGTAGAGACTCAGCAGGTGATTGAAAGAAAGAACTGAATTGTCAAGAGGGACTTCGATTAATCAGAGACTTGATCATTTGATTAATTGTCCCAGAAAGAGCTGACTCCAGCAAAAGCCCCCCAGCCAACATGTAAACACATTGAAAGAACATTTTCGAAATACATAGGACAAATTGCAGTTCAAAGCCACTCTTACTGGCCTGATTTGACTGCTAGAAACAAAAGCCTTTCTGCTTGGTTGATGGAAACCAGACCTTCCACGGGAGGAAACAATTGACTTCAGGTCCTTTCAAATGATGAATAAAAAGAACTTGTCATTTTCTTTTTTAATTTTTTTTTATCTTCTCATTCTTGTTTACGATAATAAATTACAGTCTTTAGTCTTTTTATAAGGAATGTTAAGTTTCCTCTCATTTTCAAGCAATTTATGACACATGTTTAAGACTTTCAGTTACATAAGACCTCTGCAGAGCTTCCCAGCAAAACTTAAATTACCACAGTGAGGTAGCAAACAAAACATTGTGTTACGCATTGCCCAGTCATCATCGCATTTTACCTGCCATTTAACGGTATGCAGTAGGAAACCTTGAGTTGGAAAAATACTATTTGTCTGTCTGCTTGCCAAACAACATCATTGTGGAGGGGCAGGGAAAAAAAAACCAAACAGATTTGCAAATTCAGCTGGCTACCAAGCTAGCGGAGGTCAAAAAAACCTCTTTCTTGTCATAGAAACACACGGTGAGCTGCATGGGTCACACAAGCAGTCAACATTATTTCTTCTCGAGTTCAGGAAAGACTATATATGCTGAAGACCAACTCTGTTCCAGACGGCACACAAGGAAAGCCAGTAAAAAAGCAGAATTAGTATTTTTGTGGGAAATCTGGGGAGAACAGGAAACAATTTCATTCCCAGAGAAAAAAGAAAACTTTCCTACAGATTATGCAAAACAGAGGATACAGAGAGAAAATTGACTGTTTCCAATGTTTAAGCCAGAAGCAATGGGTTTGGTCTTCACACTGCCTGGGGAAATCCATGACCTGTCATGCTATAACCTTGCTGGGCTGCCTGCAGGTAGGCTCAGGCACAGAGATGCAGTAGCCTCCCAGCTACCCACCCAATCCCTTTCTATTACTGTTAAGTGGTTTAACTGCTGCTTCATCTCAACGACCTCAGCCCAAGGTGAATCTGTTGTTTTTCTTGCCATCAGCAACACAAGAAAGAATCCAAAGAAAAGAGGTAGTTCAAGTCAAACCAAAACAGTGATTACATCACTTTTGCCAATGCACATCTGCAATCTCCCACCCTCATCACCAACAACCTGGCAATAATTTTGAGTCAACTGAAATAACTCATTTGGCCTGAAAATGAGCAGATTGAGACTGAATGAGATTATGGTTTTCAGCACAAAAGAAAACTTTAAAGAAGAAATATAGGGTTGTTTAGAAACTGCTTCAAAACATATATAGGGACTATGAGACTAAACAAATCAATGAAAGTTAAAATTATTTCTAAGCAAAAGTCTGAAAAAATATATTGACACTTCCAAAGTAAGTGTTTTTCAAAATTCTGAAATATTGCATCTTGTCTTTTACATTCCTTCCAATGGACACCACCCATGGTTTTGAGGTCCAAAACTTCATTTTAAAATAAAGTTTGTCCTTCTCGGGTTGTAATTTTTAATGCATTTACTATTCCAGCTGCAAGGATCACAGCTACTTCTTTCTCATTTCAGCATAGCAAGTGGGGCATGATCCAGGCAAATTCTCTTGACAATGCAACAGCACAGCATAGAATTTTTGGTGAAAGCATTAAAAAAACTCAGTGCAACCAATTTCAAAAGAGTCCAAAAGTTGACAGTCCAATTGCTTATTAGTATTTGCTGAAATGCAAGTAGAAAAGGAAACCTATTCCCACACGTTTTGGTCATAAAAAGGAGACATACTAAAACATACTGAATATTTTTTAATACTTGATTTGTAATATATAGTTTAGCTTTATTTTGCTGTATCTTATCTTCATGTTTTATTTATCATTAATTAACTCAGCTTTGTCAAAGACCTTGAATATCAACCTTGAATTCTAGCAAAGTACTACAGACAGCTAAAATTTTCAACCTCTCCTCCCTTCAGCTACAGATGCAAGAAATTAAAGTCTACTTTGCCTCTTAGAACTTCCTTAGTGGCAACAGGAATCCAAAGGATATTCCTCCCCTCTTGTACATATCAATCATAAGTTCCTTGTATTCATTCTCATCCTCTATCCAGATATATGTAATTAATGAAATCAAAAGACTATCTACGAAAATAAACCACACTTAATGAGGGAAGAACGTCAAAATGGACTGGCACTGTTCACTTCCTTTGCACTGATTTGCCAAGGTAATGAGCTCCACAACTATGTTATCAATTCATGTCAGAAATATTAACCTCTCACAGCAGCATGAAGAGTAGCATCTGGATCAAAAGGATGAGGGGGCACAAGTGTGCATTGAAATGAAAGTAGATGCCATTTCTGCATAACTTGACAGGTATCTTCACCCCGATGGGTAGTGTATATGTCCTGTTGATCAATACCACTGATGGAAATGTGACACTCGAGGCTTCATATTTGGTTGTGGCTCGGGCTCTCAGTGAAGGAGGAATGGGGAGTGCCATGTGCACGGTGAGTCTTTTTGAATTTACTGCTCCAAGCCGCATCTAAATTCCTGGCTCATAACGCTGAAAGATGTGGTACCTTATGAACACAAGCAATGTAATTTAGCTGTGATCTACCACTGACCATCCTAAGTATGGCAGACCTTGGATTTGTTGGCAAACCCATCAAAGTGTCACAGCCATTCACATCACTGAGAAAAGGAAAGAAGGCATTAGACTGTCCTCAGAGCAGGCAAAACCATGCAGAGTGGCCTCATCTGAGAATCAGTATTTCTGCATGCAAACACCTTCAGCCACTTGGAATATCTTATGTGAAAGTTTGTTACGGAAAAAAACAGTTCTCTCAAAACCAAAACATTCAGTCCAAAAGTATCATTTACAGTCATTAGATCTCTTTTGCCGAAAAGGATTTTAAAACAAAAACAAACTAGGGTTGAGGTAAGCTTTGCATTTTAGAAAATGGAAGTGGCACGAGGTTTCTCCTCTCCAATCTTTATTTAATTAATGGCTGTTTGTCTTTCATCCTTACCCCACTTTCCTTTTACCATTGAATGCACTGACAGGCTGTTTGGTTGGTGGGTTGTTTGTTTCGTTTTTTTTTCTTTTCCTTTGACATCTTCACAGTATTCCTCTATCTTCTGCAAGATGCAGAACAGTTGTGTGAACCCCTGCAGCATCCACCTTCCAAGTGACAGGGGACAGGACAAGAGGGAATGACCTCAAGCTTCGCCAGAGGAGATTTAGGCTAGACATTAGGAAGAAGTTTTTCACAGAAAGGGTCATTGGGCACTGTCACAGGCTGCCCAGGGAGGTGGTTGATTCGCCTTCCCTGGAGGTGTTTAAGGCACGGGTAGACAAGGTCCTTAGGGACATGGTTTAGTGTTTGATAGAATGGTTGGACTCGATGATCCGATGGGTCACTTCCAACGGGTCTCTTCCAACCTGGTGATTCTATGACTCTATGATTCTGCTGCAGTACCATCCTGGGAAACAGAAGCAAGTTGAAGGTCTGCATTTTTTCTCCACAAAACCCTATTTTCCTCCTTTTCAACTAACTCTGCAACTATTATCTGCAGGTCTTGCAACATGGCTGGATTTCAGCAGCGCCCTTAGTTTTCCCCCTGTTTGCCAACAAAAAATGAGGAAACTGGATGGCTTCTGCAAGTTGAAGCGGGATGTTGGCTCCCCATTCACTGCTTCAGATCTGAAGCTGCTAACAATGAACAATGGTAACACACTGACTCCCTGTTGCTTTTGCACTCCATGTGGTGTGCAAATGGGGCCAAGGGCATGGACATGGCTCTGGGACAGAGCATTTTGGTTTCCTGCCTTTTTTGTCCAGTGCAGTGCAGAAGACAGAGCATCCATAGGAGTATTCCCTTGATACACTTAGTGGCATCTGCCCCTCTGGGGCTGTTTTTGTTGCTGAGAATAGCAAGACCACTAAACAGAGGCCAAGGTTGACAGTGATGTGTGAACGTTCCATTAACTCCATCCCCTATGACCAACTCTCTTCTGCTGGCAAACAGCAGCACAGTGCTGCTCCCATACCAACTCAGTCTCTGCACCTCATGCTTCAGGAGCCATGACTAACCAGAGAATAGTCCTGGCCCCAGAGCATGGATTTAGTGACTTCAGTGTTGCTCCTAGAAGCAAATATTCCCTCAGCCAAGCCATCGACATTTCCCTAGTGTCCAAACAGGTAGACCGGCACTACGGCAGCAGACTTAAAGGTGGCCTTTCCATTTGGGGTTAAAACCCATTGTCAGTGTGAGTATTTGCAGCCCTTTGGATAAACATAGGACTGCCTGGAGCCAAGAATTAAAGCCATGCTCTCATGTAGAATAAATAAAGAATTAAATGTGGTGCATAAATAAATACAAATGTTAAGCAACATGGAAACTAACACAGCCTTCTCTGTGTCCTCCCACCGGAGGGGCCTCAGTGAAGGAGCCCGCCCTGTCTCAGCTCTGTGCCAGGCTGTTGCAATCAAAGTCAAAATGCAAACGTGCTTTCTTTTTTCCTTTTTCCTCAGATCTGGTCCCTAAATTCTCACCTTACATGGCTGACAGGTCAGCACAAATAGCTCAGAGCCAGGTGTTGAGCATTTGCACAGAAATGAAGCCAACTATGACTGTCCTCTCTTTCTGTTAGTCCAATATGTTGGTAAAGTTGTAACAGAAAATTCTGACTCTCTTACCCTGATATTTTTTTCTAGATTATACAGTAATTTCTATGGGTTTCTTTAGACTTTTAGCCCATACTCACAGAAACGTTTATATCTTCACTGTTCTTTTTTTTCATTTTCTTTTCCATTTCTCCTTTCACTCCCTCCACTCCAAGCCACAGTGTCAGCTAGAATTTGATATATATATATATTTACACGCACACACACAAAAAGATCAATATATATATATACACACACACATATATATATCTATTCAGAAATGCCTTTCAGGTGCCAGCCTTCCAAACAGGACTGTCCTCCCAGAAGCTAAAGAAAATGAGCAACTACACCACATCAAACCAGTCTCTCATATGAAACCTAACATATCCAGAGCTAATGCAATTAATTTCAATGGGATTGGCATCAACAGTTATTTCTGATTTGCTTCTCTGTGTGTTCAATCAAAGTCAAGTCTTTCTTGTTTATGAGGGGGGGCTAGATTTTCACATACAATATTTTTGCTAGGAAACCTCTATAGGTTTTCAAATGAGAGTGTCAGCAGCACACCACACCACACCACATAAGATCTGGCCCATTGTAGATGATGGATCCAGCACCTGAACCTTAGAACCCAACGGTGCTCTCTGAAGGTCTGTTCAGCTCAGGCCTCCTTCTTCACTGGAGACAAACAGAACCTCAAGATGTTTTTTGACAAGGAGCTGGACAAAGTTTTCCCACTTGGTCTGTCCAGAGTCTGTACTCTATTGTCTCATTACCTTGTAGTGTCACAAATCACCAGCCTGGTGTAAGCAAGGGAGAAACACTCTCCTAGGAGGTCTTCCTAGTCGTCCAAGGAAGGTACTGAGGTATGGCTTACACACAAAGCCAGGCTAGAAAATCAGTATTCAGAATGGATTTTCAAATGTCAAAGGGAGCTGAAGCTGAAGTTGTTCTCTAGTCCCTTTCAAATGTGGCCCTTACACCCTATGTTCGTTGTACGGTTGCTCCCAAAGGTTGAGGTAACTCTCCAACAAACTCTGCAAATGTGCCATGGCCAGAAGTGCCTACAGTGCCTTTGGAGATGCAGCTGAGGGTCTCTGGGGTGATGGGGAAGCCACATTGTCCCTGCTTGTCCTAGTATGGTTCCTTCCAAACGGCCTCCCATACTGCTCTGGTATCTTGAAATCACCACACAGGTACCACTGAGAAACCTCTTTAGTTTGCATGAACGCCTTTGTGTGTTTCAGCTGAGGGATTCTGGTTTTGAATCATTTTGAGGATTACTTTTGCAGTAATTAGCTATTAGATCTGTCTCCATTTCCTTAATTGCCTATGATTTTCACAGTAAGAAACACGAAAGCTATTAGTGGTCATAGTCAAAGTAAATCCAGAACACATTTCCAGTAGAAAGAATTACTAAGATTTGTTTATGTTGACATCCAACTCTGCTAACAACTTGCCAAGTACTCAAGGCAGGATTATAGAAACATAGAATCATAGAATCACCAGGTTGGAAAAGACCCATCAGATCATCGAGTCCAACCATTCCTATCAAACACTAAACCATGTCCCTAAGGACCTCGTCTACCCGTGCCTTAAACCCCTCCAGGGAAGGTGAATCAACCACCTCCCTGGGCAGCCTGTGACAGTGCCCAATGACCCTTTCTGTGAAAAACTTCTTCCTAATGTCTAGCCTAAATCTCCCCTGGCGAAGCTTGAGGCCATTTCCTCTTGTCCTGTTCCCTGTCACTTGGAAGAAGAGGACAGCTCCCTCCTCTCCACAACCTCCCTTCAGGTAGTTGTAGAGAGCATGAGGTCCCCTCTCAGCCTCCTTTTCTCCAGGCTAAACAACCCCAGCTCTCTCAGCCGTTCCTCATAAGACGTGTTCTCCAGCCCCTTCACCAGCTTTGTTGCTCTTCTCTGGACTCACTCCAGAGCCTCAACATCCTTCTTGTGGTGAGGGGCCCAGAACTGAACACGGGATTCAAGGAGCGGTCTACTTGAAGAAGCTCAGATTTTCAGGGGTGCATTATCTCACAGTTAGGGTGAGTTTATTGACCCATAAGCTTTTAACTACACCCTATATGTGGACTTTAATAAGGAAACTTCTATTAATTGTGAAGCAGCATACAAGGGCCACAAGTGCCATCAGATTCCATGTCTCTATGGGAATAAAGGATCCTTTCCATAGTATTGCAAGGATGCTGTCTAATTTCCAACATGCAAGGTTATGATGGGCAAGACGCAGGGAGCTGTAAAGGCCAAGCTTCCTCACTGTAGCAGGATCCCTGTTTACTGATTTCATAACTCCAGCTGGACCTCTTTTGGCGAGGGAGAAAACTTTTATGAGGGAAAATGCTATAAATCTGCTGTCGCTAAAGGACATCAGACACCATGTGGCATGTTCATGATATCACCAGTGCACACCAGTTTTAAAACAGAGGTTTTAGCCATAAAGCTGCCAACCAGGAAAATCACATATGAGAGCAATGCTGAACTTTTAACAGTGAGACATCTCTTTGAAAACCCTTCCTCTTCCTGCTCCTTCTCAACCCCAAAGCTTTGGAGAGATAGCGAAGGGGAAAATGAAGGGTATATGCTTCAAAGTCCTGTGATAAACATCCCAGGATTAAAGCAAAGCCAAACTTTGTGTCCCGTTTCTGAGCAGAAACAGCTGTCACTCAGCAAAAACGTTTGCCTAAAAATGAAGGAGCCAAAAAGCCCCCTTCCTTAAAGAAAGGGAGTACATCTGTTTCATAATGATTGTTTTGCCCTGCCCTGAGTTAAAAATCAGGAGGTATTGGTGCAACATGCCAGGCAGGAGTCAGAGATGGAAATCTAGCACAGTAAGTGTAAGCTGCACAGCCATAAAGTCTTGCCTTAACTGTCTGGAACAATTGGTAGCAGACTAGAGTTACATATCTTCAGCAAGCGTTTCTGCAGTACACAGCTTTCTGCTCTGCTCCAGTTACCATGGCCTTTGTGACCACCTTCTTGTGAGAGTTTTAACTTGTATATTGAGGAAATGCTCCAGGCTGGAAGGAGAGGGGAGCAGCCAGAGGCAGGCCAGGCAACTGAAACCCTCTGACATGGACTATAGCAAATGAAGGCAAAACATAAGAAGCCTCAGGGGATTCAGAGCTCCACGAGGCAGAGATTTTGTGCATTGATACCTGCAGACAAAATCCTGATTGTAGACACCAGTTCAGTGCCAGAACACTTCTCTGTTAGGAGACTAAATTTATGTTTCTAGCAGGGTTGAGAGTTCACAGAAAGGTCATATTAATCTGCTTCTTTCCACTGTAATGCAATACCTCTCCCAGTGATTTTAATTAGGACCCTCACAATCTGTTTCCCTATCACATTTGTATTTTAACCTCTTATCACAAACAGAAGAAACACTGGTGCAGTCACTGCCTTCCCTACAAAAGGAAAACTGAACACTCATGACATTTGTCAAAAAATAAAGGGTTTTTCACCCTTCCCCCACTACACCCTGGGCTTTTGCACACAGATTAAAGACAATTTCTCATTTTGACTGGCTGTGTGATGCCCAAGCATCTTTGATTAAGGAAGTTTTGCCTTGTTATTCCACTTCCCGCTACTGGAGTTCAAGCCAGCTGGCTGTGTATATGGAGAGCAAACTTTGCACATGCCAAGGTGTGTGTAGGTGGGTGAGACAAAGGAAGAGAGGGTAGAGCAATTTTACGGTGTTGGTATCATTTATGCATTGTCACAATTGCAAAGGACAAGCAGTGCTGTTCACATTTCCTATTGAAGAGTCTGCACAATTGAGTTTTACTCAGCTCTTATTGAATAAAAACTAGAATATTTGCAACTTGGAAGATAAAGTTAGTATGATTGGAAAACTGTCTTCTAATAATGAAATACACAAAGGGAAAGGTGCTCTGACTCAGACAAAAGACAAGGACATGGAAGAAACATGATAATTTGAAGGAGGAGTTGTTGAAGATATTGTTATATAAGGAGGAGTTGATGAAGATATAATATTCCCAAAGGAAATGTCCATTTGGAGGACCTAATGGGTCCACCATCAATCAGCAATAAAGACCATTTTCCTACTCAGGGAAAACTCTGAACTCGTAACCTCCAGGCCCAGCTAGTAAGCAAATGTTTGCACAAAAAGCACAATAACAATTGTTTAAAGGAATGATGTAGCAATCTACATGAAATTTTGAGTAGGAGATAAAATTTGTTCCTAACTATTTGTGGTTCACAAAGCTTCAGATCTATTGTAACCACTTTATGACCATGAAAAATGTCATGTCACTACATTATGCCCTGCAGTCATATTGTGAAAGCATGGTCCATCAGTCAAGATGAAATGAAATTTAAGGGTTGGTACTATGAGGTTCATGATACATAAGCTGTCTGAGAGAAGACATTCACACTCACCAACTAGTCTACTACAATATACTAAATAGTCCACTGAAGTATTTTAAGTCTTGCTCTTTTTCAAGTATCCAAGCCTGAAAATGCACCAAATGAATGGTGTACTCCTCCCAGAGTAGTAGTCAAGCAACAAAAGTGATGTGGCACTTTGACAAGCTATATTTTGATACTTATTTACAACAGAAGTGCTCTGTGTGGCTGAGAGGTGACACTGGACATTAAGCAGCACATTGTGCCGTGTGTAGGAAAGTGTCCAAGCAGTTTTACTGGTGCAGCAGGAATTAACTGGTTTGGTTTAGTGGCTTCAATAAGATGTGCAATTCAAGTACAACAAATACACTCAATATTTTAAGATATATTAGTCTCCATGCAAATGCAAATCTAAAAATTTTGGTGTTGGCCAAACTCTCTGTCTCAAACTTATTAATGCTGATAACGCACATTTCTCAGTGTGTTACAAATCATTTAGTATGGCTTCAGTGAGGGAAAGCATTACAATTGTGTAATATTACTGCTTTATCTTGCATTGCCAAACTTCTCTCCTCCCTCAACCTCCATTAAAAGGCCTTCCAAAGACTTTTTTTTTGAGCTCTTTTAATAGTTCTTCCTCATCAGTAAAGAAATGCCAGGTTTTGGGAAGTGTTTTAAAGGCCTTCAGGTTGGGATGAGGTCTGAGATTCAGCATTTGACAAAGAAGGAAACACACCAATATTTCAGACACTTGTTGCACAGAGAATTCATTTCTTAGTGAACTCTCATCACATACACTACTGAACAGCAATACATGCCTTAAAAGATAGCTAGATCTGTCCTTGAGTGATTACCAAAACCAATGGTCATCCAGTGACCTGGAAACTCTGCAAGTTCTTGAAAGTAAACATAAAAAGAAAAAATACTCCCCCGTAGTTAGACGGATCAAATAGCAACTAAGTGCCAGTTGTGCACAGGTCCCCTCATGGTCCAGCACTATCTCCATTCAGCCTACACTATGCAGTACAGCATCTTTGGGAAAGATGTGAGCTTATTCCTGGATTTAGCTCTCAGGTAAATCCCTACTGTAACCATAGGATAGATCATATTGTGTAAACCTGCTCTGGCCATCTAAGTGGTAATGTTACCTTTTCTGGAATACATCCCGTCAGAGGTTGCAAGCACGCTCCCACTCTGTATGGGCTCAACGCGATGCAGCCAGTAGATGAAAAATAATAACAAATGCTACAGTTTTTCAGAAATGCCTGCTCTGGTCTGTATCCTGTACTCAATTAAGAAGAAAATCAAAGTTTAGCAGTAAAGCAAGGACTAAACACAACTGAACAATGTCGAAGCTCTCTAGTGAAATGCTTTTCTGTACGTTGCATTACATGCATGATAAACTGATTCAGCTCTGAATCCCTGCTTCAACTGGATATGAGGCAGGGGAGTAATTAGAACAGCATTAAACAGTAGACCATGTCAAAAGTAATCAAAGTTTACAAGTTCAGTAGATAAAGATTGTGATTTTTTTCCCAGAAGCTAAGAGTAAAGCTATGAGAGCATTAGAGGACACCAACAAAAATCTATGCATTCTCACTTATTTTACAGAAGACAGTAGCAGAATTATTCAGAATTACCAAATATACAGCACTCTACCCTGGCCTTGTTGGCAGATGGCCCATTCACCATGAAAAAAATTAACACAAAGATTTCAGTGTACAGAGCCCCAGACTGCGACAGGGTGAACCGGAGAAGCACCAGGGACTAAGAAGAAGTAGGAACTTGTAAGACCTGTGGGTCCTTTAGGCCACATTGTAGAAACCAAACCATTCGGACAGGCAAAAAATAAAAAGAGCCTGTGAGAATGAGAAGTCTCTGCCTCTATTTAAAATACTTGTTGTAAGGTTCAGTAGTACAAACTGTCCCTCTGCTGCCTCCTTGGTGCTGAAGCCAACTCAGATAAACTAAAGCTAGTAACAGGGCAAAGGGAACATTTGCTGCTTTTATTGCTGGCTTCTATTACACAAATTAAGTCTTATGAAAGACAGCATCATGCTGAGGATGTGAGATATCAAATGAAGCAGAATTTTCCTAAAACTAGATTTTTCAGGTTTTAGGTTTTCAATAAGAACAAGCTTTGGTTTGTTGCTTTAATTAAAAATTCCATTTTGCTAAGAATTCCTTTTCTTCTGGGAAAAAAAGGACCAAAATATCAACCAGAAAGAAATTGCAGTGGAACAATATAGACCAGATCTATCACATGCATATTTGTTGCCTGTTTGATTCCTAATTGTACACTCTAGGAGAACTTCTGCCATATTCCAAGGTAGACAAATTCAAACAAGAGGGAAGGCACAAGCTGGTTTAGACATGGAGCATGAATAACCATGGAAAATTGGTGTTGCTCTTCTCCTGATGGCTTGAGGTTGAGAAGAATCTTTTCTGAGGGTGATCCTTTCACTAATACACAGTCCCCATAATGTGTTAATCAGTGAAATCTAGTATCTACTGAACTGAGGATGTCAGCCTAGATGATTCAAGCTTTCTTTTTTGTCCTAAACTCTACAAACCAGATCTGTAAATGAATCATCTGAGAGGAATGTGCCGGTACTTGACATCTTGTCTTCAGTAGCAGGTCTTCCACTGACAGTTAGTGACAAAAATCATGATTCCGCTGTGCAGCCCTCTCCCATACTTCACCCTGTGGTGCATACACACCATGGAGCTCATCCTCCATGCCATTCTCTTATGGACTCGGTCTCAGTTCACAGAAGAGGTTGTTTTAGCCTCACCACAGAATCTATATCTATTCTATATCAGCCCTGAGCCTGCCTCTTAACCCAAGGCTCACCTCACCTACTCCACAGCAGCTTTGTCATAGAGGTCACAACAGCAAGAGGAACCAGGGCTACAGAAACAGGCTTCCATGCTGAGCTTCCACCGTGTGGTTGACTCCATTTAGCCATCACTGTATTTGTGTTGCAGTAGCATCTAGTGGCCAGGGCTGTGAAAACACACAGCAAAGGAAGCATTCCTGCCAAAAATTAAATACAGTTAAGCTTAACCAAGAAACAACAGGTGGTCATATGGTCATATGTGACTGATGCAGCCAGCACAAGGCAACGCAAGTTGCCTAATTCTCATGTGAAATTGAGAGTAAAAATAATTTACATCCTGTACTTCCTGGCTTAAGAGACCTCAGTATAAATGAGAATCCAGTCCTAAACCCTCAATGGGATCCAGGCTTCAAGAAGGATTTCAGCTTAAGAAGGGGTCTAGGTTCTACTTCGCAGTGTGTGAAGAGCTGAATGGGCAATTCACATTATTTTAGGAAATGTCATGATGGGTTTCATTTTGTTTTGCTTTTTCCTTTAATAACTTTACCCCACTTACTAGGCCGTAACCAAGGGACCCATAAAGTCTGCTGAGCTAAGATTGGCACAAATCATCCCACCAGAAACACACAGTGGAAAACTAGGAATGCAGAACAAAGAGGTGTTGCTGAAGAGCATGAATTGTGCAAGGAGAGCTACCTCAGGGAAAAATACCTGGTGTTGTATCCTTACTAGAAGAAAGGAGAAGGCAGTGGGTCTTTCTTACTGGCAGTACAGCTGTCTTATTCAGGCATACAGAATCTAAAAACAAACTGAGAGCAAAGAGAGCATCAGGACAGGAATGTATCTTATAGTTGAAGTTCCCTTTGCCTTTTTATACTTTATACAGGGATTATGGTTTTCTGAAGTGCAAAAATGCATGGAAGCAGGTTCTGAAGTCCTTTCCCTGAGCTCCAGAGATATCTTGCCCAACAGGACTGCATTAAAAAATCTGAAAGTTTTCTAAGACAGCACATGGTTCACTTGACACTATTAGCTCAGTCTATGCTCTTCTGCCAGCTCAGGGCTGGAAACCACACACAAGTCCAACACAGTCTCACTGTCCACACTGTCATATATCCACTTGCAGTGTGGATGTTGCCTGGATCAGTCAGCTGACTCAGGTGGGGAAACCAAATCACTCACATTCAAACTCTGCCCCAAGGATGAGAGGGGAAGGAGCTAGGGGAAACCCCAAGCTCAGAAACAGCTACCAAGGGAAGAACAGCTGCACTCAGTGATGTAAAAGGTCATCAGTTCTTGTCTTGCCATGCATCAGCATGTAGCATGAGAAACTAAAGGCCTTTCAAACCAAACAAACCAATTTTCACATAGATAATCCCTACCACAGCCAAAAGAAAAAAAAAGAATTGATGACAGGGACTTAGACAATGAAAAATAATCAATGTCAAGGGAAGTTCTATTGGAAGGGATAAGCTGGGCTAAGATGTACACAGATAATCTCAGTTCTGGGCCTAAAGGAGAGTGTGAAAAACAGGCCACCACTGAGGTATCTGGAAAATGTACTCCAGGAATTACTGCAAGAATCTGCTCTCTTTTGCTTTGGTTACCTTCTTCTGGTAGAAAAAAAATGGAGAGGCAGAAAACTCCATATTTCTTACAGGAGTCCTTTGTTCTAAGATTGTTTTATTAGGGATAAAAGAAATGTTCAGAGGGAAAATGAGCTCATTTTTGTCATCTGCTGCCACCATCTGCAAAACCAGTAGCAACATCTTTGAAATTTTGAATTAAATACACTGATTTCTCTTGTTCCTGCCTACCCTCCCAGTGTGGTGGGCAGTATGAGCCAGTAACAGGGAAGATGGCCTGGGAATAAGGACCCAAAAAGGGCTGACACAGACTCAAGCACCACTGTTATTGCTGTCATTACCCTGCTCCAGCAAATAAATTATTTTTTCCACCATTTCTCCTTCTGTAGGATGGCTAAATCAACTCTTCCTCTCTGCAAGGCTGTTGTGTTATTCAGAAAGACAGTGCTGTAGAAAGCTTGGTGACACAGGGATTCTGGGGGAACAGGACACAGAACTATACAAAAGGGTAGCCCAATAATCAGTGCTTTCTGACATATGAGCTGGTCTGTTGCTCAGTACGAAGCCTGAGAAAGAAAGGAGAGATCATGTAATACCATGAATGTCCAGCCTGTGATGAATCCTCCAGAAAAGGTTTCAATACAAATAGCAATAATAAAACATATATTTTCATGTCCCACTTGTTCCTTCTAGAAAGGCTACTCATGCTATTCGTGGCACAGCTTGAAGCAACAAGTCCTACAAATCCTATTTAATACAGTGCCTAAATGCAATAGACCTATTTGTTAGAGTTCTCTCACTTGGTTTTTCAAACTCACCTGGTTTCGACAACCATTTGACCTCCAGGGCCCAGTTCAGTCAAAACATCTTACAACCCCTCCCACCCTTCACAACTAATGACTATTGTTTTCCTTATGGAAATGAGCTTCTTCCTATGTCTAAAGACTGTCTTGCAAATACAGTTTACATTAAAAGTGCAGGCACTTCACAATGTTTCAGTTGAATTGACTTGCATTTTTAGTGCTGAAATACAGATCAGGAAACATTTTTTAGGGTTTGGAGTCATGTTGGCATTCCAGATCAGCAGGATGGGCATGGGTGCTACTGAGAAATGTTTAGTAAACTGTTCACATATCTGGAGATAAAGGATGTACTACCCAGAATACTAGGAAAATAAGAGAAGATACAAACGTATCAATGTGCATGAAGAACCCTTCTTCCCTTGGACTTTGGTCTTACAGGAAACAATTTTACAGCATTCTTGGTGAATGTAATATACACGCCCAGATGGGGAGTTGTATCTTTTAAAGGACCTTACACAGGCTCTTGTGTTGGACAAAGATTCACATTATATGAGATCGATCTGCCAGAACTCAGTGAGAAAAGCAAAACCCTGTCTCATACTCAGCTCTGAATGACTACAACATGTTACTCTACAGTCTCATTATTTGCAGTTCCAATAAGATAAGGTAATTGAAAAAATTATAATTTGTGGGGAAGACAGACAATTGCTCTTAGTTTGAAAAAGGCTAAAGTACTAAACATCATTTTCCTTCTATTTTAACCAGTCAATCTTCCTCCTAGACCTCAGAACAAATCAGAATTGATTAGAAGACAAAAGGCACAGCCAAGATTGGAGGAGCAACAGTTTAGAGGCAATACATGGTAGGTGCAAATATTGAGATCCACAAGAGATGGTTTACACCTTAGGGTAGTGGAGAAGTTGGATGATGTGACTGTGAGATCACTGTTTACTGCTTGCAAAAGATCACAGTGATTGGGAGAACTCCTTAAGGAGCAGGAAAAGGCTGATATTACACCCATCAAGAAAGGTCAAAGAAGGATCTTGGGCAGCTAGTTTCTCTTCATCTTTGGAAGGACCATGGAGCACATGCTCTGGATTCCACTTCCACAAACAGGAAGAATCAGAAGATAAAAAGGAAATAGTTAACACATATCTAATTAGAACAGACTACACTTGACAAACTTGATCCCCTTATGTGATGAAATGACTGGTTAGATAGATATGGCAAGAGTAATATTCTGTAATACACTTTGCTCTTAGTAAGGTTTTGACAGTTTCCCATGGTAATCCCTTTTGTAAGTTACAGAAGTATGGAGTGGACAAACAGATCGTTGCATGGGTTCAAAAAGGGCTGGATAGCAGGACTCAAAGTATTGCAGTCAACAATTCAGCAGCTCTTTGCCAGCTCAGAGAAAAGACAGGGTAAAGGAGGTGGGGCTGTACAGTCCAGTGAGGAGGTGACTGAAGGAGAACTGAACAGCCACCTACAGCTACACAAAGGATGGTGATAAAGGTAATGAAGCCAAACTTTTCTAGGTGAGGAGAGAAAGTTAATAAAATATGCAACACAAATTGCAACATCAGAAGCTAAGCTTGTACATTATGAATTTTTTTGCTTAACAAGGTATTGCAGCTCTGGAAAAGGATTTCTAGATATGACATTGCATCTACATCCATGGTTGTTTCCAAGCTGTGGCTTGTCTGATCTAGTTTTGCTGGCTAATCTATCATTTAATCCCCCATACAGAAATAGGAGAGGACATAGCTACTCTCAATGCAAGGGGTGGGTGCGACTCTATCACAGGGAGAGATGGATACCTGGCTGGCTAATTTTAACGAAGACAATGAGCCATTAAGTTTCTTCTGCCTTAATAACCTCTCAGCTTCCCCCCCACACCCCCACCCTCACCCCCTAAAACAGGGACTTGATAATTTGCTGGAAATAAACTTATTACCATGTGAGAGGATCTTTGCTACTACTGACACAAGATGAATAATTTAGAAAACTGAGAGCCAAGACCAGACCGGCTTTCATCGTAAAAAAAAAACCAGTTCTTTGTTGTTGAAAAGAGGACTGGATCTTTGGCAGGGTCTGGTGACAAAGCAAAGCTCCTTATGTGGGAAGACAGCCGTAAGAGGCTAAAAGCATCTGTTCAGATATGCCTGAGAAATAATCCAGTATTCTCCTGTCCAAAGAGACCAGTAACCATTCAGGACAGAGCCCCCCCCCCCACCCCGCTTTCCAAAGAGGCACATTGATTTGTTCTGGATTGCAGGGACACTGAGATGCAAAACCTTGCACCCACATGATTTTGATCATGCTTCTGGCACATGTATTTTGTCCTCTGCTGGCAGAACAGTCACCCAGCAAGCCTGTCTCTGGTTAAGGCCCCCCTTCCCACTCCTCCCCAGCTTGTGCTAGCTTGTTACTAAGCAGGGCTTTCATGTTTCGTCTCACTTCACTTTTATTATGGCAAAGCCCTATAAAACTATCAAGTAGAGCTGGCTGAAAAGCAGCGTTTCCAGTGCCTTGAAATTGTAAGGGTTTAAACATATATATATATGAATTTTGGGGTTGATCCAAATTGAACAGAAACTTTTTTTCAGTTTTTTGAAAAGAGAGCAATTTCCAGGAAGCCAGAAGCTACCCAGACCCTGCTGCAGCCTCCCAGTGAAATGCACGTCAAAGCTTGTCAGCTTCAGTGGGCAGCTGCAGAGCTCCCAGCATCCCTGGCCTTGGGGCAAATCCACCAGGTGCATCCGCTTGGGAGCCAGAGACTTGTACGCAGTATGTTTCTCCTGTCCTGGAAGAGATCTGCCAGGCACACAGGTGGATTTCCTCAAGCTCTCTTCCTCAGGCATGGGGAAAGTCAACTTTGTTCAACACAGTTCCAGCAAAACAAGCCAGGCTCAAGGAACAATGTTTCATGGGAACATTTCTGACCAGCTCAGTTCTCTGGAATAAGCCATCAAAGAATAAACTTGCTGACTGAAGAAGCATTTTCATTGCAAGGATATCTGATCCATCTGCAACACAATTTGCCTTGCTGGAGTGTCCAGTCTCAGTGATCCTCTCTTGTACTACTACCCCATATGGAAATGTCAAGACAACGACCACCACCAGTGGTAATGGTGATGTCAGTGGATGACAAACATCTAAACTGCTGTCTTTAAAATCAGAAGATCCTGGTACCAGTTTATGACTTTGTTGGATGTATCTTCCCTTCATGCACTTAAGCCCAGTGATGAGAATGTCCATAAACTGGATTACTTCTAAACAGATTCTTGTGAATCAGTCCATATGGATATGACGAGCTGGTGAACCATACAGCATGTTACAGCTTGGCTTCATGCTTGCTGCTCCTTCCCATAAAATGGGTAGCTTTTAAGTCCGTGTAATCACACTTAAACAAGCTTTTTATCTCATTTGTTCTGCGTCATAACTCTCCCTCCAAACACTATAAACCACTGTGGCAATACCATGAAGTACAGGCCAGCCACACATTTTAGAGTCATCTGCCTGGCACTCACACTGTGTTTAAATCAATATTTCATGATGAATATTTCTTTTCTGTGGATTTTTTTAAGGGTCGCTCTTCCCCCCCACACACCCCACAGCCCTTGAGGAGGCATATCCATGCCTGAAGTTCATGTTCACATGATGAAATCACTACTCTTTTCAGCCACTATGTTCTTGTTGAGGACTTTGGCTGCAGGTGCAGTTCTGATGCTGCCAGCCACCTGGAAATTGTACCTACACAAATATTTTAGGACCCTCTTTGCCCAGGAGATCCCGAAACATGGCACAGATAGTTTTGCATCATCTGTTCCTCTGCACAGATGTTATGGGTAAGATAAGGATTGGTTTGATTTTTGCCTTTCTTTCCATGTTCAGACTCCTTGTGCTAGCCAAAGTGTTTCAGCAGTCATCTGGAGAGACTCCTGCTGCTTGCTTAGATTCGGTAAGTGATATATGAAAACCACATGGTGACTGGTACAGAGAGGGAAGTACACTTTACATTGATAAGCAAACTAAGCAAGAAACTCCACAAGAATGTCTGCCATGGGAGCTTTAGAAGGGAAAATGATGCAGCCAGATAGGTATTTATAGGCCACCTTTTCTTTCATTTACATGAAAGAAAACCCAACAACAGCAAAACTTCCCTTCCACATTTGTCACATTCAGTTTTGCCTTGTGACAAATCCTAAGAGCAAACTAGGATTAACTGGATACCCCATCTTGTACCTAAGAGTGCCAGTTCCAGGTTTTCAGTATGTTTTGCCTGTCACAGGATCTTAAGGGTTAACATACCCTGATAAGCTTTAACCTCTTGAGAGAAAGGAAAAAAAGACATCTGCTTTTTATTTTCACGACCCAGCGTCTCTGTACTCCACTTTTGAAAAGTCTGCATTCCATATGAAAAGAGAGAAGTCCTCATAATTTATGCTGTGATACACCAACACATTAAACGGATTATATTTTACTCTAATGAGAGAAATAAGGTATCATTTCCTTCACACAAGGAAGTAAGAGTTGTTGTAATAAAGGCCAAATGGGCACCCCTTGATTTGTTTAAGGGCAAGTATATTATGACAGCGAAGACTTTGAGTTCTAGCTACCTATTAAACAAATCTTTACCAAAACAGATTGTGACACAGCAAGAACATTTTGGGAACTAAACGATGCAAATTTATTTTAATAAAGTTAATGAGGAAAAAATCATATTTGAAAATCTGTTGTGTTTCTGAAGAAATATTTGCAAAAGGAATCTGAATAGAGTAGATGAAACGAGCTTATCTTGACAGACTATCCACCATTAATGGTAGAGGGAGCTAGGATTTTAATACTTTTTTGACTCTCCTAGCAAAATCGAGTGGCAGTCCTTACATGCAGATGTACCCACACAACTCCTTGTCTCACTGATTGCTACTAAGTGTGTGCTTCTTGGATGGACACATGAGAGCAGCATGCCTGCACTGCAAGAATATCCACTAGCAGCCATGTAAAATCCACAGCTAAAGGCTGGTCTGTCTTTTGGGGGGTTCATGATGTTTTGAGAGAGTAAACATGAGCCAAATTTTGTCCTTATTACTTCTTCAACAGGAGGGAAATATAATAAAGTCTCTGGTTCTAAGGCTCTCTTGTGCTTATGGCCTGTTTGGAGCATCTCTTTGTCCCTACACTGTCAGGGAGAACAAGATTATGTGTGGTGAAGTGGCTGCATTAACCTTGTTAGCTTCTTCTGCCTTTTCTGTAGTCATCATCTTTCCCACATTCTGGAAGTAAAATTTCTTGTCAGTAGAAGGACTGAGGCAAAAAAAAAAGGCAGAAGGGGTTTTCATATGCAGACAGTTATGAAATCGCAAAAGATCTGTGTGAATGCAAATGTAGGAAAGCCTACAGGTGAAGGAGAGAGACCAAAGAGCAGCAAAGTAGAAGAGGTTGTTCTGTTCTTCGGACAATTTCCCACTGGGAGAATATAACTTTTAGACAGCAAGAATAAATGGAGATCTTAATTTCTGCTGTAGTGCTAAACTGCTTATAGCTACTGACAGGGCATGCAGAGAACCAAATTAAAAAAAGTCTGCTTGAAGAGAGAGAAAAAACCAAATTAATTTGAAATCACCTCAAAATACACCCTGATCATGCTGTAGATTCCGTCTAGCTCCAGATAACATGACAGCCCGTCTTTGCAAGACAATTTGCCTCAAGAAGGGCATGAATTTCAGTATTATTTATGTTCACCCACAAAGGCAAAACAAGTTAAACTAAAAGCCAGCACATAAAAAAAACCCAAACCAATATAAATTACTAAAATAAGGAAATAATGGCAAGATGAAATTCTGGTTCCACTCTATGACACTGCCTTAGAGATCACTACAAAGGTCTATTCAGCCAGAGATCACACTTGCATTAGAGGAAGTCCTCTTTATGCACTGTTAATGACTTCAGCAATCTATAAAATTAATGGCTAAATGAACCACATTTATAGAGATTATATTTCAGATATTTTTTACATTAAAAGAATTTCCTTTGTTAGTAATTACTAAATTTACGAACTGTTTGGAACAAAATGGACGCACCCCAGGGAACCTGATTCAATCCCACAAGCACACCACAGACACGGAGACACATCATTCATTCAGTCTGATGCTGCAGAACTGCACTGAAGGAAAGGCTTTTCATCACCCTTTTCAGTTTTCCTAAACCCTGCTTTTTGTGCTCCTGCAAAGGAGGGGAGTGAAGACTCAGCTGGGAGACCACAGCTGCTCGAAGGACATGATGCTTCTCAATGTGATACATTCTTCAAGCTGTTCCAGACTGACACCACTCACTACTTTTTGACCATGCGAGGCACATCCAAAATGAAGACCTAGGCAGCTCAGGTGTACTGAAGGACACTTCTCTGTCTGCCAGACACCAGAGGCTGAGGCAAGCCCCATCTCCAGTTTCACCCAAGAGATCTGCCACCCACAGACAACCATGTCAGTTTAAGATTCCAAATTTTAGAGGGAAAAAAATCAGTCTGTCCTCTTTTCTACTAGAAATTTCCATTTTAGTCAGTATTTACACTGCCATGGCTAATTTTGCAAGTTTGACAAGCTCAAAAGGAAATGTAAATATTTTTTGATTAAAATAATGGGAACAAAATGTAGTATCATTGTTTTTCAAGACACTCGTGACCATATTCAGCCTCCATTGGTCAAAAGTTCCAAGAGAAAAGAGAGTTTTCTCACTCCACTTGGGGGAAACTGAGGCATGAAGTGGGACAAAGCACCCTACCCAACCAGGGTCAAGGGGTGTGTCTATCACTGATGAAATTGATTCTTGCAGTTTCCCATGTGCTAATGTCTGGCTCAGCCTCCTTCTTCATCTTGGAAGAGAGGGAGCAGAAAAAACTGTTTTCACGATGTAAAAGCAGCAGCACCTTCTCATCAAGCCCCAACCAATGCTGTCATGTTAGGAAAGTAGCTGCTCTTACCCCAGTGCTTTCGTATATCAGGTCCCCAGGAAGGTTAGACAGATTAAAGGAGAATCAAAGGAGCCAGGCACAAGGAAGACAGGTATAAGTAATGGCACAGGTCAACCCAAACGTTTGCTGTGGGCTTCTCCAAGAAGACCTGTCAAACTCAGCCCTCTTGACATGCAAGCACTAAAGACTCAGGCAGGCAGGGGAGATGTAAGGCACGGTTGCCTTGCTTTGGTCTTTGGGCAGAGCCCCAAAACAAGCTCTCACTTCCCTCTGCAGTACTTCTGAGTGGGTACTGCACAACATGTGATTTATGGGCCTCCTTTCACCTTTCCTTCTGCTCACAGTAGGTTCATGAAGATAGCCTGGATGCAATTCGTGCGATTTTGCCCTTCTCATCAGAGAGCTTTCTCATGCAGTTGTGTTTGGGTTTACCCACACTTGAGGAAGCTGCCAAGTTACTTCCAGGCTACATACTTGCCTCCCCAAATTTTACATTTGGTTTCCAAACATAGTTACCTGACCTTGACATTAACATCCATTGGGCTTCCAGAGCAGTAAAAACAGCACTCAGATAATAGCAGAAAGTTACCTCAAACAGGCACAGCTGAACCAAAATTATGTGAAAAACTGTGATACCATGTATACAAAGAGCAGAGAGAAAATAGAATAATACTTCAAGGGCCTCGCCCCTGAGGCCGCATTTTGGGTTACCACAGAAACCTCACAGAGAGGCTATACAGTAAAGAACATCGTGTATCCTTCACCTTGATATGTGTTATGCATGTGGATCTGACTGTAGTTTAACTACATGCCGTATGTGGTAGAAAACCTGTGTAAGCTATGTGCACAAAGACTTATTACCTTTAATTCGTGTAATAGAGGACAAAAGTGTGTTGTTGTTTAATCCCAGCTGGCAACTTAGCACCACACAGTCACTTCCTCACCTCCCCATCCCCTGTGGGATAGGGAGGAGAAGGAAAGACAAAGTAAAAGATATGGTATACTCATGGGTTGAGATAAAGACAATTTAACAGAACAGCAAAAGCAAGACCTCATAATAATAATAGAATATACCAAACAAATGATGCACAATACAATAGCTCACTACTCAGAGGCTGATGCCCATCCTACCCCTGAGCAGCAGTTGTAGCCTCCCTGCCAACCCTCCTGATTATATAAAAAGCATGATGTTATATCATGTGGAACATCCCTTTGGCCAGCTTGGGTCCATTGTCCTGGCTGTGCTCCCTCACAGCTTCTTGTTCATCTCCCCACTGGCAGAACATGGGAATCTGAAAAATCCCAGATTTAGTACAAACACTACTTAGCAACAACTGAAAACATCAGTGTGTTATCCATATTATTCTTATACTAAACCAAAAAAACAGCACTATACCAGATACTAGAAAGAATAATAACTCTATTCTAGCCAAAACCAGGACAAGTGGTAAGGGCTGAGGAGGGGACTGAAGAGATGCCTTACAGGCATTCAAGAATCCTCTGCTTCACATCCTGGGATGGATTTGAGTTTCTTGTAGAAGGTCCAGACCTGAACTTGAGTTGTCCTAGTAGAACTTATCTGTTTTCAGTCACCACTTCACACCTTCCTTAAGAAATGCCACTTTCCTTTCCATGTTAAGTATTACTAGAGTACCGTCTATGCTAAAATCGTTATACTTCCACTTACATAAAAGACACTAAAATCATTACACTTCCACATATATAAAAGTATTTTATGGGCTGGTGGTACCAAGGAGATGGTCACAAGTATGTCTTGAGATTTAAGTTAGTCTAGGTGTTAAGGTCCTTCTATCTGCCTGAAATCAGTAGTAGGTCAGCATCAACATATTTGTAAGGCTAACAGGGCAGACAGATCCTTGGCTGCAGAGAGAAGGGGACACCCACCCAGCTGCACTCATGTCCATGATCCACATCACCAGCAGGACCAGTCACTCACTTCTTTTTATAGAAATCTCTAACAGAAAGGAGTGAAAAAGGCCAGTGCTGGGCAAGGTTAAAAAAAAAAACCCAAAAAACTTTACATCCCTTTTTTAAAATTAAGCCAATTAAGATCCATTTTTTAAATTAAGAACACTTCTTCCTGTCAGTCTGAAATCTCCCAAGGTATTAGGAACTTCTTTTGCTATCATCTTTCTCCATCTGTGATATAGAAGTAAATCTTCCTCTTCCTTAGATCTCTCTCTCCCTCTTGACTCATCTCTTACATTCCTTTACTTGGAGATCCAGATTCTCATCTGTTCCAGGCCTTTTTCCACGCCAAACTGCTCAGGAAGACTTTTCTTCCCTTAGTAAACAGCTGAATTTCTCTCTCTTCCCTTCTCCTAACTTACTTTCCCAGATCAAGCGTACACTATTAATTTTCCTGTTGGCTATTCATTTTCCTCCTGTTGGCACTTCTATTACATTCAGGTTTCCACTTGCCATATTCCCATTCCTGACAAGTTTATTTAGACTCTTTTTATGCCTTAACCTTTTTTCTTTCTTCCTATCTTCTGGTTGGTATTTTTCAGATTGCACAAGCCATTTCTTTCATTTCAAACACAGGCAGGTGTTCCAAATGTTTTATATAAACCTCTGTGCATGTACCTGAGTTTGTATGAATACAGATGTAGATAGAAGCCAAAACTTGCATTACCACACAGGAGCAAAAGAACAACAATAAACTTCCCCTTTTGCCATCCACACAACAGTAACTCCATTTAAAGAAACAATAATTTAGGAAGCTAATCCATAAACTAAATCCAGTTTCCTCTCATGTGATCAGAAAGTGGGGAAAGGGAAAAATAAAATTCCTCCCTCCCCTGTGTGGGGTCAAAGTGCCACAGAGAAATGTGACCTACACACCATAGAAACATGGAATCATAGAATCACCAGGTTGGAAGAGACCCACTGGATCATTGAGTCCAAATATTCCCATCAATCTCTAAACCATGCCCCTCAGTACCTCATCCACGCGCACCTTAAACACCTCCAGGGAAGGTGAATCAACCACCTTCCTGGGCAGACCGTACCATTGCCTGATGACTATTTCAGTGAAGAATTTTTTCCTATGTCAAGCCTGAACCTCCCCTGGTGGAGCTTGAGGCCATTCCCTCTTGTCCTGTCCCCTGTCACTTGGGAGAAGAGGCCAGCTCCCTCCTCTCCATAATCTCCCTTCAGGTAATTGTAGAGAGCAATGAGGTCTCCCCTCAACCTCCTTTTCTCCAGGCTAAACAACCCCAGCTCTCTCAGTCGCTCCTCCTAAGACTTGTTCTCCAGTCCCTTCACCAGCTTTGTCATGCTTTGACTGATAACCACTGGTATGAATGACAGCTTTTCTCACCCCTTCTGCAGCCCACTCTGAGTGCTAAGACCTGACCCTGTAGTGTCCAAGTGTCTTTGGAGGCCTGTTGGTTCTCCTCGCTGTGGGCAGGATCCAGCTAGGCAGGTAACCTGCTGTCTGACCATCTTGGAAATTCCACTCCAGAGAAGTGTCAGCTGCATCCCAGCCACCAAGATTCACTTTGGGACAAAGTTTATGAATACCTTGCTTTAAAGCAGCAGGTAAAAACAGTTGTCATTAACCATTTTTAATAGCATGTAAAGTTTTAAAACAGCAGTCAAAGGAAAGAGTAATTAAAGACATAAGCATATAGTGGAACTGGAATAGAGTATAACTTTGGGATTTTCCAAAGACAGATATTCATTTCATCTGGCTTGTTTGCTATAGATTTCCTAAAGGACATACAATGAATCTAATTGATCTGGACTTCAGAAAAGTATGTCATGCAGGGCCACACGGGACATGGTTCTTTACAGGAAAAAATAGGAATTTGTGCAATATCTGAAAAGGACATAAAGTGTTGATTTGTATGAAAGGAAACACATTATGTGAAAAGGAAATTCTTCGACTAAAGGGGATTACTGATGGAGCTTTTCAGTGCCAGGATTTAGGAATTTATCTTGCCGGGTTTTGTCATTAACACCATGGCATGTAATGTAAGAAACATGCTAATGAAACTTGCTGATGACCCCAACTTCAAAGACATTCTAAACAGAGAGGAGAACAAGAAGGTTAACACTAACTGGATGATCTTGAGACAAGAAGTCACAGAAAATGCACAGATACTTGTGAGGCAACTTATTGCTGTAACCTCCCTGCTGTGAAAAGACTTGGGTGCACCCTGAATAACCCTTCCATAGATGGATGGAAGTGATAACACTGTTGTATTGGAGTGTTGTGTCCACTTGTACATAAAGAAGGTAAATTCACCAGATAACATATGAAAGGAAAGACTCTGGGATTAGCAGAGCAGGAAAGTACTTTCAGGAGGGGAAAACAGAAGAGGATGGCTGGCTAACAAGGAGAGCAAAGACACCCCTTGAGTACAATCTTTACACTTCTCCAGTGACAGGAAAGGAGAAGAGTGAATAAGCTAAAAAAACAGTACTGGAGCATGGGGATATGCATGGGTGGAGAGGAAATCTGGGCTATAAATTGGAAGGTTCTGTGAAAGCCTTGCAAATAGCCCTTAACTGATTTCAGCATGGAGTTTGCACAGTTAGTGAACATCTATGGGATTTCATTCTCCAAGATAGCAGTGGCTTGGCCTGCTAGCTGCTCTGCAACAGTTCAGTACTGCCTAATTTAAATACTAAAATTTCCTGAAGTGAAGTGTTTTGCCCTTGCTTTGTCTCTTCTCCAAAGCAGACCTCCAAAAGCGGGGAAAGGCCTTGCTTCCAGGATGACATCAATTGAATATTGTATTTTTTTAGTCTAACATCCAAAATAACCAACACATAAAAACAAATGGGCAAATTACTGAGGCAGAGGAAACAGTAGTCAGCCACAATTGCTCTTCCTGGGTAATGAAAGATGAGTGATGAATTTTTGTAACCTAAATCAAATGTGCTTGAAATGAAACAATGGCCTTAAAGTACATAGGACAGAAAAAGCCTTAAAGAACCTCATGCTCTTCCTGTGAATAAGGCAAAAGATCCACCAGGCTGCTAAACTCAGATATCTGTTTTGAACATCAGCCCATCAGTGAAGGACCAGAATCTCCTCCCAATGACACTAGCTTTCACTGACTGCATTTTGTGGTCACCCGAACCCAGGCATTAGCTGCTTGTTAGAAACAGGCTCTGTCTGTTAGAACTGCCCCATGCTTCAGAGGTGAGAAGCAGCTCTAGGGTAGGACAAGGAGCACATGGAAAGGATGAGCAGGCTGGGAAGTGGGAGGTGTTGCAGACCAGGTTTCTAAAAGGCCCTGCAAACAGTTCCTGAGAGCTCCCAGTAGGCAGGCTCATGAAGCTGTTCGAACAGCCAGGTGAGCATCAGTAAGGGAGTGTGACAGCAAACATATGGTCACCCTAAAAGGCATGGAGTACATCAACACTAGCAAGATGGTAAAATCAAAAGTGAACAGTGTTGTGTAAGGAGATGGTAAGAAGCCAAAGTTGGTTGGATTCTCTAGCAAGAGAAAAATCTTAAATCCCCATCTTTCTATGATTTGACATCTTAGAAACAGACTTTTTCTCTGCTTTTAAAGAAAGAAATATTCCCTGCAGTGAACATAGCCTAAATATCCCAGCATCCTGTTATTGTATCCAGTCCAGGAAGTGAAACCAAGGCTCTGAGTCTATAATTGGGGCCATATGGATGTCCCGTGCTTGTGCCCAAGTGTTTGGACTTCACCAGCCCAGCCCTGTGGCTCCAGGTGAGCACTGAGCTGAGGTACCTTGGCAAGCCTGCACTGTAACCTTGGGCAAGCAACGCTGAACTCTTATCTCAATTCCCCATCTATGATACTGGAGTAATCATCCAGCTCTCTTCTGCTTAGAAGCTCATCAGGGCAGGAAATATGGCTTTTAGATTACTTAGATGAATGTGTCTGAGGACCCCAATTTCATCTGAGGCAACTGAGTGCTAGAGTAATTATGCATAAAATAGAAAAAGAGTCACATTACATAAATTATTATAATCAAGAATCAGTGGCTAGTCTCCTGAAAAGTCCCAGCACTTAGAGTTTTCATGTTTTTGTTTTTGGAACAGACTAATCACTTTCACATCATAAACAAATAATGATTTTAATAGATTCCACATTTGGGGAACTTTTACAGCTAACATGCAGCAAAGCTTGTCTTTTACAGGCTTTCCCTTTTTTTTTTCCTCCTTTTTTTTTTTCTGAAATAGCAAAATATATTCTGTTGTAAATTAAGTGTGATTCGTGTGGCATTTTGCATGGACGCCCTGTGGATGTGGCCTATGAAACAAGCTTTGTTAGAATTCTGTAGCCCTTATGTTCCATTTTTGTGCTTATAATTCTAAATATGTTTTTGCGGCAATTTCTTGTAAGGAACAACAGGGGAGCCTTTCTCTGTCTAATATAACACCTATGAATTCCCATCAATGCAAGTAACACGTGGGGAGGAGTAAGATGCTGACCTGCCATCCACATGGAGTGTGCGCTTCCACCCTGCTCAGGGGCAGTGTAAATGACAGCAACCCTCCTAAAGGTATACGTAATCTTTCACAGGTGAGTTCAAGTCCTAGAATCATAGAATCACCAGGCTGGAAAAGACCCACCAGATCATCAAGTCCAACCATTCCTGTCAAACGTTAAACTATGCCCCTTAGCACCTCGTCCACCTGTGCCTTAAACACCTCCAGGGAAGGTGAATCAACCACCTCCATGGGCAGCCTGTTCCATTGCCCAGTGACCCTTTCTGTGAAAATTTTTTTCCTAATGTCCAGCATAAATCTCCCCTGGTGGAGCTTGAGGCCATTTCCTCTTGTCCTATCCCCTGTCACTTGGGAGAAGAGGCCATCACCCTCCTCTCTACAACCTCCTTTCAGGTAGTTATAGAGAGCAATGAGGTCTCCTCTCAGCCTCCTCCAGGCTAAACAACCTCAGCTCTCCTGATGAACCTTTAAGACTCATAAATTAATGTCTGCTTTCCTGGGCTACCCTGCTTTTCCCTGTTGTGCTCATACCCATGCTGGCGTCAGGCAGTGGCCAAGAGTGTTGCCAAGAGCACAGGAGGCAGCGATAATCTTTCAGCTGGATGAAGCTCCCCACGACCGAGGTGACACCGCTCTGTGCAAGCTCAGCACTACCACTGAACTCCCCTATTACTTTTTTGCTGTATTCACTATCTCTGCATCTGTTTGAAAAACCCAGTTCACTGCAGAAAGCCTCAACTTGTCATAGCTCAGTCCAAAGAAAGCCTCTGTTGGATGATTTTGCTTATCAAGCTCAGAAATCCCAGCTACAGAACCTCTACTGCCATGGGGAAAAAAAAAATCCTGTACTTTGAGTTCTATGTGCCTAACATAAAACATACTGGACTGAGAGGTCCAGAGAAAGGTGACAGAGACAAGATTAATGGTTTTAACTGGGAGTGAAATCCAGTCATTAAGTAGTGACCCATGACACTTGAGAAGCAGTAACAGTTTGTTGACCGCAAGGATGACTGCTCAGAGCGCCTTCTTAATGTTGTAAATGTGAAAATGATTTACAGCAAGACCAACAGGGGAAAAAAGCAAGCTAGCAAGCAGACACAATTGACATTAGTAATTGTTCCTGACTGCATTCATATGTGGAGGTAAGAAAGTAGAAATACTGCCAGTGTGTAGCATGGTAGCAATATATCAAAACTACCAACAGCAAAGGACTCAAACTCCTTGAGCTGAGATAATTAAAAAATGTGCAATACCATTCATAAGACTGAAACAAACAAGAAGCCTGAAAGGGATAAAGGCCCCACTTTGGTTTTCAGCAGGACCTGTCTGCCTTAGATCCAGAGCTGAGCACATATTAGAGCCTTGCAGACAGAGCTAAAAACAAAAGCTGCTCTGCTTCTGAAGAAGCAGGAAGACTCTCAGGGGATTTCGGCACTATCTGAAAGCATGAGTCGGTTCAGATTTAGCAACAATGAGATCTAACTGGTAGCCAAAAGAGAACTAGCAGTCTTTGGGAAGGACACAATCCTTGTCCTCCAGTGAACTTTGCTCACTGGCACACTGTGGGTATTGAAGTTCAGCCTTGCAGTGGCACATTTTGTGGCCCTGAGAGAAGACATGGACATGAGGATATCCAAGCTTCCTCTTTGCTTGTAAAATGGGAAGACAATCAAATCTTCTTCCCCTTGGCCTCAGCTGGCCCGCCTGGTAGTTCACCAGGGCCAGGATGGTCTCCCATGGCATGGCCCAGGGTCTGAGAGTCTGTTGAGGTTTGAGTTAAATAAATTTGAGTCAGTTTTGTGACTCTAACCCAGTCTTGCCTAATAATTATTTTCTGAAAGCTAACTGCATGTTTTCCAGATAGTTTCTCTCTAGAAGTGATAACACAGGACGCTGGGTATGCAGAAAAGTCAATACTTATTCCTACAGTAACCAAGACCTTCCTCACACTGGTGCAAAAGGGCCGCACCTGCAGGGAGCGGCAGACAGGACAGGTGACTGTAAACTGACCAAGAGAGTATTTCATCCCATATACATCATATTTTGTATAAACTTGAGAGATCACAAAGGTCTCACTCTCTTCTGTGATGGCCAATTTCCAGCGAGGACCTTGTCTGTCTGTTTACCCCTAATCCTGGATCCGTGCATTCCTGAATCCAGTTCATGAGTCCAGCTCTCTCCTAGGTGTAGACCCATTTCCTCATGTCTGCCTTGCAGTATTTGTGGTGTTGTATAGTCATCAAGGAGTCGGGGTACGACCTCATATATTTGTATATATTTTATTACATTCTAATTCTTTAATTATTTTTATCATCATCCTTTCATTAAAGCTGTAGTTTTAGTTTCAACTCACAAGTCTTTTTCCTGTCATTTTCCTTTCCTGTTTCCCTGGGGGTGGGGGAAACAGAATTGAGAGTCCAGCTGCACGGTTTTAGCTGCCAAAATTTGCCAGGCTGGGGCTAAACCTCAACAGTCTCACAGAGCAGCATGAAGGCTTCTCTTTTATCCCAGTGCTTTATGCTGCTAACAATGGAAAGAAATAGGGTTTGCGCTACCCCGGTGTAAAGCCCCAGAGATATGTTCTGTATTGGTTTGGAAATGTTCCCTTTCTCTGTCAGAGGAATGGCTCTGCAGCTTACAAGAGAGTTTGGGCAATTGATGACATTTTCTCCTTTGTAAACACCTTGAGGACTGGAGAATACTATCTTTTTGAGCCATTTTTTTTTGCTACAAGAACCATAGCTTTGATTTCCTTTTGTGAATGATCACAACCTGCTGGGTCAAAGCAAAGAAGTTTTCTGAATAGAGTAGGGCAAATCAGTGCATACCAGGGGAGCCATGAAGCATCCCACCCACACCTAAGTACCTCCAGCCATGAGCCAGGGACAGAGCTCACCCAGATCCTGCACAAAAAGTGATATTATCACACTGGGATTGAAACCCAGGTACAGAGACCCCCAAGGCTGGCACTATTTAGACTTAAGATTTTATGCAGCCTTTAACCAGTTGTTGAGATAAACACCAAACACACGGTGACAACAAAGAAAGAGGGTCTTTGGTCTAGCTAACTGCCATGGGTTGTATTTCTCAGCCATGCCGAGACCTGTGCTGCTTTACCTGCCTGTCAATCCCAACAGCACTGGATTGTGGCTCAGCAGCCACAGCCCAAAGCTGCTCTTCTCCCCTCTCCACAATGAAAGGCAGTGGAGGAGATGTAGATGGGACAGAAGCAGGAGTCATAATGAGGCTGAGCAGAAGAAAGAGTAGGGCCTTGTTTCAAATGTAATTATTTTCATGCCTGCCTTTTTCAGCATCACTTAAGCCCCGTGTTCCACCATCTCCTGTTAAAAGCTGGTATATTTTGGTGTGTTTTTTAATATGGTCATAACCTCATTTTATATTTAAGGGAAAATGCTGACTCCCTGTGGCTTTCATGTATTTTCATATTGGTGTAATTCAAACAATATGATGACTCAACTTGACGTTGTTTCCTGGCTGCACTGGGGCTTGTGGTAATCGAGAGTTTAAACTTTATTGGGATGCCTGATGGAGCAGCAACATACACTGCAGAGAGACCGAACGAAGGCCAACTGCAGACAGGCTGGCTGACTCCGCACAGCAAGGGCACTTCTTATCCCAGGTAGGTGCTGTGTGTCCAGATGAGCCACCAGAAAAGCTGCTGTCTCTACCTGATGCAATGCAGTCACACAAAGGGACACGAGCACATGCATAAAGACTGAAAGCAAGCCAACCTCACTCCCACTGCAATTTGCAAGAAGAAAGTTGAGGTACAAAGCATCAATGCTACTTCCCCAGCACCCTGGAAGTTTGCTTTGTGCCGCCCCTAAGCCATTACACATTCTCTTCAAATAATTCTTAGAGCATGAGAAGAGTTGGTGTTTTGTCCCAGTGAGGGCAAGAAGCATTTTCAGCCTACTTTTAATTACAACTGAAGGAAGGACAACCAATACTTGAAGAACTAAGGTTGAGAAGAGAGAGGTGGCTGAAAAGTGGTGCCTTGGAAGCAAAGGACATCAGTGCACCATTTCATTTGTACATGTTTCCAGCAGAAGCATCTTAACACAAATGGATATCTTTGTGTCGGGTGTATGTACATCCCTATACATGCACATATCTACAAGGCAGAGTTGGTAGCACAACCTATTATTAAGCTTGCCAAACATTTCCAATTATAAAACCCTGTTTTCAATTGCTAATAACTTTGTTAAACTTAAACCACTTGGGCTGCAATTTTCCATGCCAACTATCTGCCTTGGGCTGAATTTTTTTGTTTGCCTTCTTCTTTTTAGCCATCAGCCAAGAAAGGTTCAGCTTTTTCAGAGAAGATGGCTAGGGAAAACACAGGAGCTCGCAACATAAAAAATCCCAGCAACCTTCTCTATAAAGGTCTAGAGTCCTCCCGCTTTAGAGAAAGGACTAGAAATCTGCAAGTAGTGGAAAATCTGATTAAATTTGACAGAACAAAATTGCTCTGAAAACCCTCTTCCTACCCAAGCAATATGTCTTACACCTCTGTTACTCCAACTCTTCTGAGCATGCTTTAGCGTTTTACCCTTCTGTCCCTGGAAGGACTGTTTGTGACCACTCCATCAGAGCCCAGCTGTACTCAGACAAAGGGACAGAGAACCTGGTTTTCTTTTGGCACAACTCTACTACCAACCACCATCCTTCCAGTTCCAAATGCAGTTGTCTTCACTCTAATCCAGCATCCCTCTCTCTGAGCCCCATGTGCTGCAATTTTCAGTCCCAACAAGGCACGTAAAGCAAGGTACAGTGTAAACAGTCCTTAGAAAATGCACGGGACAGCAAAGATGTGCCTTTGTCCCTCCTCTCACCATGACGCAGTACCTTTGAGATCCCTTGAGTTTGCTTATTTATTAATACTACTAACATTCACATATGTTTCAGATTGGTTTATGTGGATGGGATTTAATAACAAATATGTTGTCCATTAATGTAGCCCTTGCCGTGCCTACATTCACTAACAAGCTTACGTATTTTCTGATCAGGTCAGATGTTCTCTGTGGTTTGTTTGTCAGATTTTCTGTTTGGTGGCTTTCTTTTAGCAAATCAGGTCTGAAACATTAAACATGCACTGAGTAGCATGGAGCCACCAGCTCCAGCAGTTTCAGAGAACACAAAGCCAGACAGGCATCCTGCAGCCCCATTCTCCTGGGTTTACAGAGCCCATGCCTGATAAACAGATATGCCAAAACACCCTTTGCCACCCCATGGGCACATTACCCCCTGCATCACACTCCTGTCAGATGTCAGACATGTGGCAAATGACACTTTTGTACCTCTAGAATTCAGAGCAAGCCTTCAATGGCATAGAAATGCAGCTGATAAGTTCATTCATCCAAGCAGGTGTGTGAGGATTTCAGCTTGACAGAACTACAAACAGAGGGTGCAGAGTTCTCAGTAGTCATGTTCCTTAAGGAAAGAATCCCTGAAATAATCCAGCTCTAAATCCCCTAACATCTACAAAAAAGGTCTGGAAAAAAGCTACAGGTCACGGAAGATTATAAAACCAAAGGTGCTGCAAAAAAACCAAAGGAAAGGAGGAAAAGAAAACAGTGAACTTGTTTCAGCTTTCCAGGTGGGATTTCCCATCCACGACTCTGGAAAGAGAGCTAGACTGAAATGACACAGTTTGATGGCTGCTTATATCAGAAAGGGGCTTGGGACATGAGGTTGATCCTTGAATCAATATAGCTCAGGATTAAAGAGACGAAAGAAGCCACAGATGGGAAAATCAGGACTCTTGACTGCGGGGCCAGAAGCTTGCAGACAGGAAGTAGCAATGCAAACCCAGTGGCTCCCAGCAAGGCAGACATGCTTTTATCAATGAAGAATAACACATCAGTGGACTGAGAGACAGATATACAAATACAGGTGCTACCACACTACAATAAGGATAGAATGCCAAAGCTTATTCTGCTTTCTTGGGAAAATGCTTCACCCTGTGATGTACTGAAAACACAAGTCCTCCTGTAATGGTTATTTTGAGAGACATCACCCGCTTCCACCACAATCACTTTCCCATGGACAATTCCATTTAATTGTTGAAAAGATAAATTTTCTACAGGGACAAAACACCCAGAAATACTTTTTCTGAAAAAAATATCCCTATCTTTTAGAGCCGAAGTGTTTGATCGAGTCCTATCATCCCACCAAGGGACACAACCACCAGTACAGTAGCAGCAGAATTCAGATTGAGGTGAAGCTCTCAGCTCCCACCTCATACATTCAAAGAGGCCCACAGGGAAATTCACAGCAGGTTAAAACACTGAAACATTGTCTGAAAAAGATGTTTTCTTTTTTTTCCCTTCAGGATAAAACCTGTTCTGCCCCCAGACAAGGTGTGCTCAGGGTCAGCCAGTGGGATTCATGAAAGATAACAGCTTGCAAAATATGGCCTGTGATTGTGCATTTCTGTTTTGCTTTCAGGTGGCTATTGCAGCACTGAGCAACCTGAGCCTCAGAGCTTCCACAACATTTATAGCTGCTCAGCTTGTGGGTAACCCATCAGAAGGAACTGGAGTTTCTTGACAGAGTTCCTTGCTTTTTTAAACACGTCATCACAGACAAGAGCCAACAGACCCAAATTTTCCCCTTCTGTTGGCCAAAGGCATGCCAATACTAATTCAGAACTCTCACAACCATCATAACATCATACCTTGGACATTGTCTCAGCTGAAAATTGCTGGCCAGACCTGGCTATGGACAGGTTCACTTTCCCTGGCTGAAGGTGAGCTGGTGCTCTATTTCACAGTCCTGAAGGATGTAACTGAACATCAGGGAGAACTGCTCTTCTCTTGCAGGCGTTTCAGCTGGAGGCCTTGCATGGTTCAGGGTGGAGACCAGCAGAGTGAAACAAGCACTCAGAGCCCAACTAGCTCTGCAATGAGGAGCCAGCACTAAAGGCCCCAGTGCCAGGCAGTGTGATGTGAATGCATGTCCGCACCAAAGCCATGTAGTCTGCAACAACTTAGTCCCAGGGGAAGCATGATCCACAGAGAGAGCCATGAAGAGTGGCACAGTGGGGCTACTCCAGACAGAAGAATGTGCATCACCACAAGGGAGAATTTAACACAGCTCCCTCATCCTTTTTCTCTCCTTCAAATGCCAGGAGGGAGGTTTGACCTTGAGTAGCAGATCCAGGGACTGTCCCACAGTGCAGACGCACATGTGCACATGCAGCAGAAGATGAAGTGCTTTTGCCTGTGACCCCAAGCAAAATATCAAGCCCCAGTTGGCTGGGGTATTCCAGTACCCACTCAATGTTTGTAAGCTGTCCTCTGGGTAGTATTTCCAGGCACATAGCATCATATCTTTCACACTTTTTGAGCAGGGCTGTAAATTATGGAGAGTCCTTGTAACTTCAGCCTGATCACTCCGTAGTCCTGGCGCCTGCTGGGTTGTTGTTGTTACAGCTACAGCTCCAAATGGGGAACGCATGATGTACGGCTGGGAAGAGACTCTTCTAACTGCTCAGTGAAGCGGTCACAAATAGGAAGAAACTGCAGTTTCCTACAATATTTAGCATTATATAGGCCCTCAGCAGTGCCACACTTTACTTCTTCATTTCTAGCAGCCCCCTTTGAGAGCTCTACCCCACTTCATCATCATAAACATGTCAACAATCAGTCCCCGTGGAGGGCTCTGCTGTTTGTTCTTTGGTTCACATGGAGAAAGCATGTCCCTGCTCCAGCCCTCAGCACACATTTCCCTATGCTCAATGGGCCAGAGTTGGAACATGGCCATCTTGTGGCTCCCAGACCTTGATATTTAAGGAAAAAGAAAAAAAAAAAAGCAAAGAAAAAAAAAAAAAGCAAGGAACATGAACTTGATAAATACGATCAGCTGCCGGGAACGTGCCTGAAGCCTCCTGCTGCTGTTGTTGACATCAGAAAGCTGCAGAGCCTGGGAGACACAAGGAAGTTTTATTGTTTTCCTCCTACCAGGAACACACGATTGCAGTTCCAGCTCCCTGGTGCTACCCAGTGCTCCTCTCAAGCGGTCCGCCTGTCACCAAGAAAACAGGACATCAGTTCTCACCTCCCAGATGTGACAGCTGGGGGTAGGCTTCCCACTGCCTCTTGCAAAGCCTTAGAAGAACTTTTCCATGAAAGCCAGCACCGGCGTGAAGTTTTGCCAGACTGATTTTTTTTATTACACCTGAAGCTTTCCTGTCAGCCATCTGAAAGCTCTCTCGTCTGCAAGAGCTCCTAATTGGGCTAAATTATATGTGCATGGGGGCAGAGAGAGGTGCCACTCAGTGTGCAGCTGTGTGCTGATGCATCTTCTAGAGTGGCTCCAGTTGGTGGAGCACAGCAGCCCCAGCTGAAAGTTATTTCATGTTCTAGGAAGAAAGAGGATGCAAAATACAGTCAGCTAACTACTATAAATCTGTGTTCCCTTGCCTAAGCTCAGCAAGGAAGTTCAGACTTCTTTAAACTTCACTAATGCAGCAAGTGGGTCTATCAAAGGACCAGGAGTGAACTTCACTAAAAGTCATGGAGAAGAAAGCAAGCCTGTTCTAGTGAATAGATTAGCAATTAAGCTAAAAAGAGATGAAAGGTCTTTTGGGGAAAATGGGGATCTGAAGTAGAGTAGTATTTTAGCAGGATCACAACGAATAATTTTGAGTGCCAAGTCATGAATTTACATGATGAAGACAGAAATACCTGCAAAGATCCCACACAAACACCTTTTCAGACTTTTTTCATCCTTTTATTTTCTTCCTGTGTGCAACGCTCTCTCAAATCTTTCAGGTCCATGGCATGAGGCATAGTACAGGGTGTAATTTAGGCCCCCTGAGAGCGGCTGCCTGGATGGTTATGAACATGCAAGCACCCTGTATATACCCAAAAGAAATTTTCCCATTGCTTTGCTAAAGAATATGGTGCAACTGTTGGCTGGTTGAAACATGGTGAAAGAGCTCAGTTTTCATGGCTCATTTAGTCTGGGACTTGTCTTCAGTGACAACCCCAAGAACACTGATTTGGATCACTTCCTCCTGATGTGGATGAAGTTATTTTGGGATTTGGATGGAGAATGGCTCATTTTACAGGACCTTCAAGAGGCTTCAAAGTGGTCACCTAGAGAAGGCAGTTTCCACATCAATCCCACTCCAGGCAAATCCTTTCTCACATCAAGTTACAGCATTGATGCATTTGAAAGAGAAAAGCATCTGTTTAGGAATGTTTTTTAAAAACTGTTTGCTATTCAGCTATAGCTTCAAGGGAATGTCTCCTTTGCTCCTTTGGTAAGAAAGTTTTGGATGTGTCTTCAAACTAAAGAATATTTTTAAGAAAATAGCTTTTTCTTTTGAAAAAAGCAACAAACTCTTCTATTTGGCAGAAACAGTCAACAGCAACACTATGGGTTTTTTTAATGACCAGAGCCCTCTTGCAGCAGCATCTGCTTGCTCAAGCAGCCCTGGTGCAGGAATCTTGGAGGCACACAGGTATGAAGGTGGCAAGAGACCTGTAAGTATCAGGATTGAGAGATAGAAAAAAAAAGAAACTTTCCTGAGCAACTCAAGGGTTACTTGTCTTCCAAAATCACTAGAAAACCTTTAGTACTAACTACTCCTCCTCCCTGATTATCCCAGAGGCAGATTTAAATAGCACTCTGCTTTGCAAAAGTGTTGTAAAAAGGCCTAGAGCCAGCCAACTAAGATAAAAGGCCACAGCTGAGTGTTTCTGTAAAGGCAACAGTTGCACCACAAGTGACAGATATTTTGCTATATTGGTATGACACATTGTAAAGTTCTTCTACAAATGGAAGAAAATATATTTTTGTGCACCCTTATCACAGCTCTTCCTCCACATCCATGGCACACAGGTCACCCATTCTAGGACGAGTCACTATGTGGGATGGGCAGTAAAATGAAAGGCACAAACGTTTTAGCTTTGAGTATACAGCCTCTCACTGCTATCACCAGACTCTGTTAGCATCAAAGACTGAAATATGACCCTATACTGGTTCCTATCACAGGTGCACAAATCTAGCCCTTCATAATATTATTGCTTATGACCTCTCAGTGCAGCAGCAGCCACGCTTGGGGTGCATTATCAGCAATCTGCATGCTTTAATCCCTGTCTCTCAACTCAGCAGCTGCCCTAAGTCCCAATGAGTCATCTCCTGCAGGACAAACCCTTGCACCTGAGTGCACACCTGGTGCAGCACATGCATTAAGTTACAGGCAGGCACCTGCAATTTTGCATGTGTCCCTGCAGGAACCTACACCTCAAGTTATGTTACCTCACATATACCTGATTCCTAAATTCTCTCCTGCAGCTCCTTTAACAGCCTTTCCTATCATTATGAGGCTGAAAGAAAATAAACTTTCATGACCATTTTTATTATGCCCTTTAAAAATTGTTTAACACCTGTTTAATTCATATGTGAAAATGTGATATTAATTTGGACCCAGGCTAACCCCTCCTTTGTCATTAAATTGTTGCACTTAGATCAACCAAGACTTTTTTTTTTTCCTAAGTAGATCTACTTTCTTCTCCATGCTAGCCATGATTCTTGCCAAAGATGCTTAAGAGAGGAGCTTGGAGGAAATGAATAATTTTTTTTATTCTAGATAAACAAATACTAAAAGTCAATTTTGAAAAGATAATAAAGCTTCATTTGATTCATATGTTGGTCAAGATGCTATGACTCTGTAGAGACCTGGTGAAAGGAAGAAGCTCTGATTTTAAACTGCATAAGCTGTTGATCTTTTGCATTGTTTGGACTTTTGCAAACAGATCTGTATTTCAGTTCATAAAAATAAGGGAGTTACTCAATATTTTTTATATTCAAGGCAGCAAGCATACCAGCTCTCAGAGACACCAGCCAAGTGTCTCTAGTAAAGCCCAATTAAATGCAATCACACACAGATGTGTTCCTCCATCTGATAAGGCAACATTCCTGCAGAAGTGGTTCTCCCTCGCTAGTCCCATCATTAAACCTAAAAATCAGATCCTGTTATTTAATTCATCTGGCAGTAGCTCACCCTGGTTTAATTGTACACCCATACAAACTGATACGTCACTTTGGTATAGACGAAGGGAACCTAAACTCCTCCTCAACACTGTCAGCAGGAATGCAGTTCCACAGTCCCATTTAGCTCATGGCTCTGTGTTATACCTATGAATTTCCAGGTCTTAACTGAGCATGCTTGCAGTATGGGTTTAAGGTCTCACTGTTAAAAGCTTTATTTACTCCCTGGGAAGTCATACACAGGGTATTATTCTAGTGGTCTGTCAACATAAAGCTTCAGTTTGACTGGGGTTGTGCCATCCCAGGCATATATTAATGAATCACTTAAACAGAAGCCGTAGCATCTTACTGCAACCATCCTTTTAAAAAAATCAATCAGAATTAAATGTAAACCGCAAACCCAGTAAGTCAATGTATTGTTAAGAGGTTTTGATTAAAGCTTCTGAAATTAAAAGGATCAGACTGGGGAGCAGAGAAACATACCGCAAAATCATCAAAGGAAGATGAGGAGCAGATTTTGTAGCCCTTGCTCTTGAGAGAGATAAATCAGTACTTTATATTTTATGTAGGGAAAGGGTTGCAAAACTTGGTCTTTGATACACAGAAAATGTTTTTAACTGATCATGAGTCCTTGAAGCCAATTAGTCCCCTACAAGAAACTAACCCAAATGTAGGTTTTTCTCCTGTCACTTGACTGCATGTGCCAGGGTGACTTTCAGGACGCCACCAGCATGGTGACAAACGGTCAGAGGCTGCAGCTCATCCACCTCTAATTGCTGGAAGCAGAGAAAGCTTTTTATAAAGCAGGGCTACCACTGAGGAAGAGAGTTGCTCGTGTTGCCTGACAAAAACAAATTAATGATTTGTATCTTAAAACTCCTTGAGCTGATTTGCTTACAGAATAACAGCAATGTGCTGTAACCTGTTTTTTACAGGAAACCTTGAACACTGACATAAATTTTTTTTCCAGTCACACTAAGGATGAGCAAAGATCATTATCCCTGTAGGCATTTTAACATGGTTAAACCCTCATCCACCCCAAATCCCCATTCTTCTATGTATCTACTAAGCCCTCTGTTTGTATCCTGATTTAATCTAAAATTTACCCCTTCCTTAGGTGTGTATGTGTGAAAACTGAGTACTGGATATAGCCTGTGGATTTGAGAGTCTTTATGTGCACTATCAGAGCAATATAACTGCCCTCTAGCAGATATAAGGAGTCAGCGATTCTAGCACAGCTTGTGTGGTGAATAGAGCCCTAAATCCAGATGCTAGTTTACAGATAGTCTTTCAGTTCAATTACAGTGAACTTCTCATTCTTAGGCTACCCAAAAGCCACAGAAATTAATCCCCTTTGCAACATGCCTCTGCTAAACTGAAACATGGTTAAACACGTGCTTGAAGAATCCACCTGAATTTTTCTATATTTACCGCATATTTAAAAGTCATACTTACAAGTGACAGAGCAAAACAAAACAAAACCAAAACAAAAATAGGTTCTCTGCTGAGAATTTATGTGGCAAACTTTGTCCCAGAGTGCAGTTTTATAGCCCGGTTATAAACCCCTGGAAACAGAAGGGTATATAGTGGCAACACTGACAGATCCTTACCTAGAATATTGCAAAGGAGCACACCATAAAAGTGACTAATTGCAGATATTGTAAAACTCAGCTTAGCTCTCAGGCTCAGCTGCTGGGCTGGAGGGGGGAGATGCAGACAATGATAAGAGGGCTCAGCCTCTGCTCCTGTTGGCTTTGCCTATGTACAGATGGGGAGCTTCTAGTTTTGACCCTTCATTAATGGCCATGACTACAACAGGAAGCAATTTTTATAAAGTTGTGAGCTTAATGGCAAACAGAATGTTTGTGTTGTTACTGGGACTGGAAAAAAACAAAAACAAAAAATTAAAAAAAAAAAACACCAAAAAAACACCAACCTTGTTCACTGCTTGCAATGAATCTCTGTCATATGTCCACCCAAAAAGTCTCATGCACATTCCAGCTTAGTAGATCTCAGCTGTCTACTTCAGATGGAGAGAGGGGCTTGAGGATATGTTAGATCCTATACTGAAAATTCAAATTCCTCTAACTGGCTTTGTCTGGTTTGTGAAGTAGGCTCTGAGAAGCAACACAGAGAGGCAAGGTGAGGAGCTGGGACCTGCCTTGATGTCATCCCTGCTCATTGCAGGAGGTGTTGGATACCTTGGATTAGATAACCTTTAAAGGTCGCTTCCAACCCGAACTATTCTATGATTCTATGAGTCTTCACATCAGAATACATGGGAATTACATGGTTATTGTGCTGCAGCAAGCCCTACTGAAAAGAAAGACAAAAAATAAATGGAGACTTGACGGCACCGAGCATCCATGCATCAGCAGGAGAAAGTTAATTTGGTTTACAAATCTGGAGAAAGGTGGTCATTGTAAGCAATGGTTTCTGCATGACTGCAGGGGTGGTGCACGTGCTCTGCGTGTCATGGAAGGGGTCTGCACGGCTATTGCCAGCTGAATTGAGAAACTGCTCAGAGCCAGACGGCCATTCTAGTGTGGTTCAAAGAACAAATGTCCCCTGGGATCTGCTCCCTTGCAGCCGTTGAGAAAGGGCCTTGCATCCTTTCCACCCATGCTGGAGATGCTAGTGTCAGCTAGAAAAGCTGTAGACAACAGGCTCTGGGCTTGAAAGACATCTCAAAGAAAAACTTCCTCCAGCTTTCTCATTTATTCTTGTCCTTCTCACCTCTGGTGGGGAACAATCTTCCTTGGAAGAGATGATATTTTCATCACCCCCTGAGCCTGGTGGGTACATAGCTGTATGCCGGTCACAGCCTTCAGTGCCTGGTTGGGCTGACACAGATCCCTGCATGCTATCCCTCCAACAACTGTGGAAACCCTGTTGTCAGGGTCACAGCAGGCTGATTTGAGATACTGGCAGCTGCATCCATTAGGAAACCTAAGTGGAGCCAGTCAACTTTACAAGAGATGGTTGAATTGTTCTTATGCTGGAGGGGCCCGTGATTACAAGAAAAGCCTCTGCAGTAACAAGGGGACAGATTCTGGCCATGGACACCCTGAAGGCCTAAAGATAAAGGGTTGGATTACACAAAGCAGCCTCTCATTATCCACTCCTTGATACTAGTTGGTAACTTTGTTTTTTAAGGAATCCCTTAATTAGGTTTTACAGTGCATAGGTTAGGCATTTTCCAGCAAGAGCTTTATTGTAATGGGTTGCACATGTTCTCAAACTGTACACTGAAATGAAACTTAGCTACAGGGCATTTCCTTCTGTTGCTCTTCCTGGGGAGCAGCTTTAACCTTTTTGCAGACACAAAGCCATATTTCTCTCCTGAGAGGCCACAGCAGTTCCCCACTCCCAATCACTTGGGTCATTTCAACCCTTAGCTGTGCAGCGCACTCACAAATGTGCTGCAGGGAGCAATCCTGAGGGGGTAGGGAAGAGGTGAGATGGAGATGGAAAAGACCCAGGTGGTTAAAACCCACCAGTGCCTCACTGCTAGCAAAGCTGAGGAGTGTTCCAAGGAGGAACCCACAGTCCTTGGCTGTGCAGCACAGAGCTGGTGGCTACATTGCTGACCATGGCTTGACTTCTAGGAGAATCATCTGGGGAACCTCCTCCAACACCAGCAGTGCTATATTTCTGTGTCTCATTTCAATGCATCAACATCAAGACTGGTTTGGAAAAAAGAAAAAAAAAAAAGCAGTTTCACAGGAATAAAGATCTGATTTAAAAAATCCCCACCAGACTGTGATGGCCAGATATTTGTATAGGATTTTTCTGTAGTCACCCGCTATGATAAGATATTCTCCTGACCATGGACTCTGGAGATGGGTTACTCAGAGCAACAAGCACTGCTTCTTGGATTGCAGAGATTTTTAAAGCTGGAGACTACTGTGAGACTAAAGAAATGAAAACTGTATTGGGGAGTATGAATGCTGCTAGGTCGCAGAAGTTACTTATAGATTCCTCTACTCAGCCAACAAACTGATGATGCAGCATGACCACCAGAAAAAAAGCTTTAGCTATGATTTCAGTGTGCAGAATTTACCCCAGATATTGTTATTATCTAGCCCAAAATTTGGAGATTTATGGCCATCTACCTGTATGAAAACAGTGATTTTCATAGGGGACTTCCATTCGTCAGATTCAGATCAGACAGAGACAATGCGGTATGCAGTATGCAGGGAAGTTGTGGGGTGCCTTGTTATAGGATGTTGTAGAAAATGCAGGTTTACATGGGTTCAAAGGGCCAGTGGACAAAGTCTTGGGAAGAAAAAATCCATTAAGATACCTTGAACACCTAACTATCTATGGTGTGCTTGGTTTTCCTACAAACCCACTCCATTGTTTGAACACCAGAGCTGCAGAAACAGTTCCTTTGGCAGGTCCTCTGAGAAGAGGCTGACAACCCATACAGCTCAGCACATCTCTGCCCTGCCTGATGAGTATGGGCAGGAAAGCCTAATTAGGCAGATCTAAGAAACTTCAGCGTGCAGCAGAGGATTCTGCTTATCCTCCCAGTAGCATGAGCATTTAACACAGCTGAAATATGTGCTATCCTTAAAGCTGCTGTTGAGGAATTAAACCTCAGTCCCACTAACAGTCAGGGATGTGACAGCTCTGTGCACACCAGGAGCCCGGCTGAAATGACATCTGTGCAAGTGTTCCTAGGAGTAGGAATTTGCAGCTGAGTTTTCCATGGTACCCACTGCTGTTTGCACTTGGACCTTTGAAAATCAGGCTATTAATGTGCTCACATTGAAGAAAGGAATTTATGTTGTCTTTATGCTTTAAACCTGAATTTGTCCTGAGGGAACAGTAGCAGAAAAAGCAGCCATTTATTTTTAATAGACACCACTGTCGTTACTGAGGTCTGGTGAGCTTAAAGGATTCAGAGGTGAATGATATCATCAAGGAAGTAATTTCTTTCTTTACTTTTTTTCATTCATCTAAGAAAAAAAATTCTGCACAGGAATACAATACAAGTACCATGCTGTGGTTCCTAAATGCTCCCTCTCAGGACTGCAGACCTCATTTATCTTGTCTGCTGTCCCTTTCCCAAGGCACAGACTTCCCCTCTTGTGCTTGACAGGCACCTTTTGTCCACCCACTGCCTTCAGCACACACATCAAGAAATGAACTGGGTGATGGCAGAGGTGCCTGCAAATCCTGACATTCCTCTCTCCCCAAAAGACAGAGAAACCTTTCTCGGTGAAGGAGAAGCCAGGATTTATCTGCAGTGACAGCACTGCAGCCAAGACCAGCAGCAGGGAGTGGGGCCCCCCACCCTAGGACACCTTGAGGTCACCGCAGGCCAGTCAGAGCACCTCGACTTGGCTACAACCTTGCAGGAGCCCTTGCAAATCACATCTGGAATGTGTTTCAGCTTCAAGAGCAATAAATGAAAACACTGAACACAACAGGGTCAAGGTAATATTGTTTGCAAGAAAAGGTAATGCTTTGACCCTTATTTGGCCCATGATATTTCTGGTTATCCCACAAAGAACTGGGAAAGTGTAGTGCAGGATGGGTAAAAGATAATAAGCTATTTTGTCATGAAATAATACAATTAATTTCAAGCTTCTTGGCACCCAAGAATGGGAAATGAGACTTACTAGACTCCAAGCCACTCCTTTACTTTTGTCCCCAGACATCCAACAAGATGCTTCAGTGGATTCACCCAGAAATGGTCAATATCAGACAAGTTTGTGCCATTTTTGAAGCAGTTTCAAAAATATTAATTTGAAAAATATTTTAAAAAGACTAGTTTAATTTTAAGACTATCAACAAATGGAAATCCAATTTATAATCACAGCATCAGCATAAAAAAGATGTGATCCCTATGTCATTTTTTCTTTACTTTTCTCTACCAAAGCTGTGGGTGTGATTTCAGCACCTTGCTTCCTAAAATAAGAGGGATCCCTTTAGAAAACTGCAGTAAAGCTGGCTGCAGGTAGCTCTTCACTGTGCCACTTGAGCAATGTGCTGCTCAAGCAATGCCCTGCTCCCCTTGCTCGGCACACCTGGTCCTGTGGCCACCTGAAAGAAGTATTGCCTAGGCCACAAGGAAAAGTACAGAAAGTGCTCACAGCATTCCTCTAAGGATATCCTTAATCAAAAGGTATTTTCCCTTTCCTGATGTGTCAAAATCCACTTTTTCCTTGGGAAAGCATTTGATGCAGATGAAGTGAAGAGCATCCTTCCAGATGAGCTAATGCTTGTTTTATTTTTCAAATACAACTGTATTTTTTTTCAAATACAGCCTGTGTCTTGAACCTGAAAAGTTCTGAAACTTGAGGTCTATATCTGGAACTTTGCCCTGGCCCAGCTGATTCCATTTCTATTTCCATTTTTATTTCATTGCTAGCACTGACGTACAATCTCCTCTGTCAGGTCCATTAATTTATCACTTGAATTAATAGTTTTCCACTTAAAAAAGCAATAGCTCTAAGTTGTAAGTTCTTGGGCAGTAGGGCTCATTTCAGAGCAATCTGCTTTCTTATGCCCTATCTGACCCCATACTGTTGGTTTCTGCTGTCTCATCTCTTCAGGTGCTTCTCGAAGGACTCACCACACCTCACATCACCAAATATACAGGGAATTCAAGCCAGGGAACTTCCATCAGAATGATGGGGGATTTCACTCAGAATATATTACTGCTTTGGCTGAGAGGGCTTTCTCCCTAAGAGCTGAAGGGAGCAGAAGATGGTGATGGGCATAATAGGATAGACTGTGGTGTTGGAGCCTTCACAGCACCACCCAGCTGCAGGGGAGAATCTCTGTCATGGCTTTTCATGAACTAAGGCTGCAGGAGACTGCCAAGAAAGTTATGCCCCAGCACTGAACTTTTTGGATCTCCATGCTGTGGCCCCCACATACCACAGATTTCCACAGCCCCCTTTCCACTATGTGACTGGGTAGGTTCACAGCCGTGTAGCCTTCCTCACTCCTTGCCTGCTGGAATTTCACCATATCCATGTCGCAGTGGTGTGTCTGTTTCATTATTTTATAAAAGGAATTTATGTCTTCCCCGTCAAACATGATTTGTTACTACATGTAAGGACAAGGAGGGAGAACAAAAATGACTTGACAGGCTGCAGAGTAAATACAGCACACCACAAGCAACCAGCTCCCCATTTTCATTGCAGCAGTTTCAGGCAGTATCTCACTGGATTTTTCTGTCTGATTTTTAAATTAAATAGAAAAATGAAAAAAAAGCCTGACCACCCTCTTGCTGAATAACTGGCTTACAGAAAGCTGTCACTTTTCCTCCAAAAGGATTGAGAAACACAGCGCTTCAATAGCTTCTTTGTGCAATTTTATTTTGCAGCTTCCAGCCCAAAACAGCGTTTCCTGACCTGTGAGGATATGCTGCCCTCTTCCAGTCTGGGATACTGCAGTTCAGCAGTGCCAAGGAAACACATCTCCGCAAATCTGCGGGATTAATCCACAGAGTCAGTGTTCTTCCACTTCCACAGGTACAGCTTCCCTTAGTAGTTAGATAACAGGTAGGCAGATCTCATTAAAAGCATAAGGAACTGGGACTGCACTCAAGGAAGGTCTTCGTGACTTCACATTGTTTGCAATGCTGAGCCCTTCCACCACTACCTGCTAGTCCCCAACACCCCTCCTCACTTTCCCCGTCATTCAGCCAAATATATAGAGAATCTCCTTCCATACCTAATCAATCCTATAGAGAACAAGAAAGCCCTGAACTACCTTTACTAAAAAGTCATGTCCTGCGAGACTCCACCAGGAATTTGAATGTTTTGGGGTGGACAAAAGAGATGACTGAGCAGGAGAGAGTGCCAGGACTCTGCCCAGTTAAGAGCTTCAAGACCTTTTGTCCTCTGTGCAAGGGGGAAGAGGTGAGGACTTTCTGGCCCCCTGTGGGACTCCAGGTTATCACACCTGCTGCTCTCACAGGTGCTAGTGTGCTGGGACATCCCCTCCAGCAGTTCCCCTGTGACTGCTCTTATCAAGTGCTGAAGATTAGATGTACATTGGAATAGAAACTTCAAGGGAAAAGGGAAGGAGAGAATTGCATTTCAAAGAAAGTTCTTGAAAGAAACCTTTGAAGGACCCTATTCAAAGGTTCATGACTTGATATAACCATTTTACAAAGATATAAAATCCTGTTTGGATTTAGGATTGGCTCTCACCCCAGTAGGACAGAAAGGCTGCCTTCTTTGCATGAACACAGTCCCAGCACAACGCAGGAGGTGAGATCCATCTGATAACATCTCACATTACTTTCAACCTAAAAACTCCAAAGGTGATATATTAAGAAAAGACTCTCACAAATGCATGAATAGCCTCTGTAAAAAGACATGACTTGTGCCCATAATCATTTAGGTGGCAGAAAGAGAGATAACTGTTTGCAGGGCTGACTGTATATCAGATATTCTAGTGAAAAAACACAATCAACCTTTACATCACTTACTGCTGACACGTTTCCACTCCAGGTTTAAAACACTTGCAAGCTAGCACACCAGCTAAATCAGATGGCCATGCTGAACTGAAGCCCAAACAAGGGCAGAACTTGGGCACAGCTTATCTTTTTGCTGGTCTCTGATGGCATCCAGTCCTCCTCGCTCACCCCAAGTATGCACCTTTCTGGCAGCAGCATCACCACACGAGAGTCACCAGGCCTGGTAGCACCAACATGCACTTGAGCTGGCAAATTGCTACTAATGGATCAAATAAACTCACAAGGACAAAAATACCAAGTCTGTCTAATTTCCTGATACAGTTTCCTGATGGACTTTTTCCTATGTTCGGAATTCTTTCTCCTGGAAAAAAATTGTGTTTCTAGATATGTGGATGAAATAGCTGATTTTACCTACTCTATTATAGGTGTCTTTTTAAAAATAATATCTTAAATGATACACAGCCCTTCATCCACACAAACCTTGGTTCAACTAATCCCTTAGCCCCTCTGTAGCATGAAAAGTGTGTTTAACAAGATTCAACAGGATGTATTTTTAAGGATACACTCAATCGATTTGCTGACACAGGGTAAGTGCTTTTACCATTGCTGCTCTCAGACCCTTCTTCCTTTTCTTTCTTTGCATGATGACTCCAGTTTGGTCATATCTGAACCCACAAGGCAAGACCTTCCTTCACCTTTTCACTTTACCCAGCAGCAGACCCTGGTTGCGACCTTTGCCTGTTCCTGAAATTCCTCTAGGCAAGCATAGGAATGTCCCAAGGATGCCGGGCAGGGAGGAGGAGGTTTGTCTATGATGCTCATCATGAGGAAGGGCCTTAGGTTCCCTTCTCCAGCCTTTAGAGCCAAGGCAGTTGTACAAGCACACCCAGTACCCAAATGCTGGTGGAAAATTCATGCTCAGGTGCTGGGCCAGGGTGACAGTGCCAGGCAAGGGGTGCAGACTGCTTGAGAAGGGGCACTGTAGCCAGCTGCAGTGAGGGGGAGCAGACAGTGAGTGGTCCTGCCTCTCCCCCACAGCATCAGCATCTCTCAGAGCTACACAACTACAGAACTGGGCAGAAAGCCAGAAAATCTTGAGCTATATTCCTGATGCTGCCATTAATTTCTCATATGGCCTTGGGCAAAGTGTTTCACCTGCCAGTTTGGGTTTTTCCTTAGATAAAGTAGGGAAAATAGTTAACATCAAGGATTTATAGAGCTTAAAGCTCTACAAAGAAGAGTTTGGTCTGGCTTCTCTATATCAAAAAAACATTTCATTTCACTCAGTTGTGCCTGAATTGAGGCCAATTGCTTATGTTTGACCAATATATATCTCTCCATCTCTTACAGAAGAACAACTTATCTTCATCTGAAACATCAAGAGATGGAGAAAAGCCAGCACTTCCCTTGGTATTTTCCCCCCTGTGATTAATTCCCATCCCTACTGAGCATTCAAGTTTCATTTCCCATTTGAATTTTTTGGGATTCTTCTTTCAAACACTACTTCTAAAAATGCTTTTTTCTACTAAATGAAAGTGTTCACATGATTCGGTATTTCTCCTCATGGCTTATCCACACTTGTTGGTGGGCTAAGGGCAATAATTGCAGAGATAATTAAAATATGCCTGGTGCTTTGAAATATTAAACTCATCTCCAAGGCCCACTATCTTGTTTGGTGTCAGAGATACCACTGACAAGTACTTGACTTCAGCCTTTCAGGCGGCTTGCAGCTGCCAGAGAAAAGAGTGGAAAAGTACTATCCCTTCAGGAAAACAGATGTTGCAGCTCCAATTTGTCTTCTGCCAAGACAAAGGAGATGCACTAAACTGATCTTTTGTCAAGGATTTTGTTTTGCTTCCAAGATTAATATCACAACAAACTGGGAGGCACCTTACCTCAGGGTACAATGCTATATTGCAGAACTGAGCCTAAATACCCATGCTGAGCATAATTTAGTTAGTTTGAAACTGTGTCTGTGGAGGGGGTGATAACTTTTTCGATCCAGTAGCACATTATCCAAATAATCTCTCTCTTTATACAGAGTCAGCTGGCTGACCACTCAGCTTCAAAGGCAGGCAATAGCTTCTAGGCTTGATGCTGTTTCCCATGGAGTGCCAGTGGTGGTCCTCAGAGACCTCACTGGTGGGTGGACTTCCTGGGGCTGCTTGATCGCACAAAAGAAAAGGAGGAATGAAGGGATGGGAATGATGTCCTGGGTCATCCTGTGAGAAGGCTGGAGGGCTCTGACTGCAGCCAATCATTTTCACTGGCTGGAAAACCTCATCTAAACTCATGCAGCTGGGTAAAGGACATCTAACCAGGGCTCCAGCTATTCTCATAAGTTACTTATTAGCACCTTTCAGAAAGAGGATACTCTTTTTATCCCCAGACCAGAAACAGTGCAATTCGTATGCTCGCTTAACACTCTAGGATCATGTCTGCTTGCCACCATTAATGTCATACTCCTGCAGTACTTTTTGCCCCTTACACTATGTAACAACCCCTTTCTCAAACACACCAGTCTCAGTTGAGGTCATTCCTCCCTTGCTGATGTGAACCATTACATGTCTTCACCAGCCACCACTGCATTTCAGCAAAAGGACTAAAAATTCCTACTTGTACAATCTGAAATTCCTACTTGTACAATCTGCTCAGGATGAACAGCAGCATATAAATTAAACACATTGATTCAATGCTTCTTAGAACAACTGTTTGATCCTGAATTTTACATGGCATGTCTAATTAACAGATTGAAATAAGCACAGTCATTGTGTTATGGTATTTCCTTTCTACACTTCTTCATCTGCCTGAGTAATTGCAAATAAATTCCATGTTCCATGTTCACCAGTGCCCAAATCTCTGTGCTATGGCAGTTTGTGAACCAGGTCTACACATACACACAGAGATATATTGGATCAACAAGAATGGCTGGATAAAACAGAGCTTTTAGGATTGCTTTTTGCTCTGCACTGTGGGAAATTGGTTGCAAACACATGTAATTTCTACCTCAGCATTTCTCACTGGTGCATGGAAGTGTTCCTGAAGCAAACTGACCTGTTTTCTGCTACATAAGGAAGTTTTGCAAACCTATTTATGTCAGTTAGGAGTGCAAAAAAACCAAATGCATCATCCCTACAAGAAAGAGTGCTATACCCACAAAAAGCCCTGCTGTGGATGTGGTACTACAAAAGGAGGGCTTTTTTCCTTGTTTCTGGTATAGTTAAACATGTTTGGGTAGCTCTGATAAACCACACCAGTAAAAGAAACTTCTTGCCTTGAATAACTCTATTCCTAGCGTAGGTTGCCAGTCCGGTGATATCTGTGTGTCAACATGTTCCTTCTGCTGGAGGAGACAGACCTAATGCTGAATTTTCTGAGGGCTTTACCTGGGATAGAAGGAGGCTAAAAGAAGGATCACGCTATTCAGTATAAAAACGATGCTGAGGCACAGTGTGGTGAGGGGGACAGTTCTGACTGCTCTGAGCCAGAGGTTGACCCATCAGACAGCACATTCCTGCTTGACATGAGCTTTCTCAGTTAATCAGAAAGACCCCATGTCAGGTACATACTACCACTCACAGCAAACGGCATCTGGGGGGAAGATGCATTCCTCTGTCCTGCCTTTTTCTGCAGCCTTGTGTAGGTAACCTGAAAGTGTCCTCAAGCCTGACAGTCTGAGACCCTCTCCATCCTTCCTGCTCTGACCACTGTACTCGTCTCCAGCATAACGGGCAATTTCAGTGCTCTGTTCAACAGGGTTACAAGGCTGTGGTAAGGGCCTCTTCCTTTGCATCCTCTGGAGCAGCAAGTCCCACCTTTTCCTTCTTGCAGAGTTGCATTGGCTCATTGCCCTCACTAATCCGCGGGGGGTTGTTTGTTGGGATTTTCTTCCTTAATCAATCCACAGAAACTACCTTGCATGAGGCTTTGTGTTTCTGTGGAGCAAATTCCACAAGCAAGGTGTAAAAGTAATTAAGGCACCAGGCTTCAGCTTTCTGACACTGAAATCAATGAGCTGTCCCCAGGCAGCCACCTGCACAATGAAAGCACAGCGAGTGCGGGGAGCCCAAGGGGAATCTAAAATCCACGGCTTTTAGAAAGCCACATCATTTCTCAGTCCAGCTCTCTGGGGGCCAACAGATAAACAGCACTGCCCCAAGGAATTTCCTTCCTCCAAAGGTGGGAACTGGCCAAGAGCAGCCATAGCCTCCCATCCTCCGATGACATCAGCTTCCTTGGGCGTGGGGCAAGATGACTTCAAAGGAGGAGTTAGGGGAAAAAGCCCTCCTGTGAGAACCAAGAAATTCTGCTTTCTGGCCTGAAGACCATGTAGCAGATCCCCGTTGTCAGTAGTTCACCCCAGCATGCCCCAGAAAGACAACAAAAATGGGAAGGAATGCATTAGCACAGCAGAGGCAGCCACACAAAAGTGGATGCAGGGCTGTGACCAGCAAGAAACTGCGATTTCAGTTATTGCAGTCAAATGATTCCAACACAGCCCATATGATCCCAACTCTGCCAACATGTGAGCTAAAAAATGGACCTGCCTTGCCAGAAGGTCACCAGTTTCCTGGGACTCGTGGTCCTGGGCTGAGGTCACTACAAACATTTGGATGCCAAATCCAAGCTAATCATCAGTGCAGTCTCTATCTAATAATGCTACATGTACTTCCTTCTCCCTACACTTTCATCTACCCTTAAATCTTGAAGAACTGTAATATCTTTTTAATCCCTTGCTCTATCCTAAATTTCACTGAAATTTGGCCAAGAACTTCCTGAGGGAAGAGGAAAGAAAAGGGACTGGCAGGCAGACACTCTGACACTATGTTCGCATAAGCTTGATTTCCTTAGGAAACCAGACTAAAAATAATAGTAGAAAATGTTGGGCAATTGCCTACAACTCAACATCTCTCTCTAGACAGGAAGAAAGGAAGGAATTAGCAGACTGTAGGTTATATTTCAAGGTTTGACTACATGATTTGAAGCATAGAAATTAGAAATGAAATTAAGAAGATATATTAGGTCGTCTTGCCCCTTGTAAGAACAAACCTACAGCTGTTTCCCTTAGCATAATTTTTAGCAAAGTGTGCAGCCTGGTTTCAAATTATCCAAATGATGGAGCTTCCATCAGTTTTCAACAGGGACCTATTCCTTTGCTTACATATCTTTCATTTTCTTTTTTTTAAAAAAAAAACCAACTTTGACTTTTTATTCATTGACCATGTTCCATCTCATTATTTCTAGCATACATCTTAATTGTTTAATAAACTCACTAGAGTAGAAAGGTAAATACAAGTGTCTACGTATGCCACCTGCATACTCCAAATATCATCATAGGGTTCATTTCACGCTTTTGGCTGACTAAGGGGCTCTTATTCAATGCAGCTTAATATTTTTTACTCTGTTTTTCCTGAAAAAAAAAGGCTTTGACTAATAAAATCCAGGGATTTTTTTAGTTTTTCTGACTTCCCACCCTGGCCTTGTTTCAGCTTGAATTTGAAAGACTGAACCCACTTCTAGGGATTTTTCTCGTTCCTCTTGACTTTTCAACTTTAGTCCTCTGTTACACAATTAGAAATTATTGAAAGGGAAATGTTACCTTAATATGACATTATTCCAAGACAATAGCTCTCCATTCTTAACCACACAACCTCTACTATCATACAATAGACTGTTGCTTTTCAACAGAGTGAGCCCTATAGATCAGGTGACATTTTATTCATACTGTACACACAAGTCAAGAGAAGAAGGTCTATGTACTGGCTATCAGGGCTTTCTGCAAACCATATTTCCCAGGAAGCAGCCCAGCAATGGTCCGACAGCCCCATCTGCTGCCCCCCACCCCTGCCAGACAGAGCAAGGAAAACCCCAAGCATGGCATACTGGGCAGTGCTAAAGTCTTGAAGGGAGTTAGGACCTACCTAGGGGTATTAGGATGTGGACAAATTGCTCATCTGGCTGCAGGACAGCAAGTTAATTCAACAACTCTTATCCATGCTATGTGTTTGGAGCAGGTCTGAATTTGACAGCAAAAATCCAGCTGCTGACCCAGCACAATGCTGACGAGGTGCTCAAAGATAAATTAGTACAGTCATATATACTTGACAGAGGGATATATTACTTTTTTGCTACTTTGCAGCTATATAACATGAAAAAAATGCTGTGAGGTATAATCAGCTGCAGCTTCTCCACCCTAAGTACAAACACGCAGAGGCTTTGGGCAAAATTTCCATCTTTAACACACTTGTTCCATGTTCAGAAGCAGAAGACGTGAAGATGTGTGACTAGACACAGTTTTCTTGGCCACACTACACTTGTCAGGGATCAGTTTCATAGGATTCCATGAAAACAAGATTCTTCATCTCAAAATCATCTGACTGAGAAAATGGGCTGGTTTCTGGTATTCTCACACCTCCCTGATGGAGAGCAGCACATTAATGGCTGCCAGCAAACACAGTGAAGAAATGTGCACGTATTTGAGATTCGTCCCTCGGCAGCTCATGGATTCCTCCTGCACCTTGTAACTCACAAGGAGCACCTCAGCACCAGTATTCCTGTGTCTGATCCCCTGCTCACAAATCCACCCTGTAACTGGGAACTACTGGGAAGACAGATAAAGGCTAGTTTTGTAGGTAGGATGAAGACACACATTGAGACTATTTCCAGAGTGTTTATCAGTCTTTAGGTCTTCACAATCATGCAGTGCAGAAGTTCCATGGGTCCACATCCATACCCTATACACACATCTGACTCCACTGCCGTCCTAAGACTCCTGCCTCACTAAGCCTACTGCCACACACAGTTCCCATAAAACCAAGAAGTAGATTCAAGGCTATATTAGGCATAGTTAGAGAATACTAAATGGAGGTTCCAAGAAGTCTGAGCCCTTTCCTGAGCAATGACATCTGCATCTGAGTCAGCCTTGCTCTCTGCTGAGTCACTTTATCCCAAAGCATCAGCAGCAAATGGAGAGCAAGGATGAGGAAGAAGTGAGGGAGCAGAGCCAGGAGAGGGTGCGCAGCTGGAGCAGATGGCACCAGACTGGACCTCATCCCAGCTTTTCTGATGTTTGTGTTGCAGGTGGGAAAAGCACTCTGAAAATATGGGTATTGTGCAGGTCAGGCACTGACAGGATTGAGAAGGACCACAATATTCAAACCCAAGCAGAATACTTGAGGAGAAACTGCTGTACTAAACTGAGAGGAAGAATTGTATTTTGGAGTGGGCTTATATGAGAATATGTGTATGTGAACATGTGTGCACATGTGCATGAGCACTGTGTGTGCATGAATGCATTTGCCCATGGTCCTGTTTGGACAAGGCATTTTGGCCAACTTAACAAAAACTAATTACAAACAAACTGCCTTTATATTCAGCCTACAAAACAGCTGCTTTCAAAGTTGTACCAGCAGGAGTTAAAAGCACCACTAGCTGTTGCTACATGACCCAGTGATTTTGGATGCTCTGTCTTCCACTCCATCACAGCACTTTCCATTTGCTGGCCAAAATGAACAGTGAGGTGCTGAGAATCTGTTCATCTACTTATTCAGGGCTTAGCACTGCTTCTCAGGAGCACTGTATAAATTCAGAAGTTGCCTGAAATAACAAATAACTGTGACAGGTACAGAAACAAAGCCTGTAGTTCTTGGGCTAGCGTTTCCTCCTCCAGAGAGGTTTGTGTTCCCTCGTGTCTGTAGGACAGAACATTCCAGTGATGTTTCAGCACTGATGGGACCTCAAGTCTCAGCCAGGAGAAAAGTCAGCTTTCTGGCAGAAAACCCTGACTAGCTCCTGGAACCAAGCAAAGAAAAGGAGAAAACATGAAATACTTTGTTTACCATATCATGACATCACCATCATCACTGGAGAAAAATGCAAGTTCATCTTTCTTTCCCGGGATGGTCTGTATGACCTGAATCATTAGCACTGCTGGATAACACAGCAGTGTCCTTCCCCCTCCACAGTGAGCTCTGGGACCACAGTGCAGGCATCAGCACACACATACGTGTATGACCTCGTATCCACCAACTTCAACATTGTGCAGAAAACTCCCAGCACCGAATTCCCTATGCAAGGTATGAGTCCAACAGTGATGTTTTTCCTCTTGAGAAACAGAGAAACTCCTACGCATAGAGAGTTACCGAATGCTTTGTGGCAAGCTGTACCATCACCTGGAACAGTGTGCAACCTCCCTGGAGACAGGGAAGGATTTCTGTCCAGAAAGTCTTTGCATCATCCACTGCTTTGATTACTAGCACGTACTGGCATAGAGAGCAGAGAGGGACATATCCAGCCTTTACAGAAACCAAACTACTTTCTCCAGACAAAACAGTCACTTCAACTACCACCCGTCATTCAAGTTACACATAAGAGTTGTGGCTTTCTGGAAAAAGCTTCAAGGAAATATCTGGCATAATTCAAACATGTCTACTTTAGCAAAGCATTTTTTGTGGATGGTTTCATCTCTGTCTTCCTTTTGCTTCCCTTCTACCCCTATGCACCCAAACTCCACTGTTATTTCTAAGTGCTCTGCTATTTTTTATCTGTTTCTGTTCTCTGGCAAGTCATTGAAGATTTCATGGGACAGGTAAAGCCATGATATTCCAGTACACCACATTTTAGCTTTGTTATTTTTTCCTGGTTTTGTGCTCATGGCCTCTTGCCAGAGTAAGTCAACCAAAACCAGTTTGGGGCTTCATGACAAAGAGCCTGGTTAAAAGGAAAATGGTGGCTTTTCTACCAGGAAGTGGGGCCACTGCTCTTTTCTGGGGTAAAAGATGCCTGAAAGCCTCCAGAACGGCTGTAACTCTGACAACCAGAAATGCAAGAAAAATACAACTGTAATTGGCAACATAGCCAGCTGAGATGTCCCTACAGTGAGCTCTTCCTCCATCTAACTGAAACTCACACTGACTTGTCAGAAAGCTCCTGTAAATCTTTGTACTCACATAAGACCAGAGTCAAGGGAGTGCTTTACTGCCACGAGATGGAATGGAAAATCAGAGCTTCAAAATCCTTGCAAAGGAATCATCTCAGGAGGGGAAATGGCATGGAACAACTGGAATGTTCATTCTGGTTTTAATGCTACAGACAAGAACAGAACGAGATAAAACTGAAAAAAAAACCCCACAACATCCAGATCACATGCTTTTGATTTTTTGAACTACTTGGAAACAGTTTCAGGACTGGAAGATTTACCAGACTGACCTCTGCACATACACACACAGACAGGTTATCCTAGATTGCCATTTTCTAATTTTAAAAAACCCCAAACAATCAGAAAATTCCTGGCCAGATATTTTGTATTATTATAGTTGCAAGAAAATGTTAAACTAGAGCATAAAGGAAAAAAAATCTCAGCAGGTTCCTACCTGAAAAAAAACTAATGTTTTAAAACATTAATTCATTAAGACACTACTCCTGTGGAATCCAGAGATCACTTATTTCCAGGCACTGATAGAAGCCCAGGCGAAGACACATTCAGTGGGAACAGCACCCTGCGCAAACATACCCCATTCCTAAGCCACATGTGCCAGATCAACTAACAATCATTTGTTCTCAGCACCCTTTTTTTCATGATTATCTGGAGCATAAAACCTCTATTCTCACTCTGCTGCACTGAGCTTTGTCCTGGTAGTGAGCAGAGCACCCCATGCTGAAAATCCTCAAGGTATCTCAGCAAGAGCTGCTGCACACCCTCTCCATCCACAGCCTTGCGCTGGCCTCAAACAACCTAAAATAACCTGAGACTGTGCATGTGGACAGGTAGAATAATTCAGAAACACCAGCTGAAAAGGCCATTCCATTATATGAATTTGAGAACTTGTTCCCTCCAAGGGCCAGTAATTTATTTGAATGTTGACTCAGAGATGACATTATGGGCCTGTCCTTCATAACTGCTTCACGTGTAATTTTGGCCTTGACAATTTCTATAATTGAATTGGATTTAGATGGGAGTCCACTAGCACTTCATTTTTATTTTACTTTTATGATTCAATTTAGCATTCAGTTTCAGTTGCAATTTTATTTTATTATAGTTGCTACTAGTGGAAAATGTATCCACCTATTACTAACACTACATAAATTCAGATGCTGCTTTAAGCAACATTCTCACACATATGAGCGTTAACATTTCCTATATAATATGCCTGCTTGTTGATAAGAGTTGCTGCAGGACTCAGTGCCATGACCTTTCCAGAGGAAGTATTGTTTCAATACATAATATGTTACAAAGGCAAAGAAATGCAGCATTTCCTATTTCTGTAAGGCATGGTATCTTTGGGGCGTATCCTCCAAGAGGTGAAGAAGATTCAACCATGCACTTGCTTCAGCAGGAGCATTAATTTGAGAATATATTCCTTCATGGCATATGTATATACATGTCTTCATGACTTTTGTTTTGTAAGAACAAAGGGCTCTGTTTCACAGATCTAATTTCCCTTCCAATGTATATTATAGATACTAAAATAGTATTGCACCCTAGAATTATTTGTGTTGCACTGTTTGCTAGCTGAAAGCAGTCAAATGAGGAGTAATATCTCCAGAAGACCTGAGCATTCATGCTGCAGTATCATCACAGCCACTGCAGCATCAAGAAGTAAACTGAAGCCAGCAAGGTTGTCATTGTACCTTGGAGGAAACTTTATAGGCAGTGAGGATAGAAGAAGGCTGCATCAAACAGCCTAGGTAGGCTGTGGTTTCTCTATCACCAGCTGTGAGCCAGGACTGATGCAAGCTGAGCTGGTCTAGCTCCACAGCTCAGAGAAGGAAGAGGTGACATTTTAGGAGGTGATTTTTTCCTAGCCCTGTGATTTTACATTTACACCCAGGGTTTGAGTTTGGGATCTGTTCGCAGAAAGCACAAGTTATCAGTCATGTCTGCACTGCTGTAGACCAACAGCAAGTACTGCATGAGCTGCCCTACCCAATGTACCATCCAGTTTTCCATGCCACATTAAGTTTCACGCTGCTGTGGCTAGATCACTATTTTGTGCAAAGATGTCTGGTTTCAAATAAGATTCACCGTGACAGTTACCAAGTAGATTAGCTCAGATGCAAAGGTCCAAAGGGCAGATAACTTTTGAACACAAACAGGTTTACGAGAAATTAATTTTTTTTTTTCTGGTCTAAGCTAAGAGCTTTTGTAACATCTGAAACTTTTATCAGAGTTGACAATGGTATAAATACCATCCTGCCAGCTCCTAGAGTGCTAGCAAACAATCTTTCATCAACCAAATGAACTCTTACAGATGGAGCAAGATATAAACACCCATATGTAACACACATTCTCTGGACTGGGTCCACCACTAGCAAAATCTTCCTGCTTCCCTGGAACCAACAATACAAACTCCCTTTATATGTCTTAAGTGTCCACAGTACAAACAATAACACATTAGCATGCTTTTGACACTGCTGTCAAAATAAACAGCTATTTATTAACATTCTACAAGGCATTATTTTTAAAAGAACTCAACCGAGCAATAATGTCAGAGAAAAACATATATTCCTCTGCCCCAGAAAACAGCATCTCCCTTTTACTTAAGAACATCTGGTCCAGATAACAGCTGCCAAGGGCTAGAGCTAAGAGGAATAGTGATTGCTGTTGCTTGGTGGTTGCTCAAGTGTTTTTGAGAACAACATTTTTTTGCTGCATGGTGTCACTGCCAACTATTCCCTGGGATCCCAGGAGGACAATGCATTCCCTTTCTGCTCTTATTGGGTAAACGGACTAAAAGCTGGTCACGATACTTGCTTTCACCAGTCAAACACACGCTAAATATAAAAAGATATTAAAAGCTGCTTTCCTCTCTGTCTTTCTGAGGTGAAAACCTTCCATCTTCACGCAAGGAGACTTTTGCTGCCTTTTGTTCCAGAGGTTAAAGCAAATTTAAAGATATCAAGGAACCTCTTGAGAAAACCAAGAGAGGAAGTTTGAATGCAAAGTGAACTTACAAACAAAAAGCTATTTTTAGTGTTGGGGGGAAACTCTTAGCATTGGACAAACAATACAAGGAAGTTTCAGACACTGACTGCTAAGGAGAGCTAATATCCCCTTGTTGCTGCCCCACCTAGTCTGGATGCAGGAATGCTGCTATATTCTCAGGCTTCTCACAACCCTCAAATTACCCACCTTCCCCTCAGTGTGGAGCAAAAGTTCAGGGCTTAGGCCGAGAACCACCTGGTGCCCTTGGCTCATACACACAACCTCACCCTCCTGCTGGCACAGGTGATTTGAGGTCACAGCATGACCCTGATGGGACTGTGGGCTCTGGAGTACTGGTGGGGATGGGCGATGGGACTTCCATTTGCAGTACTGCCAGATGTGGTTGTGGAGCATAGCTGGAGGCACACACAGGGCTGAGGCTGAAGAGCAAAGGGAGAGTCTTGTGTACCTCAAGAGCAGAAATAGGACAGAGCAGCTGGGAAGAAGCAGAAGGAATGACATGAGCGGACTTGGGACAACCCCAAAAGGATGCTTTAAACACAGAGCAAAATTTCTGCCCTTCATAAATTGCTGGACGCCAGGACATCATCTGCAGTTAGTCAGTGGAGTGGCACTGATGCTCTGCAGCTGGGGATCTGGCTATAGATTCAGAACACAACAAAAATGTTTTGGGAGTCCCCATTGGGCCTTCTTTTCCTCCTAGCAATTCAGCTTTCCAATTACCTCAGGTGAAACAATTGTATGTTTTTAAAGCAATTATAAGCTGCAGGTCATTTGGGGTGCAAAGCTTTTATACAGGAGTTTTTATGGACTATTCACTTCTTGCTCTAGCTAAATTCCTCTAGCTAAACTTATTTTTGACTAGGATGAGTAGTAGGAACCAAAGTGGTAAAGAACAGTCTGTTTTCCAAGATCAGTGAAATCTATGTATGCAGAACACTGTTTCCCTTGAATCCTCTCCCAGAGCTTTTCATTGCCCAGAGACTTGAACCAGTGTTCAGGGAAAAGAAGATTCATGGGAAAATAATTTAATGGAGCAGACACATTTCTGCTTTTGCTGCTGCTTTTCTGCAAATGCTTAAAGCAAGGCTCTAAGTTTGCAAAATGCTTACAGCAAGGCTTTGATGGACAGAGACAATCAGAAATTGGATGCAAGGTGGAACTCTACAAAAAAATAGAAACTATACAGTATTGCTCAAATCCTTATCTGTCCCTGTCGTCTATATAGACTCATGAGGGGTCAGTCAGGGACATTTTGCAGAACTGCCTGCCAGTGGGAGAGAAGGATATTATCACACTGCAACAAGCTGAGCCTCAGACAGCAACGTGCCCTTCCATGAACAAAATCCAGCCCTGTACTAGACTGCAACTGCAAGAGCATAAGCAGCAGGCTGAAGGAATGGTTCTTTCCCTGTATTTAGAAACATGAGCCCAAGCATGGGTACTGCATCCAGCTTTGGGCTCCCCAGGACACAACATGAACTTAAGGGGAGTGAGACAGTGAGCCTGGCTTTGCTAATCAAGATGATCTTGGCGCCAAAGCACACGGCACAAAGAGGAGGGAACTGGGCTTGTTCAGGCTGGGGCAGAGAGGGATGGGGAATCACAGCTTCCAGTATATGATGGGTGGCAACAGAGAAGATGATGCACAGCAAAAGGACAAATTGCAGTGAGGGAAATTCAGATCAGCTACAAGGAAAATTAATTTTGCCCTGAAAGTGGTCGAACACTTGGAAAAAAAGCTCAGAAACCTTAGATCTATGTAGTTTTTCGATGAGTCTTTATTAGCTAGATAGGGAAAGGCCTCTACATCCATCAAGTACTCAACCCTCTTTGACCTGCGTGGAGACACTAGAATATGCAGGAACCTGAATGCCTTTGACTAGTCTACTCAGAAAGCCTACTCTTTCTTTCAAATGGCACTTATGCCACCAAATCACTTAGTCAATTTTCAAAGAAAGTGACCTTTAATATTGGTTTCAGAGCCCCTCCTACAGGCTTTTTCGAATGGCTTTACTCCCTGCCTTGCTAAATATGCCCTGGGTGAAAGGACAGAGCTATTTATTGTTACTTCTTTCTAAAAAAGCCACATGATTTTTAGTGGAGGAGGGGGAACTTGTTGCAAAAAGCCTCCAAAGAAAGAGTAGGAAGAATTGAGTTCTGATCTGGCTCTTGGTTCCATTGTAGGATTGGTCTGTATCTGCAAAGGGTTAATGATTAGCTGATGGAAAACATCTGAGAGGATCTGATAACAGAGCATACACAAACAGTGGGACCAGGCTTACAACACTGCTGGTTACACATTCCAAATCACCAGCTTTAGCGTAAGCAGTACCAGCCTCATACCCTGCACTATGTTTCTGCTTCTGGGCTGCATTGATCCCTCCCACAATAACTTAGCTGTCACTACTGAGAATACTTCAGGATGTCTGCCTTCTACCCACCAGCTGACAGGTCTGTGGTCATTCATCCCAGTGTCCTGTCTCTAATTCCCCCCAAACCTCTGCTCACCGATGTCATACAAACCAGGTGTACATGCTGTTTCAGAGCAGGCAATTGGAACTCCATCACAGCCAGGATGTTTAATAGAAGCCGTGCACTGACTCAGAAACACTTGGCTGCAGATTTGTTAAGCTTTTTGAGAAGAGAAATTGCTTGACAGGGCAGCATGAGTGAGCTCTCCGTGTGGTAAGCAGTGGTGCACACCTACAGCCAAGCACAAAGATGCCGCCACCTAAGAAGTAAAATACGCTGTGAAAGACAAGAGATTCACTATTTTCTGCCCTACTCTATGGATCTGTAAGATAACGCTGGCTTGAGACAGCAAAGTTCCTCATGTAGCACCTGGGACTATTACACGCACAAGCATCTTTGCACAGCCACAACCAACCTTCCAGCTGGCACCCATATTAGGAAAGGATCTAAAGGTCTCTGGGGAATTCAACCAGTGTGGAAGTCAAGAGTGGAGTGGAAAAATCCCTTTCACTTGGTCTTATGCTTAAATACTGGGACTACACTGCAGTCCTCTCTGTTCCCAAAAGAAATAACAGTGCCACAACCATAGTTAAACGCAACCATTGTTAAACAATGCTGGGGACATGGCAAAAACTGGTGTTATTACATACACACACTTCACGTCTGGGATTAAAATGCTTAGTTCCCTTCCACTAGTATTCAAATCTCACTCTTTCTCATATTCCTTCAAAGATGAGCACAGATAATGGTTCAGATACAAAGCAACGTAAAGGCATTGACATCAGTGGGAAAATCTTGACCCTCACAGCACTGTGCTGCTTCACACTGGTTCACTAAGCTGAGGATCAAACCCATGAGTGTAAAGAGCCCCTCTAATACCTAACTAACACTTGATGACACTATTTGCTTCTTAACCCAAATGGTACCTCCAGAGCCCATGGGTCCATGCCTACAGAAGCTGACGAGACAGCAGCAGCCATAGTCTTGTGGGATAAAGAAGCAGAAATTGTTAGTGTAGATCAAGTCCAAGGTCTGTCTAGCCCAATATCCTGTCTCAGATGGTGGCCAGCACCACATGCGTCAGAGGAAGGTGTGAGGGACCCCATGTGAGGCAGATGTCATGCCTCACTGCAGCCTGCCTGACTTAGGAAAAGATGAAAACAAATGAATTTATAACCTTTTGTCAGTCTGTCCCAAGGATGTAACTTCACAAATATTTAGGTCAAACAGGGCACACCCTATGTTGCACAGAAAGAGAAAAGGAGAAAATCCACTGCTTCAACTCTTGGATGCCATACTCTGCGTGCTAGATAAGATAAACCAGTGGCAGTCACTGGACAATTTTCTGATGGCTCAGCCCAGGAGCTGAAGGTGGCTTAGGACACAAGTGAAGTGAGTATTGCAGTCTCAGTACAAGCTGCTATTTTCCACGTGACAGTGACAAAAAAAATGTAGTTAATTAAAGAAAAACAAGTATGAAGCTAAGCAAAACTAGGCTTCTCTCTACAGATTTTTTTAAAACTCAATCCAGTTTGTCCAAGGGATTCACCAAACAAAAAAAAAATTGCTTTGACTCATGGGAGTGCACACACTTTAGCCATCAGTTCATCAAAGGTCATAAAGAAGTCCTCACAAGCATATTGTAAATGCAAAGATTGAATATAGATGCATGTGGCTGCTGTCTTTTCCCAGTCTGTTCCTCCTTGGTGAGGACAGGAGCTGGCTGTTTCTGCCAGGTCATCAGACAGAGCCAAGAAAAATTGATAGTCACAGACTACTTCTTATTAAGTCATGACAGGCTTTCTCAGGTATCACAGAAATCATCATAAAATCATAGAATCATAGGATAGTTTGGGTTGGAAAGGATCGTAAGCATCACCTAGTTCCACCTCCTCTGCCATAAGCAGAAATAACTCCCACTAGACCAGGCTGCTTAAGGCCCCATCCAACCTAGCCTTGAACAATTCCGGGGAGGGTGGGGGCATGCACAACTTCCCTAATCTACCAAAGACCCTGTTTTCTCATGGCAAAGCCAAACTGAGATGAACCTTCTCATTTCTGTCTTGGCAGTGCATGGGTCTCCACTGCCCATTCCAGTGCAACACGATGGAAGGTGGTATCGCCTGGCTCACAGTGGGTATGGCCAGGGCCATCCAGAGGGCAGGGATTCAGTTTGGCTGCAGCTTCCTCAGCATTGGTCCCTGCCAGTGCAAATCCCAAACACTCTAAATCATGGAATCACCAGGTTGGAAAAGACCCATCGGATCATCAAGTCCGACCATTCCTATCAAATACTAAACCACGCTGATCTAAGTACTAGGTAGGGCAGAAACTTGCCCTTACTCCAAGGCTGGGTGTCCTGTTGGCAAGGCAGGATGAAGTCAAAAGCAGAAGCAGATGAAAGCTACTGCTCTGCCCCAACCTAAGAGAGAGGAGGGGGAAACCTATTCCGTGGTTTGGTACAGAAAGGTGTCCTATGTCCTTAGTATCCCCAGGGTGGCATCACCAATGGCATGTGAGCAAGGCGGAGACATTACACAGCAAAGGCCAGCTCAGAAGCGCCTCTGAGAGCAAACAGCCTTGCCCATAGCTCTTTTCCTCCACCAGCTGTTAATCATTTGCCTCTGCAAACGATTCACAAATTTCTTACTCCCGGCCCTGCTCCCATTGTTTCCGAGCAGGGCATTGTCATGAGGCCAGTTCTATATTTACTACAGGATGTCAGCCTACGCTTATGGTCGCCTTCTTTGAACTGGATACTTTTACCTTCAATATTGGCAACACTGCAATTCAACAGAAAGGTAGAAAAATAAACAAATGTTTATTTAAGACATGCTTGGTAGTATCAAAACACACAAGTGTCACTTCTTCCTATTGGCTCTTCCACACTCCCAGCCAGGAGAGCACAGGATTTTTTCATGATATAAACAAAGGATAATTCCCTAAGAAGACTGAGAGTTTCCTTTAAAGGAAAACAAAAAAAAGAAAGGAGGAAGGAATCTGCAGAATAGCCCTTAGGAAGTTACAACTCTGGAGGCCCTTTAATCCCTCACAAGCAAAATGTATTTAAATATAGCATGGCCTGTCCAGAGTGCAGTCTGAGATATGCCATATACTCAGCAAAGAAACAGCTCTGCAGCCAAAGCCAGAGGTGCCAGGCTTCAGCCACATGCCCTTATCAGGATCTGAAAAAAGCCCTAAAAGCTGTGTCTTTGACGTGAGTTGGCTGCTTCAAAAAGTTCAGTTCTGCTGTATTATATTTTCATTCCCACACACAGCCTAACTTTTTGTTTGTGCAGCAAAGCAGCCTGCAACCTTTGTCAGAGCAAGCACACTAAAGTCCTTTATCCAGTGACGGATGGCACCAGTTCCCAACTTCAAACCAAACCTGAGACTTGAAACACCCACCTCCTCTGCTTCTCACCCAAGGACTGCCAGGCTTTCCCCCTGCTCTTCACAAACAGATGACCCCAGGAAATTTGCAAAGCTCTGACCTTACTGTCCATTAAATGCTTTCTACAAGCTGCTTTCAGCTAGGTTCCTTATGAATGATTTTTATCTGGTAATTCTTAGACAAGCTGAGGGCAGAGATGTTATGCCTGTGTGAACCTCTCCATTCCTTGCTGAGAGCATGAACCTCATCATCTAAGTATAGCAGGTTAGAGAGTGAGTCAGAAACTCCTTCTTCTCCTCCTCAAAATAACATTTTTTTTTGAGAAAAAACAAAAATGTTTCAAAGCCAAAGTACCATTCATGCCCTGTGGGAGATGCAACTCTACATCACATCTCTGTTTTTTCCAATGGATGAGTAGAGTGGTGGATTACATTTCCCATGACACACTATGGTTTTTCCCAGCAGTGAAAGGAGTGATGCACCAGTGACACAAATGGCTGGGAGTTCACTTGGGAAGCCTGGCCACTGGCAGGAATAGGGACATGCACAGTCAGGGCTAGAAAACCCATGAACGGGATTTTCAGGACAAAAATATTTCATCTTGCTCAAGATTACAGCCACAGTTTTAGTAGGGGTCATTCCATATCCTGGATAAAATTTACCTCTTTCCCCTTCATCTCTCTGGAAAGCAGATCATTTCATGGTGGAAGAATAAGTCAAAACTCAGTCTTCTAGGCAGGATGCAGATAGGATTGTTTTGTCCAGTGCTAGTTTGGAGCTATCCCCTGTCGCCATGGCCTCCAATCTTTGCTCTACCTGCTCTGGAGCCAGTCTCCCACGGGAAGCTAACTATTAATTGCAGTCAGCTGAAATGAGAAGTTTGAAATAACTCAGGCTCCCTGGCAAGAGACTTCTGTTGTAATAACAGGTTTGGTTATGGATTTATCTGCCATGGATCCTGCTTCCCATACAGCACAGGGTAAATGTGGCAGGATGAACCCTAGAATATAATAATATAAGCAGGAAGGGCTGTAATTTGAGGACCTTCCCACATCAAGTAAGTAAAACAATCTCTTCTTTCAGGATGCAACATTATTCTTGCGTAAGGCTCCTTTAAAATAATATACAGCACTGCTGAACGGGAGCTGTGAGGGGACGCTTTCTGATCCTCAGTTGGTTCTCAGATTTAACTGATATTTTCGGTCTGACTGCTCTAATTCATACTGATGAGCTCTAAGTTTTTCTTTCAAATGCAGAAAAGGCTGCACATACCACTGGCTGCTTCCTGAACCTTCTGCAGGAATAAATGTACTGATATGAAACACATGAGTTCACCCCTCGCTTTCAAATACAGCTGTGATAATCAGCATCTTGGTGCCTCAATTTCCCCTCCCCAGATGGTTGTAGGTTCTGCTTGCAATGCACTTCCCACCCAGAAGGACTCTTTGGGGGACTCTCTTCAGATACCAAAGACCAAAGTTAGAATAAGCTGTAGCTGCAACAGGTGAGCTTCAATAAATGAGATAGCACATTTAGAAAGAAATGATGGTTTCCTCCTTGTCCTTCCCTGACTGTGCAGAAGTCATATTTGGGATCCTAAGTTAACCTAGTTAACTCTGGAAAAGCCAGAAAGCCTGTTTAAATTATTGTTATGTCAGACTAGCTGTTATGCCCTGGACTCAGGGAAAGTAGATATCCTTTATGGAAGGAAACAGTACTCTTGGCCTTCACTGCTGTTTGCTCCCCACTTCTTTCTGGCTTAGCACCTGGTCATTTTTCAGATATCCTACAAAATCTAGGAGGTAATAGAAGACTAGGAGATCATGAAAAAAAATGTTGAATAATGTAATAATCTAGATACGAGGACACACCAGGGAACAGCTATATGTATTTTGCAATTAAGTTCCTAGGGCAAGATCTAACACTTGTGCTCTGCTTCTAATTTTAGAAGGGGGCTTTCACAGAGCAAAAAGTCTTTTTTACCTCTCACCCCAAGGAAATCATTGCTGGTCTTCAGAGAGGTATATTACACAGAATATTCTCTTCAGATTGTATGTTGCAAGAGCTACCAAAATCTCCATTACAACCACTGGGAGACCTAGCCTAGTGACAGTGAGAAAAGCCTGCCTTTGTTTGCTACCAAAGTTCTAAATAGTGTGAGTTTACTTCAATAGCCAGAGATGTTGCAGGTCATGACAGAAGAAGAAAGACCCAGGGCTTTGTGAACAGGAACACCGTGTCCCAGCAAAACCACATGGCCCCATGCAGACGGAGCCTCCCTGTGTTAAACCCAGTGTGGCTTGAGGAAGGGGTTGCTTGTTCAAGCATGGCACTAGCTTGGACATGGGCTGACTGTCTAGAGGTGAGCATGGCCACACTGCATAAGCCGTTGCATGTTTACAACAGCTTCTCCAGCTCCACATTAACACAACTCTACACTTGCTAGCACCTACCATTCTCAGCCATAATGCCTATCACTGAAGAGGCTTTCAGACAATTATCTGTATTGCACAGATCATCAGATCAGAATATTGTAGGAAAACATATCTCATCAATTTATCTTTAATGGGGGTTAAAAAAAATCATATCTCTTGTCAGAGTCCAAGCAACGTAACAGTGAAACTGATTAACAGAAACAAGGTGGAAGAAAAAGAACCAGCATTTCTGCAGGGCTATATTTCATTGCTGTGCATCCAGTTTGGAGCAGTGGAAGCAACACAAGCTGTGCAGCAGAAATCAGTCATCATGCGCACTCCTTTTTCAACAAGTGCTTCAGAGAAATTTATGGCTGATCAGGAACGTGACATTATTAATGCACTTTTTACCCAGCCAAGTGCAGATGTGTGCTTGCATAAGCCATTCCTTATCATTATTAAAAGCAATGTGCTGCAGTTTGTCACTGTTCAATAAACAATTTCACATCCAAGATCTCAAAGGTTGCTGCATTGCAGTCTGATGATCTGTGCTTTCCTTATAGGGTGTTGGAATCAGATGCAATGACAAATACATAACCACAGCCCCTTTGTGATGATGCACTTCCAAGAAGGGGCAAACACTGATTGCTTAGGCATGTTATTTTGCCTGTATAGTTAAGAGTCATTCAAAGTCAAAAGTCAGTTCACTGAGCTTTGCATCTGGTCATTAGTTATTTGAGTACAGTAGCCAAATGTATGCTTGTATGCTCATAAACTACCATCCAAGTGTAGCCTGTTTTAGGGAAAGATTTTTCTCAATTACGAAAATGAGAATGCCCCTCACCACCTCCTCTCTGTTCTACCAAAAAAAAAAAAAAGAGAGAGAGAGAGAGTTTCAGAGGCTCAGGTGCATTGCCTTTCTAGCCATTTTTCCTGTTTAAAATTACATATGTTCAGGATTTCTTCATATTTCTTCAAGCTTTGTTTTCCCATCCCTCATGCCTGGCTGCTCAGCAGACTGAATTTTCTAGGATGCCAATGAACATTTCCCATTTAGATGCAGGGTGGGGCTGGAGAAGATATCTGGCCAGGATTCTGGTGATCTCTCTCCTGCAGATGTAAACATGGAAAAGGAATTGGGAAAAGAAAAGGTAGCCTTTCTCAGGCTGTATCCTACAGCAGCCACGGACCCACCTGGTCCCTAGAGAGCATTAGAAAACCCTCAACATTTTGCTAACTTGTGATCTGCCTCACATGGCCTCTGAACAACAGGGAAGAGCCAGAGCAGAGTTAACTTCAGCTACACCCTAACCCTCACAATTCCACAGGCACAGGCACTTTAGGGATCTGCCCAACGCAGCCGTCAGTCTGGGACAGGCAGTAGTGACAGATGTTCCTTCTTCCTACTGCTAGAGCTTGAACTGACAGGAGGGGAGGCAGACAGAGCCACAATGCACCTCCACTCACTGCTTATGAGCTCAGAACTCAAGGAGACATGGGCAGGAGGAGCAGGCTCAGGCCAGGAGTGCAGGCAGGGTAGTCCTGGGAGGATGGGAGAATGTGTGCAGAAGTGTTCCTGGTGGGCTAACCCCATCTAACTAAATCCATCCTGAATTTGATCAATCACCATCAGTAAAAGGCATTTTCTGGCTAGAAAAAAACATGGACAAAGTAATTTCTTTTTGCTGTCTCCAGAATGACAAACAAATTCAGATGTTATGGGGCTTGGATCCTTTGCCCTTTCCTTGAGTGACAAAGGTCCTATGCTACATACGTGCTCTTGAAGCCTTTTGTAGATTATTTCAGGGAATCAATCTGCAGAAAGTTAGAGCTCTATTAGAAAAACATTTCTTTCTCTGGAAGTTTACTCAGCTGTACTCTGAAAGTTATGTAAGAAACTAGATCAAATTAGAATATTGGATAAAAATAGCAATAAAATAAATCTTCATCTTACTGTGGCATTTTGAGATCACTTTGGGGTCTTCCCTGCTTCTTCACCTACTGGCTTAATAGGAAAGCAGCCTTTGCTCTGAGCTGACTGAATGCCATGGCATTTGTACTGCCAAGTTAAAAAACTCACTTAGGATGGTAATGCTCTGGTTTCGCATCCATTTGTGGTGATATGGATCGCTGTACCTCCCAGGCAGCAGTCCTCACTGCCTTACTACAGAGCATAAACCCAGATCCTGACAATGAGTCAGCACTGAACTGTCAAACCAAGTTGAAATCTCCAGGAAGGAGAATGTTCTCTCTGCATATTTTTGGTACCACTCAATACGTTACATAAATTCCCAATGGGCAGAACCATAGCAAGGGCTTGGAAGGATATATTTATTGCAGCAGTAATTCTATCATTTAAACTTTCCGACAGCTGCTGTGGACAAATACGCAATAAAAATCAAAGCCAATTCAAAGCTAATATCCAGAGGTGGGAGACTGCGTAAGCATTTCGGTTCTGGGCCACATTGTACTTTGTTTAGCATTCAGATGGGAAGGGGGACTGCAGCAACCCTTCTCCACACTCAAGTCACTTTGGCTTCATTTTCTGAGTTTGGCTGCCATGTTCTAATACGTGACTGGCCCATGATACACAGCTAGTAGGAACAAGCAATTCAAGCATCCTCAGCTGGTCCAGGTCACACCTTCCCTCTCACTGCTACAAGCATAATATCCTCTGGCAGAGATGCAGCCTGATAACCAAGGACAGTAAAAGCCCAGATCACTGCCAGGGCTTCTCTGTCAGGGCTTTTGAGTATCCATACAATATGCCTATTCACATTAGGTAGAAAGAAAAGCAGCCTGTGCTGCAGAGGTCCTAAGGTCACTCCTGGAATCACAGAAAAACATAGGCTGGGAGAGACCCCTGGAGGTCATCTAATCCAACCTTCACCTGGAAGTAAGGACAACCTGAATTTTTTTCAGACAAGCTCTATTCCAAACATGAAGCCTTAAACAAGGCCAGGAGAAAGACCCTACACTGTTTTATGGATTCCTGTTGAGAACCCACAGGGTTCCTCTACAAATTCCCCCACTGATGCCCAAAGAAGAGATGGCAGCAGAACTGGATCTGTTCAAAGCTTTCAGGGGAGTCAGGGATATCAGCCAGTAAAGAAACCTGCCCACAGTTCCAACTGAAATTTATGAGACTCTCTTGAGAGTCTGTGTTATCTGAAGGGGTAAAGAAGGACACATCCATGGAAGGTCTGGGTATTTTGTTAAGTATAAGGAGCTTTGTACCATGTAGTCATCAAGATGAATGATCCAATCCCTTGCTTTTATTCAAGACCTTCTTTTATTAACAGCAAGCAAGTCAAGGTTATCATACTAGCTATGCCAGTACTCCAGCTAATGAGTTCTCCAGAGAGAACTATAAAAATGTAGATTTGGAGATCTGCCTGCCAGTACAAATGCACTGCAGCTGATCAGTTGTGTAAATATTTTATCATTTTTCACAGAAAATGCCATTTTTATCTGTAATCTTCTGTAACAGTACGTCTCAACAACCTGTGAAGGAAGAAAGAATTTGTACAAGATCTCTCACTGTTCTGAGCTGCCTTGCCAGTTTTCAGTGCTTTTGCTGAGCTGGTTGAAAGAAAAATATACACAGCAGAAAAGGATCTGCCAGTAGAATGTGGAGGAAATTGCAGCCTGGAAGAGAGAAGGCTTTGAGTGATGTTGTCTTCACTGTCTCCTGTGAAGCCAGGAAATTCATGACCCCTTCCAAGCACACATTTTACCCACCTAAGCTATCAGATCATATTATAGCTGCCATCAGTTTTGCTCACTTTTTCCTTGATCTGTTTCTTCCCACTATGCTTGTCAGCTCTCCCTGATATCTTTGCTTCCACTTGGATTCCCAGCTTTTGAGATGTGACCTGTTTTATCTTTACAACACATAGAAGCAAAAACAAGAAATGAAATACAAAAATCTGAAAACCTTGCTAAGGCAGCTGACTTATCTCCTATGATAGATTTCTAAATTCTCTGCAATTTAAAGAATAAAGTTCCTTTCTGAAATGTTCACAGTGGCAGATCTTCTGAGAATTACTTCATTTCAGAAGCTTCTGGAGGGACTGGATTCATCTATGGTTAAGAACAAGCCCTGTAGGTGTATTCCTTGTCTCCAGCATATGGATCCTCTCCAAGCTGATTTCCAGTCCCCCTATTCTGACAAAATAGTGTTCACAAGTGTCACGGATGTTGTTTTCTTGTCAAGTTCTCTACTCCCTTCCATTTTGGTTTCTGTGTATATGACACCCTTACACCTTGCTTCAGCTTTTGTGATCCTGTGATCCAACGTTTCTCTCCTAAGAATGCTTTACATATTGAGCAAACTAAAGGACCCTGCCACTGGTAATTTGATTCAAATCAAATAAAAGGGAGGTAGCACGGGGATGCAGGTTGTTAGTGTGTGATTTTCTTCTTTGAACTAAACTGTCCTAGGAAATTCTAGCATTGTATTCTGGGTTATTAAACTGAAGACACCAGAGTGATCCACAGACCCACACACTAAATGTGGTCAAGCTGAGATTCAGGAAACAGCAGCAGCAGAGGCTCAGTTCAGATCTCCATATTTGCTGTCCTTTGCCCAACTCCAGAGAGCCAACAGGTTGAGACAGACTATTGATCAGAGGGAAAGTCCTTCAGAAGATGAACTTACACAATCCATTTTCATGCAGAAATGCAGATTTTCTGCTTAGTGCAGTTCCAGAGCCCCATCTTTGATCACATGAGATAGCTCAGAGAAAAGTCTAGTGGATAGCAGCCAGCAGATAAAATTAATGGGACCCCCAACAACCCCTAAACTGCAAGGTACGATTGCTAAGAAACTAAATAACAGAAGAAAGCCATGCAGACAGCAGAGATTCACTTGGAGAACTGAAGGACAGCAGTTGACCACCTCTGATTAGAAAACATTACACACTCAGCCAACCTATATGTTGATCACAGAAGCACGGGACAGCCCCAGCTGGAAGGGACCTCACAAGTTCATCTGGTCTGATGAGATCATCCTGCCAACAAGAAAGACCTTTTCCACTCCCTTTTATTTATTTCTGACAATCCAAACAATGTGAGGGATTTCAACATTTTTTGCTGCTTTTTCCTACTGTGCATTTCAAGGTTGTGGATCAAGGTAAATCTGGGTACAGATTTCAAAAGCCATATTAAGAAGGTCATCTCTGGTCACAGTCAGTTCTAATTGCCAGTTGTAGCAGGATGCTGTCTTTTCCTTAGTCACAAAGTACAGCACTTGGAGTATCCTACAGGATGAAAACAATGCCTGCTACAGCATTTCTTTCCTGATTTTGGGGAAGAGCACCAGACAAGCACCACAATTAGTCACACATTCCAAGTACAGTCCCCGTTTTCAGTTCTAACCTTTTGCCTGTGCTTGTGCTAAAAATGAGGCTACAATCTCCACCCCAGAGAGGGTCTTTGCCTCAGAGTCACACACTATCAGTCAGTCTGGTACAAGTAGTATGGAAAGATGCTTTCCTTCCTTCCACCTTCCATTTGGACCTCCGCCTTCCCAGTGGGATCATTTTACTGAGTAAGGGGAGACAGAAATAAATGGAAAGAAACATGTCAATACGTGCATTGAAGAGGAATTAAAAACAAAACATAGTGAAATATCTGAAAGCACATGGGAATTTGCTGGAAACTAGAGGTCTGGAAGAGAAGTAGCTATCACATCTTTTACTGCTGCACATGGAGTTAGTTTTGAAAAGTTCCCTGTCCTACCTCCCACTTATCCACACCCCCTGGGACCCTCCCCTGGGGAGGGGAAGGTAGCCAAGGCATCATTACAAAATTAAATCACCTTGAAAAGCATAGAAACCCAAGATTTTAAAATCACTGCAAGAGGCAGAAGTGTCTGGGGGAAAGTTCAAACAGCTTCTTTTGCTTGATGACTGCTGGAAACAATATGGCAATCATTAGTTTCTCTCTCTCTTCCCAGTTCAGGGTAGTCCATTTATACATGATGAACAACAGACATGAGATAGTCCAATAGCAATATTAAGGTTGCCTCTCCTGCCAAGATTTATGCCACTAAAATGCACATATGCAAACCCATTTAAGTCTGGGAAGGGTTAATGGGCTGCTGGGGGCTCATGCTTCTTGAACAGAGGTAAAAGGAAGGACAATAGCTCAGCTGGAGAACAAACTTCACTCTCCCTGGGTCTGAGATGGGAGACAACCCAAACATCTTCAGCTGAGCCAAATGCATTCATTGGTGTTTAGAAGAAAGCCTCTTTGAATGCTTTTGAAAGGACAGCATCAGACCTGATGTGGAGATGCAAGAATTCAGGAGTCCTGCTTAGGTTTTTGGAGTAGACTCTGAAGCCTCACAAGAATGCTTAGCTTAGGCCTCAGGACATTGCCCATTCCTTAATAACTTACACAGAATCATACAGATGTGGGAATATCTCTGGTGGTAACCAATACATTCACTCATCTCAGACAGGGTAGACTTGCAAAATGACAGCTCCCTTTCTACATGAACCACCAGATATTTAGGAAAGTTAGCAGGGGCTTCAAGAAAACCCTGGCTGCCAGAAGCCAGCTCTGTACTCTGCATTATCATTAAAAGAGACATCTCATCCAGCCAAAGAGACGCCTTTTCTCTGCCATCAGACAGATCACTACAGAAACAGGAGCTGCTGTCTAACTTGAATTGTTTTTTACATCTTTCCAATGCCACATGCTTGTTCTCCACATAAACAGTCCATGCCACAGAATTCTTGGTGTCATGCTGACCTGAAGTGATGAGCTCTGTAGCATAAAAGTAATTTGATTTTAACCAGAAGCTATTGCATAGTGGAGGAGGATGTTTTCCGTTCTGACTCTGCCATTGTCTGTTAGGTGACCTCGAACAAGTTAGTGTTATCTTTCTTCATCGCTTTGTTAAACAGAGATACTGGCACTGACCACTCTTGTAAAGTACTTTGACGTCTACTGATGATTAAAATCCAGGTGTTGACATTATTGTGCAGCAAGTATTTACTCTCATCTGCTTTAAATCTCTCCCTCTTTCATTTTCATTGAATCACCTCTTTGTTCCTGGATTATAAAACACTGTAAGTAGACTCTCAACTGCCCACAGAAGTGAAAAAGGACGGGCACAGAATGACGGAGAGCCCCTGCTGCAGAGCAGGACTTCCAGGGGTGAAACCCTGGCTCCATTGACCTCGAGCAGTGGGAATGCTGCCAACAGGGTGACTACCTTAATGCTGATTCACAGTAAATGACAGTAAGAAAAGTATTTCATAACATTTTCTAATCTGCTTCTTAAGGGTTTAGTCATCCCAAAAGTCGGTATGAATAAGGACTACTCTCCCCTTTCAACAAGTGGACCCCTCATGTAAAACTGCTCAGTTAACAATTCCTTCTGTGTATGGGTGGGTTTTTTGTTTTTCTGGTGAAGTTACCACCATCTGTGGCCAAACAACACACTTAAGCCCAGTAACCTTTCAGAAAAATGACAGATGATGTCTGCTGCTCATTTCATGTGTTTTTTGCCCAGTACAGTCTCTGAGGGAAGGAAGAAGGTGCCAAAACTGAAATAAGAAAGATAACATTGGTAAATGTCAGAGCTCCCTGGTGAGTGCAAAGGTCTCGAAGACTTGAGAATGCTGAACAAATGACTCACTGGGAAGGGTTGCTGCACGTCCTGTTTTTGACAGATGGGACACTTATTTTACCTAGGATCCTACACTTTTATTGTGTTATAGTAGCATCTAGAGGTCTTAGTAGTGAAAGAGATGGCTTTGAGACTGTGTGGGATAGGAACTAACATGCAGGATGAGGGAATGGATTTATTGTAAAATTTTGAGGTCAACTCTCACAGGTGCAGAAGGGCATCTTCTGAAAGATCATCTTCTGAAGAGACAGATCCTGTCACAGGTATACATTTATAACAGTTCTTCACAGAGACACTATATGCATTATGGAACCTGCAACATCTCTAATTATTTGGATCCAGACTTTACACCTGTTCTCAGAGCTTAACTGAATAGTGCAGACTTTGCCTTAGTCCTGTGGGCAGATTCCAGAATCATTTCTGTTCAGGTCAGCCCAAAAGCAATATCTTTCAGTGTTTCTAGCATTGAAGAAAGATGTCACATTAAAAACTAAGCATAGTTTCCAAGTGAATAGGCAACATAGTCTGTATTTGAAATGTTGAAATCACAGACTGCCTTTCTCATGTTTCTCTCCTCATTTTCAGCCAAAGCCACTGTCTGAACACAAAATTACATGAACAGCCCTAAATCCCACACTATTTTTAATTGAGTTCACTATTCAACAAATAAATAAAGCCACACAGCTCTAATGTAATGATGCTTGTGATGACATTTTCCACATCCTGCTCCAGATCTTCATGTCATTTGTCCCACCACAAGCTAGCATAACATACCCTACAGCATGATGAAGAGTTTGGATTCTGCTACTGTCTGTGAACTAAACCAGACCTGGAGTGAAATCCTGACCTCAGACAATAGCAGCTTTGCCACCAACATAAGTGGACCAATTTATTAGCCCAGGATTTCCAACTCAGGCATTAGAGGCTTGTACTTTTGACAGTTTTAATCCAGAAGCCCTGAGCTCACTACCATCATCTGTGGATGTGATTACAAGGGTAGACAGGATAAAGCTGGAGTTCTCAGTATTTCTGTTCCACTTCTGCTTCCACATTTGAAGCTGTCACTCAACCAGTCCTGTCCAGCCAACTAATTGTTCTTCTGCGGACAAAGTGCTGTGGCTAACGCTCCCCTGTGGATTCCCATTTAACATGCTGCTGAAGGAATACAAATTTGTCCACTCCCTCTCCCCTTCTTATCCAGTTGAAATAATAAATATTTTACTCATGATTTATTGGATTTCAGTTTGTTGAAAAGATCGTCCAAACAAATGAAGTTTTAATGGCAACAAAAGCCAGCCGCAGCGCATTAGAAAATATAAACAGCAGCAGAGACAATTAAACAAAAACCACTTCGGATACAGCTGACATAGTGCTGAACAATCTTCACCTATTGAGGCTAAGGCCCTCAAGAGAAGGTCACAGCAAGACCCTCACTGGAAGAAGAAATCTGTAACTATCATGGGTTTGAATCCTTTGAATGCTGAATGCTGCAAAAAAAGACTTTTGAAGTGACCAGTACAGTCTTTGGTCTATTCAAGACCACAGGCAATACTTTGATGAAGGGCTTCATTTCTAAAGAGGAAGAGCTGAGGCAGACCCCTCTCTCTGGTCTGTTCTTGCTGTCTTCCCCACCGCACAACATTTTCGCTAGCCCAGCCCAGCCCTTCAGCTCCTCACCTCTGTCCTGTGCTCTCCTCCTAACGAACAGGCTTAGAGTTGAGCTCTGGCTCTGCATGGGGCACCTGCTGAGCACCTGTGTTGGAAGCAGCCACACTTTCTCACCTATGAGTAAGTTGCCCTGTATGAGCATTACTGCAAGAAAGGCTGAAATACATGTCTCTGCAGGCCAGAGGAAGTAATTTAGGTCATTTTTATGTCCTGTGGAAGATGGATGTGCTACTTGTGCACAGGCCACAGGAGTCAGTGCGTGGCTGGATACCACAGAGTAATTGTCACCCACGCCAGGGAGCACCCAGTGTGCTCACAACCCATGTCTGTCTCCCTCACACATCTGTCTTTGCATGTGTAGAAGCAAGGGAGTCCAGTTTGCCTGGGTTCATTTGCAGTATATTGCTGGTTACTCCTTTGCCGTCCCATCAGATCTGCCAGAACAATTGATTGTGCAATCACTCCTAAAGCCAGTGATGTCAAAATGACCAGATTCTTCAACTGCTTCTAGCAGAATGATTTTTTCTGACTTATTTTGACAGATTCAGAGTGGAGAGTGAGTACCTATGCAGCTACATCTGTATGCTTGAGGCTGGGGCAGGTAGTGATCAGATGGAGATCAGGTGAATGTGGCTGGAAGCCAGTAACCTCTTCAGTGAACTTATCTTTAGCCAGAACAAGATGCCTCAGCATTGCCTCAGGACCAAATGATGCTAAACAAATGCTTTAGCTACAGATACTCCACACTAATGCTTGGGAAATGGATTTATATCTATTAACAGACCATCTAGAAAGGAAGGGGTTTAGTTCAATGTACTGCAGGGGGGGAAAGGAGCATATTTTGTGTGTGACATAATCATGGTTGCTGTTATTGTTCATTTGGCCCCAGATTTAAACCAAATTCCTTTATCCTTTCTCCAGATACTGATGATAAGGCAGCTAAATCATCTTCCCAAGAAGTCCTTGTCCACTTGTTGTAGATTTGGGATCTGCTACTGAACAGATTATGAAATAGGAACAGAGGAAGAATCTTGCCCCTCTATTTTTGCTAACTAACAGTTTCCTAGAAGTCTCCTGAAGCTTGCCTGAGAAAGATGCAGGTGAGACATGCCTTTGAGAAGCAGTTCACAGCTGCAGTCCTAGGTGGGGCTGGCTGTTGTAGCTGTACTTGAGGGGGCAGGGGATATCAGTTGATGCTTTGTCCTGCAGACTTCCAACCGGTATAATAGCGGAACTGAAGGCTTGTTTGAGATCTTTATTTTAAACTTTGGGGCTCATGGGAGGAAACAGACAGAATGAATGCTTATTGGGACTCATTTGAGCTGACAGTGAACCTGAAGAGCAGCTTCTAGACTAAAACAAACTCAATCTTGGAAGATTTAGATGGTCTAGTAGCACACCGTCACCCACCAGGCAACGCTTCTGTACTCACCAAGCCGACACAGATGTGAACACCTGCAGCACAGACAGACAAGCCTACTGTGTAAACTTGCAGGCTGGCTCCCCTTTGCAATAGTGTGATGCAACAGGGAAACTCTTCAAGCCAGGAAATCTTAACTAGGTCATGTAAGAGGGTGAAGGCTCCTGCTTGAGAGATAAAGCACTATATTCCTTCACAGCAATTGCAACAAAGTCTATGCAGAAGGTAAGAGCTATCCAACAGCACAACTCCCTTTTGCCGAGCTCAGTCTGAGAATGTTTTCTGCTGCACAGATCCTGGGGTTTCATCTATCTGCAGCATTCTCTTAATGCATAGATACTAACTAGAACAGTCTTGATGAGTGCACAGCCTGGATTGCCACCTTTTATTCAAACAGGGAAACATGGACTGGTAATGTGTTCCAGAAACTGGAAAGCAGGATGTTTTGATTTGAGATAAAGTACAAAACATGTGGAAGCGACCAAAGACACCCTGTATGAACCTTTCAGGAAGTAAATGATCCAAGCCATTTTACAATAAAAGCAAGAGTCTACTGTCAATAAACTATTGTTCACCATCTACACAAGAGTTGACAGATATTCATATTTTATCTACATAATTCACTCCAAGTCACTGCAAACTATTTCCCTTTCATCCATTGTGGATGCCTGGGAAAGGGCTTTGTCTGTCTGTATGGAATCCAAACTACACCTTGATATCCCAGCATGTCCAGGGCTCCTATGCAGACCTCCAATCCTGCATGTGCACTAACCTGAGCAGACTCCTCTTCTTTGCTCCATTCCCAGCTCCAAGGACAATCAGGCTTCATACAGCCCTTTGCTGATGCCATGACCTGAAGCTCACCTTCCAGGAGCACAAGACCTTCCAGTACAGCCCATGCAGCCTTCAAACTTGAACTCAACTGTAGAGCTGCCAAGCTAAGCCTCTGGAGCACCACCATGGTTCAAACAGGTGCCAAGTGTCTGGAAAATGCCAAGTTTCATTTAAAAAAACAATCATAAATCTCACAACAATCTAGAGCAAAAAGCTAGTTCTACTCCAACTTTGGCTCACCATAAAAAGACTGACTGCACTGGGAAAAGTCATAATCCAATTGATTGTAAACCACATACCGAATGCTCAAAATCAGTCAGATTCATTTCACGATTTAGAAAATCACTAAGTTATCACTAGAAGCACCACGCTGTGTTGTGTACTGAAAGACACTATAACTAAACTGCAGCTGACCATAATTGTTTCAGGAAAGAACTATGTCAGGAACACAATGGCCAATGAGGATTTGCAAGAGATCATGCAACAGTTGTTTCAGTGTAAGCATCAGGAGAGGATTTGGGTTAAGGCAGCAAGCAAGGAGGATGAGGTAGAATCATAGAATCATAGAATCACCAGTAGGTAAATGAGGTTTAAAAAAAAAAGAGTCACTGATAACAGCAGGGGAAAAGAATAGAGAAATCTAAATAAATTCATTGAGGAAGATGCAGAAGTAACCAGAAACAACTCAATGTTCTGCAGTGAACAATCTGACAGTGCTAAAGATCCTAGTCCTAAGCCCAGTGAAATCAGGGTCTTTCTACTGACTTTGTCATTTATGGATGTCATTTGGGGATGTTGTTTGCATGACAAGAAAACTTTTCCCATTGCAGACTGTCACAAAATCTTTTCTGTTTCTCTACATATTTTTCCACTGTTCTTAATAAAACCATTTTCTTACATTATGTTAATATTTAAAAAGAAAAAAAAAAGAAAGAAAAAAGAAACCCTCCACAAATACACAATCAACCCTGAGGTAATTTTCCTAAAATAATTTTTTAAATAAACTGCTCTGTACAAACTTCAGTCACTTCAAAATGTGCTTTGAAACTGAAGACTGTGGAAAAGTTAAAGAAGTGATTGCTGATAAATAGTACCATATGATTTATTGAATATAATATCCTTCCCCCTACAACTGAATGCTTTTTCAAATCCTGGAGTATGTACTTTATGCCTGCTAAGAGATGTATGCTAAGGTTTAACAATATATATATATTCTATAGAACTTCCTCCAGTTCCAGAACGTATTACACCTATTCAGCATCACCAGCAGTCTCTTAAAGGGGAATATCATTTAGGATGAACCTGAACAAAATTGGTGGAGTTGTAAAAAAGTGACTTCCATTAAAATACTTGAAATGTTCCTCTCTCTTGTCAGAGTAGGAAGGATGCCCATTTTTATTTCAGTTGTCACAACAACTAAGGTTTATCAGATGTTCTCCTAAATTCCACAGAATTTTTTCCTGTGGTCTGAAGGAGAATGGAAGTTGTGGCTGCCACACAGCAGCATCAAACATGTGACAGCAATACAAGAGCATATGGAGAGCGTTTGATGGTAAGATCACGGAGTACAGAATCTCGATAGCAGCTCTGAGAAACCAGACCACCTCCACTTCTTCAGAAGAGCTCATGTAGGGCATTTCATTATATTGCACTAGGCCTTAGAAATGTGTTACCTGGAAAGATTCTGTGTAAAACAAACCCAGAACTAAACACCTTTTCAGCTTTTCTGCATAGCTCTATTGCACCAATTGCCTTTGAAAGCACTCAGGAAATTGCCCTGGGTAAAGTAATGCAAGCTCTGGTTTAACACAGGCATAGATACTTCATGCTGGCTGTATAGGATTCATGCTTTCTCTAAATGTATTGATGCAAACCAGCCCCAAATCATCCAAGTTTAAAAAGATGTTTGTACATACGCAAAACCCTCAGACGTAACTACCCTCTCTCCTCTATCAGAGCAGTGTGACTCTGTGCATAGAAAATTGCCTTTAAGACAACTGGAGCAGGAACTCAAAATTCACAGCCAGCCTTTTGCTAAATTGTGAGGAGCAGGCTGATCATCCACATATACTGGAGCATAAGGACTCCAAATTGGCTTTACTTAGGACACATATAAACCAAGATAGGCTTCTCGTCTATTCTATGGATGCACAGCAGATTCAGGCCAGAAGCCACATACCTTGGTAGGATGAAATCATGTCTGCGCTAATCCACTCTTTTATATAGCACTTGATCTGGCCAGGATCCCAGACCCTACACAGGTGGAATGCGGGCAAGAACAGGCAGATCTAGCTGTAATAATTTGTCACATGTGAACTCCGATGCTTTCAGAGTGCTTGGAAGAACATAAATGGTGCTTCTTTCCAAAACCTATAGCAAGGAAATGGCTGGGTTGAGCTCTCTGAGCTCCAAACAGGAAACAAGTGCTTCACTCTCAAGTGGTTTAGTGAAAAATATCATCAAGGAGTGGAACTAATGCCTGCGTTTGCATGCAGCCAGAGTATGCCAGAAGTTCAGGTGAGAACACACAAAAGCCGCAGAGGCAAAAAAAACACTGACATTGAGCAGAATAGGGCAACTAAGCTCCAGACTCCCCTTGATCTCAGCAGGGCTGATATCCAGTCTGTAGGATCTTGTCAAAGGTATGAAGTACTGGGCCTTTAGAGTCTAGAAGGAAAAAGTGAGAGGGCAGCGGAAAATAATATACATGTTAAACCTAAAACAACCAGAACTACAATGAGCTTGAAAACACTTTCCATAAGAAGAAAAGATAAGATAAAGATGCATTTGGATGGGGAACTGAACAACCTTGTCCCATTGTGCCACACACATCTTCAAAGGCACATAAATGTCCCCAGTTGTGCCAGTAGGATCAGTACTTTGCTACTAAATGGTCCTTCAGTTGAAAATGGAGCTGAGCAGGAAAGGGCCAGTACTGCTCACAGAGGTGAGGAGGAAGCCAGCTCAGTACAAACATGTGGGGCTCACTTATATGTTTTGTGGTCTTCTGTTTGTTATAGGAAAGAAAGGTTGTATGTGGGTGGGCTGAGTGCCCCCCACTCACACAATGTGGAAATAATAAATCATGGGCAGCCCTGAAGAGCCACCTGCGGTTTTTAAATGTGAAAAGCTCTCTTCCACCTCTGGAAGAAGTCTCCAGTTTTACCCTCCTTCTTAATCTCATCCCAGCACAGGTTTCTTAGGAAGTCTCATGACCCAGGATTGGGTAAGGTAGCCAGTGGGTCTGCGAGATAACTGGCTGAACCACTCGAGTCTGGTCTTGTTTGGATGATGTGGTTTTAGTCTCAACTCTGCATATACTTTGTTCCTTGACTATTACACTACTAGATCTTGCTTTGGCTAGCCCAGATTTTCACCACGACTCAGTACATGCAAGGAATGTCACATCTTTAAGCACATCTTTCTGCTTCGCTGACTACAAGAAGCTTCCTTAGAGGCAACTGTTGTCCCACTCCTCCTTGACGCTTTTTTACCTGTGTCTGCTTTTCATATTTCTCTTTCCTCCCAATATTTCCCACAAGAGGAATTCTGAAAGTTCTTTTTGCCCAGCACTCAGCATGGAGCAGGGACAAGAGGAAGACAGTGGAGTTCATTGATCCCATCATGGCCAAACACATACACACTTCAGACAGTGGTTTCTGTAATTCCTCAGCCATTCCTCCACCCTCTGGAAACGAGTCCCCATGTTGATTTATAAACTTAGGAACCAAATGCCTCTTGCAGCCCTGGTGGGTAAACAGGCCAGCCTCCCCAGTAGATTTGTACAGCTACATATGGCAAGCAGAGCTTTGCAAAGGCTTTTGTCCTGATTTCCCACTTGTCAGACTCTATGAAGACAAATGACTAAATAAAAACTATGGCCGAGGTTACCTTATCAGTGACCCCCAGCCTCTGGCCTTGCTTCAGTAGGCCCTAGAGATCTCAGAGTGTCCATTCCCAGCCACACACAGATACTCTCTCCTGCCAGGTTTTATGCCCTGGTGAACATTTCAGTCGTTTTCCCTGGGAAACAGGGGTTGTGGAGCATGGAATTAGTTGCATTAGTCTCAGGGGCATCCCCAGAGGGGATATTAACCTGAAATTCAGCATTTGTCACTTTTTCTCTCTGCTGCAGACTTTTTTAAGCCTGACTGACATTTTGGTCCCAGTGCCCAAGGAGGTGAGTGGTGACCTGCTGTCTCCATCCACAAGACATGTATGGCAAGCCCTACATGCACAGATGAGTCATTTCAGTCAAGAACAGGTGACATCCAAGCTGTGCACTTTTATCATGAACAACAACCTTTTATTCATCTTCCCTTTCTGCCTCCCTCAACTGTTGGTTACTGCTGGCAGGTACAATTGTCCTCTCTGCTGTCCTTATAAAGGTGAAATACATGCTGCTATGTTTGCAATTATTAATGTTTAAATGAAATCTCAGTTGCAAGAAAAGAGTATTTTAGTAATAGTTACACTACCTTGGATGAATAATGAGAATTCATATCGTGTCAGATGAGAGTAGGTTTGTTGTTGTTGCTGTTGTTATTCAAAAATTACACTATATTCTCTTCGTTCAATTTTTGCAATAAAAATCAACAAGCTAAACCCTACCTTAGCTACAAAAGAGTTAATTTAAAGAATAACAGTGGTAACCGTGCTCTTCTCAAAGGGATATTTATTTGGTTTTAAAGAACTCGTTCTTCATGTAAAGAAAATGAAAGCTGGAACCAGAAGAGAAACATCTGCCTCCTCCAAAGTTATGAGAAACTGTGTTGCACATTCCTAACCTTTCTCCTGTCCTTTTGGCTAAAAATCAATTACTTTTCTTTTAAGGTAACATACACATCCAGGCAACTGGGCAAGTAGCAAACAAAAATCGTTCATCAGATCTAAACACAAATAGATTAACTGAAAACAAAGGGCATAATATATTTTCTCTTCTGGGAAGAAATATTTTCAATTACCATAGAGACTTTTTTCTGGAGGGAAGATTTGATCCTTTCTGGTCTTTAGGATCTGAGGAAGGTACAGAATGACTTCAGCAGACATTTAATTACTTTAGAGTTTGAAGCAAAATTAAAAAAAAATCTTTATACCACTTCAGACATAATCTGCCCCTCCAGCACTCCTCTACATTAAAAAAAAAATACATAGGAAAATGTTGATTCCCTTGAGATCAACATCTATCTTAACAAAAGCAGTACAAAAAAAGATTTCCAGTTTTTACCTGTTTCTGCTAGGACTTGGGTTGGACATATCACCCACAGCCCCAGCAACACAGGTTTGAGCTTTGCTCTGGGTCATTTGTGCTGAAGTGCCTGGTTAGATATGACAAGAAATACAGAGGAAACTAGGCACAAGCTGACACGTGATTTACTAAATTCTATAGCCCTGCCAATTTTGGCAGGAGAAGAGTTGAAAAGATGCAAAACAACATAACTGTCAAGAAATCTTACCATATCCATAAAGTATAATCAATTTTTTTAATGCTTTGAACAATGCAAACTGAACGGATTTTTTTTTTTAAATCAAGCTACTTTTCATATCTATTTAGAGGAGTTTTTCTTGACGGGATGAATACAACTGTAAAAACATCAGACTAACACACTTAAAGACAGCAAATAATGTTTTTGAGAACAGGTAGCTTTACAGAGTCCAGAAGGAAATAGCTGAAAGCTAAAATGTTTGTTTTATTCTGCAGGAGTGGGGCATAATGGAAACAGATGGAAACAATTTGGATGGCAAGCTTCTTTTATACATCTCAACATCTCCCTAACCTTAGCATTCACCTTGAGTACAAATTGCCCCAGCAACTTGAAGTCCAGGATTAAGAAACTATTGCTTATTTAAATACAGATTTGCTGGGGATATCCACAGGAAATTTGAGGAGCTACTTACTGAATGCAGACCATTGTTTGCATTACAGTAGCATGTAGAAGACTCCAGCAAATCAAGCACGGTGTGCACGGTACTGTAAAAAATTTGGACGTACCTTCCCTAGCTCAATTTGCCATAATTTTCCACTATTACTACATCACCTAAGTGTTTAGAAGTTCCTGTTGAGTTGAAAAGCCTTTTAGCCTGAAGCTGTCCAAGCCCCATGGAGCTAATGCAAAAAAAAAAAAAAAGAAGGGGTTCTAATCAGCTCTAGCAGATAGGCAGCTGTGGGCATAGAGTTGAATGTGACTGGTTCAAGGTTACGTAGGCAATCTCTGGCAGAGCCAAGAGTAAATCCACATCTCTGGCACCAAAGGCTGTGTCACAACCAAGCCCAGTTTTATTCTCTGATCTTGCCTCTCTCTTGCTCACATAAATATTTGCATGTCTAGAATGAAACCACATTGCGTTTTTTCCCCCTTAGGAAAAAAAACAAGTACTTAAAATATTTCTGTAGTTTCCCCTCACTTTTTAAAGTATTGGTGGGGGAATATATTTTTATTTTTCTTGGCAAAGAAGAAAAGAAGGAGAAGGCCCAGGTGGAGTCAGACTCACTGAAAGCCCTTCTTTCTTCAGCTCTGCCCACCCTGGCATCACCATAGGATAGCACAGACAAGACCACAACAACCTGAGACCCCAGCTCATGTGAGGGTAGCAGGTCAGCTGCACGATTAAGTTTTTTGTGAATGAGTGACCTCAACACTTTAATGGGAAAATTATGTAATCTATGCTGGATTACTTGTTCCTTAAAGTTGACCCAGGTTTGATTACAGGAGAAGCACAGACTAAATGTCCTAAATAGATTAGCTCAGAGGATGAGTGTGATTAATCTGGGGTCCCTGTCCTTCCCAGAAGAAGTGAGAACAACTCACTCCCTTTAAAAACCACCCAGGGTCATCTCTGGCTCTGCCAGAGGAATCTCACCTACTTGTGCCAGCACTGTGTTCAAGTCCGACAAAAGTACCAGAACTTGCTCACATAAGCACAAAAAAATAGCCCAAGGTGGAAAAAAATCTCATTTTGCTCCTAGCTCACCTGACCCCTCTCCTGGGATAGTAGCTGCTTGATTTTGCAAGCGTAACCAAGTCCCCACCCAGTGAGGAGAGACAAAAAAACAGCTTCATGCCTGCTTGCCTGCAAGTCTGCAAAAGGAGGAGGGGGAAGGCATCTATGTCTTCAATATGTCTGCCCATTTCAAGTCTTTATTCCTAACATATGTTTCTTCTTTTATGCAAAACATGTCTCTTCTGTTTTCTGTCTCCTTGATTTCATTTTAAAAGGCAGTGTTTTCAGGGCATGAGGAGAGAAAGATATGAAGAGGGAAGGGAAAGTGGTACAAAAAGCAATTAAGTCTGGTGGCTGGTTATTGTAATGCACTGAGAAACAACCAAAACCATTCCCTTTGTAAAACAGGCCACTTCTGCTGCTGATATGCACGAGAATTTAACAGCTTGTATTACCATGATTGGAAACTATCCAGGTAAAACTTATCTCACTCAAAGATTAGACTATCATGTCCAAGATGAATGGAAACCTTTCAAAGGAAGGACCAGCACCATTGCAGGATTGCTCTGGCTTTGTCAGCCATTTATTTAATCCATATTTTTGCTCTGAAATTTTTGTATTAATACATGAAGGCTTGTAACTAAGGCTATAAACTGCTTTAATGAGCCTTATCGAGTACATCTATGCTGAATGGCTGAGCAGAAAAAAGTTCAGGGAGGATCTAGAAGTTCTGCTCTGGAGTAAATAGGTTGCATGGTTGGGTTTTTTATAAGAAGTGCTTTGGAGGTTTCTGAGATTGCAGGAGGTTCATGCTTGTTGGTTGATCAAAATCCTGGAGCAAGTACTATGGCACAACATTTCCAGGATGTTGCTGTCCTGGACGTCTGATACTGTAAGGGTTCCCACTATCTGAATTAAACCACTTTTGTTGAAAATAGAAAAGTTCCCCTAAAATGGAAATTGAGATCAGCCTCTCTCAGGGAAAGCACTGTAGGTCCAGAATATGCGATACAGCCTATCACATAGCTACACAGGACAAATTCTTCTTGCAAGTTGCCAGCAGCTCCCACTGAGAACATGCATCTGTATCCACAGCTACTGTCATGCTGGTCCAGACTTTCACACAGCTTAAAAAAGTGCTGATCCACCTTGACTCCATCTGTGCATGAGTTTTTCAGCTGCTCCTGCAGCCTGGCTCTGCTGTCAGTGTTTCCGAAAGCAGCTGGACATAGATTCTCCTCAGCACTCAGAAATCACCCTCCCTATGCCTACTAGTGCATCAGGGTTATCTACCACAGACCTCACAGACCACAGCACCAGGTCACGTTGGCACCAGGGAGAACCTGGGAGGTTCAGCTCCCCACCTGACTTGTGCCGTAATTGCATTCCCAGGCATGGACAAGCCACTTGGTACTGGTGATGGAAGTTAACATGAGCTGCTACAAGCTGGGACTACTTTCTTTACTAATCTAGTCATAATGTTAAAACAAACTATTTCCGGACTGCAATTATAACACCTCATAGAGAAATTGTACGATGCTGAAATTAACAAAATGCTCGAGTGCATTTAATTATTAACAGATACCTTTAAACTTGTGGTTAGGAAACTGTTAGCCATTCCTGAAGCATGTGCCCCACAACTCAGTTCCACTCTGAAGCATTTTCAGAATCTGCTGATCCATAAAACGTACCATTGGAGAAGGTTTGTTTTGGCAGAGGTCTCTGTTTTGTCCAGCAAACTAATGGTGTCTGTTAACACACCATTACATACATCGTTAACATACTTGGCAACTGGGATTTCCCCTCAAGAATAAAGAAATTGTGTGTAAATCATAATTATTGTCCGCCTGGCAGTATCAATCATCACACACAAGGCACTTGTTCTAATTCTCTACCCACAAAAAGATCCTTGCGAATGCAAGTGGGGTTGTCCTTGCACATGGCACCGTACTAAGAGATCACTAGCAAAGCCACATACTCAGTGAGTTTATACAGTCAGTTCCTATCAGGAATGCAGACCCATAGAGAAAGAGTTTGCATTAGGTTGGCAATAATGAACCGACATGATGAATAAGAGGCAGGGATTACCTGTGTTGAGATCCTTGCCCCTAACATGCAGTTCTTCCAAACAGACACTGAAATCTAATTTTTTTTTCCTCTGCAGATGTCTTAGAAAAACACTGAATGCAAAAAGAAACCCTCATCTACAACCTTATGAGAATTATGGTGCTGAGTGTGCACTCCCCTTCACGGTTTTTGCACACTCTTTCCTGTTCTATTCCAGCTCCTGCTCAGCTGTACAGCTATAGATCAGGATTCACTTACTTTCTTTGCTTAGGTCATAAGCTCTTTTGGGGTGCATTTGGGGAAACCTTGCAGAGCGGGTTCTTTTTATAGCAGAGTTCAGCACTAGATTTTAGAAAGGAGCTCATCTCCCTACTGTGACACCCAAGTTGCCAGCTGGGTTTTCAGCAAAGCTCAGAGCTGTCCCTCTAAAGCTCTGCTTAGAGTCTGGCACTGAGAAAGGTGGCTGAAAGGTGACAGAGAGCAAATGAGTCCTTCTTTAAATGTGTATGCAGGAGGATTTGGTCCTTGCTCCTAGAACTGAGATCTGGAACTGGTAGGTGAGATTTCATGCCTTGAGTTGACGCATCTAATCAGGCAACAAAGATTTTCTCACATCCAAAATCATTCTCAAACCTGTAGACTGCACATTTGAAAAAGATAGCAGTGATAAAATAATACCAACAATACCACCAGCAGATGTGACTGCCAAGCAACATTATCTGCTTCACAGTTTATGACATATGTTTGATAAAAAACACTTGCAGCAAGAGAGATTGGTATTACAGCCAAGGAAGGAATTCAGCTGTGCAGTTAGCACGAAGCAGGGGTGGGAATTTCAAGCAGCTTTTCAGGAACAGGACGGAGTAACAATCATCACACACCTCCAAGAGCTGACATTGCTTTGGGGCAATGAGTCTGGCTAACCTTGAGACCCTGCTTTCTAGGATTCTGTGATTTCCACTCTCTAATACAAAATGGCATTATCCTGAATTGTGCAAGTGGCTGTCTTGCTCATCCTCTGTTTGACAGGAGGGGATGGATCCTCATTGACATTAGGCCATTAAACAGCATTCACAGTACACTCCTGCCAGCTGCTGGCCTTCACAGAGGGAAGTGATGCAGCCTGAGCTCACCAACTCCATTGCCTTTGCATTTGCTTATGAGAGAAAAGCTTCCAGCAGAATTCATTCTTCCCCCACCACACCTCGCCTTGCAGTGTAATAGTAGGAAGCTGGAGGTAGTATTAATTTATAAAAATGAAAAAAAGGAACAGGGAATTTTCACTTTCACAATTGCAGCTTGAGAGCCTCATGACAATAAAGGATATCTTTATTTTCTATGTTTGCATTTACACTTCATTTCTGACTCCTTCCCAAAACTCCCACCCTGTGTTGCTTATATAAAAAGAGATATACTAGAGACTCCAACTGCAGTCTGTAGTATTTTCAGGCCTTGATGGAAGTCTGCAGTCTATTTTCCAGGCTTGTAAATCTCAAGAGAAGTGTTTCATTATTCTGTCCAGGCAGTGTGGAATATCTGAGCCGTAGATCCTCGCGGATGTTTCCTTTCTGGGCCATTCTATAGAGAGGCAACTTTTGCATTTCAGAAGTGCCCTTAAATTCTTTCACCAGCCCATTCTTCTTCAAACAAGTTGGAACTAAAAATTCCTCTTTCAAGTCCTGTACGATAAATTGCAACCTCAACATTCCTGCCTCAAAGGAGCATTTTTCCTCTTCTCTTTAAGTATTTTGCCTTGTAGGTAGAGGAGGACAAAAGCCATGACCTTCAGCAAATACAGGACATCAGAAGCCAAAGTAAATAGCTTTTACAGTATTTTGTAGTGCTTAGGAGTAAAGAACAGTGTCTTCTTCATCAAAAAGCAGTACTGTTTCTGGTACTCTCTCTATAAGCTTAAAGATACATTAATTAGCAACAGCTCAAAGTTCACATGTGGGTCCAAATTAGCCTGGCATTTGGTAGCCCTGGGTTCAGGACCTCCTCACCTAGGCGCATGAATTTGTGAGATCCTCTAATACTTTTATATATGAGCAAAGAATATTGAATCAACTTTGTTATTAAGCCATCTGGAAAATGTAAGCTGCACTTCAGGAGAGATTGTACAAATTCAAGCATCTGTCCAAATGCAATATGTTTCCAAGCTACTCTCATTTACCAAACAAAGAAAACAAGAGAAATACCTCCTAGAAAAAGGCTTTTGTTTCTGACCTAAAAAACACGAGTAGTGGCTTTGGCCAAAGAAGTCCAAGGAGATGGTGCAGAAACCAGGCTCCTTACTGCAATGCAATCCATACTCCCCAGACAAGCTCTGCAAGAGCCTGTGTTGTTCAGATAACCATCCTCCTTCTTGCATCATTGACACGGAAAGGAATTTCACCCCAGGAGGAAAGCATTTCCAGTGGTATCTCTCACGTTCCAAAACACTGAGGAGTCCCCAGAAAAGAGCCCAAATACTCAGGCTGACGGAAGAGGATACACAGCAATTTACACAGTGGTCCAAAGCAGTTTTGGACCTGCAAAGGTATGGACTGCATATGTCCCTAGATAGCTTGCAGGCTAACTGGGAAGCACAAGCAGTCCTGATTTGTTCAAAGAGGCAGACAAATGAGACAACAATGCCATTTTTTATGTCCTTGCTGTAGAGCTTCTGTCAGAAGAGAAGTAGAGGAAAGCTGGGTAAATCTATTAGGACTAATAATTAAGAAAGAGGTGAAGATTTGCCTTACCTTTTCCATCTGCGTTTTTAGAGAAGGGTAGACCTATACTAAGAGACGAAGTCTTTGACCTTAAGTGATGAATGAAAACATAACTGATAATTCAGACCTGCCGTGGGGCAAATTTAAAGGAGCGTTGCCTAAAATGGTTTCAGTATGTTCAAAAGCTACTGCCAGGAACATGGATATTTTTTTCCTATGTTTGTTGGTTGCTCTGCATTTAAAACATTTCTGTATGTTTGTTTTCCTTCCGGTCTTTTGTGGTTGCTTTGTAAACATCTGGACTGGTTTTTTAGTCCTTTGTACAAGATATGTGTGAGTGTTAGTTTTGCCAATGGCTCTTACGTAATGTTTGCAGGGATGAAGGAATTGGTTAAAACAGTTCCTTTGAAAGGCCACCCCAACCCAAAAATATTATGGGAATAGCTCATGAAATGTCCTCTTCACCCTTCCATTCCACACCATCAATTTTCCCAACTAGGTTAAAAACAGACCTCTCTCTTTCAGTGGTAACCACTCAATATTACATTTACTTCTTGCAATCCCATGTTTCTGCTGAGTGTCATGGTGGTTATATGTCACTAAAGGACACTTAGAAATTTCAGTCTAAATGAATTGACTCATTTGTATGGCACAAAGGAGTACATTTCCCGAGAATGAGACCTATATATTTCTTCTTTAGTATGCAACACCTTAAATCAGCATAAAAATGTTAACACCTCCTTGTAGTGTAAAAGTGAAACTTGGCAGTCAGAAAATAAATTGTTTCACGGCATTTTCCTGCAACAGATATGAGGGGTAATTTCACAGTCAAGATCCTAATTCTTTTAATCTCCTCTGAAAACCCCAGCAGTTAACATTTTTATATCACTTCAAGCTAACTCTCCCCCAATAATTGAAGAGCTTCAGAGCTTTTAAGACTGAAGGAAACAGAGCTTTTAAGACCAAAGGAATCACTTTGTCTGTCAAATTCTACTTTCCTGTACAATCCAGACAATAAATTTTTGCCTAGCATTTCCCATTGCACCCCCAAGGACTTTAGTTGGTTTGTCACAGGTTTTCAACAAACATTTGGGTTGACCTCTCTTGTTGGGCAGAAGACCAGCCCATCATGCTGTGCACCGACTTGCAGATCCTTTCCCACTTCTTGAGGTGAAAGCTGCCTCTTTTCCAGTCTGAGGCAAGAGCCTACCTCAGCCTTGTAGGAGGCCACAGGGAGGTGGATTTTTAAGGAAGAGCCTTATTCCCTCAACAACCCCAATGTAGGAAAGGTGGAGGAGAGAAGCAAAGGGAGAATGCTCCATAGGAGGAGAACTAGGGACACTGAAGTATGAAAGCTCTGCAGGAGAATAGGAGCTTAACAGCCTTAGGGCAGAGAGGTCAGTATTATTGTGCTGTGCAGCATGTACATTAATAGTTCTTAACAAGCTCTTTTTCTTAGGAAAAAATAATCTCATTTCACAGGCTTTCATGATTACAGGGTTCCCCCTGTAAAAAATACCCCCACAAAGCTCAATCTTCTTAATTTGCTTGGTCACAAATGGGAACAAGCTGCACTTTCTAAATAATTTTTTTTCCCCCCTCTCAACTACAGAGTTCATATAACAGATTATCTGAAACAAATGGGTTTACAGGTCCCTACTCCCCCAGTTCCTCACCAGTAAGACTACCACAGCAGAGACAGAACCACACTTCAATATTACCAATGTAGGTGAAGGAAAATGTGGTTATATGGGTTTTACTACATTTCAATTTGGGTCAGTTTACCGCAAATTTTATTTACCAATAGACCACTAGTCAGTGCCAAATACAGCTCTGTATCTCAGAGCTTTCATTTAGCACCCACGTGCCAAGAACTAGCCAGATAGGTACAGTTTTAGGGAAAGGGATGGGGTTTCTACATGGCCTGACCTTAGAGGACAAGGGGACACAGGGCTCTGACACAAATCAATGGTTATCCAAGCAGCTCGATGATTTACATCTTTGCTTGCTCCCTGTGGTTGTAGTTGCAAGTTGTGCTGGAAGAAGTAAAAGCAAAAAAGGAGCAAAACATGCTGTCACCAAGAAAGCGTTAATGTTTTTATTTTCATTTTAAATGAAAATATTACTGTAGTTAAGGAAATCAGCCCTGACCTGAAATTTCTGACTTCATACAATGTTTTGTGCTTTTTTCTAGGTCACCACACAATGCAGGAGGAAACTGTTCTGGTTCTGGCTTTCTCCCGTTATTTCCCCTTTTGTACCCAAAAACCTGAGGAAAAGAAATAAAGTCACGATTTGGACTGAATATTCATAATATAGTTCTAATGAGAGAAAGATGAACTTTCTACATGAAGCATGACTGCCCTCCCCTTAAAAACTCCAAAAGAAACATGGTCCCACATGGGCTGCCTCAGAAGATCCTGGAGGATTGATTCTCCCCTCCAACACTGAGTTCTCAGCCTATATACCCAGTATAAAGGGGACCAACTTTTCTCTCTCAGCACAGGCAAGGGCCTTTCATTTCCCTTCACAGCTCACGTCTGTGAACAGTGGAGTCTCTAGGAAAATAAAGCTGCAATCAATATCCTAGCCAACAAACAGGAGATGCCCAAAAAAGACTACATGACTTTACTATCATACTTATACTTGTCTGTCTGCACAAATTTAGGCTTCATTTCTTCTTTCACACTGTGTTGGAAGAATTCATTAAAGAACTTCAGCATCACTGAAAGAAAGCAAAGGTAGTTGAACAAAACTTCTGGTTCTGTCTCAACTAAACTTTTTTGCTGTTCTTTTCTCTGACTTAGTACAAGTGAAAAAGTAACACTTTCAAAAAGCCAGACATTTCCCTGAATGGAGAATAAAACCACATCAGCTATGAAAAGGGAAATAAACACACATTGGCAAAGACCACACAAGACTAAGATAGCAAATATTGCAAGAGAAATCCCCTTCCACATGATGCCCTGTCTTGTTCATACCACAGATGCCACCAGAGGAGAGTGACAATCATACTATTGTAACTCCATGACAACAGAGATTCTCACACTGTTTGGAAAATCTTCGGATGATAAACATCTTGGCTGGCAAACACCCCATCAATGACCCCTGCAGAACTCCAACCCCAGGTGGCAGAAGGTTAGAAAAACATCCCTTCATAATCACTGCTGAGATTGAACTGATAAAGAACCACCAACCCATTTAATAGTTAGCTCAGCAGCTCATTACTTTCCAAAGTAAAGGCACATTACAACTCTAGAACTATGATGGCTTGATATACCCATCTGCTGATCACTAACTGATGTATCACGCAAAACAGAAAAAGGAAGAAACAAAGAAAAATCTGTGAAGAGATTAAACTTATAGCAACCAAGAAAGATATTAAAATGAACATAGAAATAAACCACAGGAAATAGGCTGTTAAAACTGAAGAACTGAGAACTGAATTTCAAAGAGTGACTGTCACAAATGAGAAGCAATGATCTTCCATACCAGTCACAGGGGGTCAAAATTCAGCAGTGTGATGTGAAAGAATCATTAAGAGGTAGAAAGTAGTGAAGTGACAATGGGAACAGCAGCAAACACCCTGAGCTATCTGAGGTGAAATGGAAATTTTTCCATAATTTCAAATACCAGATTTCTAAAAAAATGAAAAGTAACTGGAAGTAACTAAGTCAAACTCTTCCACAAGGATTGAAAACTTTTTGAGGAGGAAACATATCGGACTCCTTTCAAGAGAACAAGTGAGCCTCTTTACCCCAAACAACATCTTCAGGGAAGTCCAACCCCTCCAACACTTCTGTTCCTGCTCGCCTCCATTTTAGATCTGTTTCTGTTGGGTCAAATACAGACCAGCATCCAGTTGCAAGAGTAGAATTCCAGCTCTTTGTCTGTATAGAAATCCAAACTTTTACAAAACCTGGAGAAACCATAGGTTTCAATTTCATCCATCTCTGAAGATTTCCAGGGTAGAACAAACACTGCATGTTCAGAGTCTGGAGTGTGTCTACAGCTCCAGGAATGGGAAAAGAGCATGCCTGGATCCAAAGCTGAGAGAATGGGATCTGTATGTTTGCCAGTGGGAGAAGAAATATGGAATTCCAAAAGGTAACTGTTTAAGTTATTTTTAGGCTGAAACCTGAATTTCAATAATTTAACAACCAATTACAAGTCTAGGTTGTTGTTTGGGGTATGGTTTTTTGGGGGGGTTCGTTTATTTTTTTTAAAAAAGGCTTTAATTGGATATTTGCACACAGACTCTGTTTCCACAAAGAGACTTGTTTATTGAGAGCCAGGTGCCTATTGAACTAAAAGGTTGAATTATTACAAGACTCAATTACCTGCAATGGTGACCATATCAGCACTGTTCTTTCACACAGACAGTGCATGCCCCAAGTAAGGCCTCAAATGTTCACAGGGGGAGCCAGCATCCCAGAGTAACAAACAGAGCCATTCGTGTGGACAAAACTTCTTTTTCCTGGTGGAGACACGAGGCCTTACTGGTATCTTCCCTCTTCCCCTGGGACTTTCTGAGTCATTCCTGGAGTACATGGGCACATCTTTGGCCAACTGTTACGAATACCATGACCATGCAAGGGTGACAGAATTAATCTGGCCAGATGTAATTGAATAAAACTTGACTTCAGACAGAGTTCCTCTTGGTTCTGCCTGTCAAGCAGCCAGGGCTGTAGCCTTTAGCTGCACGAGGTGCGCGGCTGAAATAAACAACCACTGGCGACATTTTAGGCCAGCTGAGGTAATAAATGTACATTGACCTCCATTACTATCTTAGATGATGGAAAGTATTGGCTCAATTGGCAATAAGTTTCCACAAATGAACTTAGGAAAACAGACCATACCCTGCCTTTTCTGTGTTTTCCATCAGAGGTCTGAATAGCTTTTTGTTGCAGAAAACTTTTAAACCATGTAGCACGCACAGAACTCCAAGCTATCCAAGACAGAACTTGGGTCAGGAATGCTCTAACATTGATACAGGACAGATACAGCAGCTGTAGATTACCATTATTTTTTTCCACTCCAGAACTGATTCTTTGTGCAGTGCTTGAAAGACAGGAAGTCACTGATAAGCAATGTTTACACACAGTGCAAATCTCCTACACGTGAGGGCACAGCCAGAGATTGGCACCATTGTCTGACCCAGCACAGACAAGTTCCAGAGACCTCGGGGGGAACCATTACAACACAATTTGCCAGCAGGAGTGCAATGAGCTCTTTGACAGAGCTGTGGAAAGCCCAGCATGAAAACTCCTTGTGGATACCTGCCCTAACACTCAGGTGGTGCAAAGTGATCAACAGTTGGAGCGCCCTCATCCTACAAAGTGGGAGTTAAACAGCCTGTGGGCTGAAGCTGCAGGTACAGAGCCCAGCTAGGAAACAGATGTGCACACACAAAAAGGAAAAAAACCAACATGCCAGATGGTGAGAAGGAAAGGTCTGTTTGCCTCCCACCAGAAGGGGCCTGAGTGTCTCTGGAAACCAAAGGGAGCCAGGAATTACTTTTGCATGCAATGGAGTGATCTGCATTGACAACTCTTTTCTCCAGACCAGGTACCAACTGATGAAACAAAATTCTTGCCTAGAACAACCTCCCAAGAAGTCAGGATGTCCCCTTGCCCTAAATACCAAGCAGGGTTGACCAGAAGTGACATGCATACACTGTTGATACTCACTTGTGGCATGTACTGAGGTCTGCAAGCCAGACCTGACAGTGAAAGAGTAAATCTAAGGTTATCCTGATGAAGCCAAAGGGATAAAAAGGCAGCACTTATGAACAGGTCTGCAAAAATGGTATACCAGGCACTGGAGTATCAATGTGAGGAGTCTGGTACAAAGAGACCATTGAAAGGTGAAAGAATCAGGGTAAAGAATTACTCAAACCTGGACCGAAGGGTCTTTCAAATCCCCAGCTGGCCCTTCAGATATTAAACAGGATAGGGTTTGCCTGCAGGTTAATTGATTAGATGGAAATTTCACTACAAGGATATGCTCAAGGATGACATAACCATTCACTCATGCCTGGTCTGCATACAGTATTTCTGCTATGGTGGTAGCCCAAAGCAGATTCTGTGCCTGCCTGTGCTGAATTTTGACAAAGATAGGAATATTTCCATCAGATCTGGGTTTTCTTTTTCATTTTTACATTACAGAAACACAAATGCAAGTTTCCTTGGCAAAGTTTCTTGATTTGCTTTGCTGGAAATAGAGTAACCAAAGCACATGAATTGGGAGCAAGATGAGTAAGTACATATCAATTCAGTTGATAACATCTTAAAAAGCTGTTTGAGGGCAAAAAAAGTACATTCTCCAGTATTGAATCAGGACATCGTAACTGCAAAATGTTCCAAGTTAAACACATCCCAAAACTGTTTGACTCATGTTTCACATTTAATTCTATATCTCTAAAAAGTTTACAAAAGCAAAGCTTGTCTGGACTAAACAACTGAACTCCATGAGGCACGTGGCATTAGCTCAGGCTTCTCTGGCCAGCTTTCTAAATGAAGTGTTTGGAAATAAGAGAAACACACAGATTTGGGAGAGGAATGGATAAGAGATTTAGTTTCTCCTTTTATTACAGAGTCCTGTGTAAATCTGAAGGAGCCTGCAGAGCTTCAACAAGACATACATTAAAAGCAGCAGCAGCTCTGTCCACATATAATAGAATTATTAAAAGCAAGGCAAAAGAGAATGGTTCAACACATTGCTGGAGAGCTGCCCAAAAGCCCACAGTTGTGATGTAGCGTTTGGACTCAAACCATGTTAAAAGAGCAATATAAATCTGCAGAGGGTAAGAGAAAGTCTGAAGAGAGTACAGCTAGCCAAGGAGGACCAGAAACTCGTCACAGACTCAAGTGGTAAGTAGTTCAAAAGGGAAGTATTTGAAAATCTAATTCTGTATAGTAAAAAGCTGGCTGTGCTCATGGTTTATTTTGAAGGTCACACGTATATATTATAGTACCGAGGGAGTAAAATTTGAGTGATCAAAAGAATGGCATAGCGAAGTACACTATGAAGACTTCATTTCCCTCACACATTCTACAATGGGCAGTACAGTTATTGGCAGCGATTATGTTCTTTCTAATGTAAATATTTCACTTTCAGCACAGCTGAACTGGGACAGATTATAACAAGTAATGAATGAACCTCCAAATACTTCTCGAAGCCAAAAAACCCCAGTGATGGCATGCAGAGCTGAATCCTTCCAATCATCCATAAAGAGATGGAGAGGATTTTGCATGACTCTTAGTAATTACTGCTTCCAAAATTGCCAGCGGTGCCTTTTCCCACCCCTCTGTGGTCAAGGCAATTATTCTTCCAGGTTCTCACTCTTGGCCCACACCTCCATTGTCAAGTCAATGGAAGAATGACAACATCCACCAGCTGCCTGGATAATATCCAGCCTGGATTATTACAATGAGCTTGCATGAGAAAAAGGATTAGAAAAGCAGAGAAAGTCTACTGATAAAGCTGCCCCGTTTGTTTTGATTCAAGATATTAAGGTTGTTTGGTAAATATCTGTGGTATGTGGGAGACTTCCCTGCAACCTCAACAGCTCCATGGTGTTTGATTAGCGTCTGCTTTATTGCAAAATCAGATAGCTGGGAGAGTAATTCTTAGGTCAGTTTCAGTGAAGGTTTTCCAGGTTTAGCATCTGTATTATTTTCTCCCTGGTCTACTAATAACTATTCCTAGAGATCACCCACAGCACAATGGGGAAGGAAAATTCTTAGTGCAGGATGTCATGATTTAATTTACAGCAAATCATAATGTTCCCGTTCCTTGTGATAATATAAGCTAGTATCCACACTCACTTAAAATATGGTACAACCAGATGGGTTTGCATATTTACAGATCTAGCAATGAAATACTCAATGTAGTAATTGCTTATATCACATCCATTTTGTTAAAAAGCTCTCTGGAGTATTCTTCCAAAAACCAAAAAGACCATTCTAGGCTGAAAATGCAGGATATCACTTGACTGCACACACTGACTTCAGCTTGATGGATTTATGAATGAAATCATAGAGCATCATTGTTCGTCCTAGAGTATGCAGAGAATGGACCCAACAAACAAGGAGATCCCCTCAAGTGCTGCATGCCTACCTACCCACTAAGTTCATTAAGGACAACACCTAAAAAAATTAACCAATACTGTTGTGTCGGTAGAAAGGGGCACACTGAGAGCTCTGAGGTTGAAGAGGCACTTCAGGCCTCTCAGGATGGTGACAAATGACATGGTAGCAGACAACATAGTCTGTCTTATATCACAGTCATTGGACAATCACCTCTCTGGCCTACTTTTAAAACCTTCATAGTCTCACTAATATCACACCCAGGCAGATCCTGAATTCAGGAAATATTCACTTTCCTTTTCGTATTTCCAAGTCCTTAGCAAAACATTCTGGGTAGCAAAACTCACACAATCACTAGCGAAGAAAAGAAGTAACATAAGAGGAGACAGTTTTGAAGAAAACCAAAGACAGTTCTTGTACAACCCAAAACCTTCCAGGCTCACAATACAGGCCATTTTTGTGAAGATGAGAAATACTTTCTACTGTATCAGTACTGATTCAGTAGAACAGGTACTGGAACAGGTTGCCCAGAGAAGTCAAGGATACCCTATTCCTGGAAGCGTTCAAGGCCAGGTTGGATGAGGCTGTGAGCAACATGATCCAGTGGAAGGTGTTCCTGTGCATGACAGGGGGGACTCAAACTGGATGATCTTTAAGGTTCCTTCCAACCCCAACCATTCTATAAGTCTATGAAGTCTTCTGAAGAAACGTGTTTTGTGGTTGGGGTGATGCCATGACAAATGTGGGGTTTGTTCCCATGCAAAAAAAAAAGCACTTAATCCTTGGCTGTAACATTGTTGCTGGATATGAGGCCAGCGAAAAAAATGAAGCAGTGACTATTAACTGTTCCCTAATATTGGAGGAATAGTGAGTGTAAAAAAAAAAAGAATCCCAAGTGCCAAGCAAAATGGTAAAGTTAGTATTATTTGTCATTACAAGTGTAGAAAGAATACTAGCAGCCAGAAGCTCCATACAAAGATGTGAAATCCACATTTCTTGTAATGTTTTATGTTTTGATAGCTAGAAATAATATTTTTCAATTGCTAGATCAACCTAAACTTTACAGCAATGCAGCCTTAATAGGATTGACCACTTGCATGACCAGCATAGAGGCAGGGATTTGTGTGCAGCTCCACACACCAATGTCAACCATCCCTGTGGATCCTGGGCCAGGTCTTGACCTCATTTAGATCCATATAAATCCACAGTCATTTCAATGGAGCTGTGAGATCAGAATTTGGCTGGTAACATTGGATGAGTTGTGGCAGGTGGGCACTTGCCAAAGAACTTCGTAATGGATCATGTAAACACCAGGATTGCTCACAACAATTATGTAACCTGCAGTTACACTGCTTTACAGAAAGATTTTTAAAAAGCAATGGTCTCAAGGGCTTTCCTGCTCCACCCGTGTGCCATCATAGAGATCCTGTGTCAGGTCCAAACCTTCTGAATGCAGGTGGTGTTGTTTCTGAAAGTACAAATTAAACTCTGCTCTCTCTCTTCATACAAAGTGCAGTGTATTAGTCCAGAAAACCAACAAGCCCAGAGTGATGAAGCTCCCCTGATCATACACTTTCAGTCCTCACCCTTTCCAGCTTCTCACCTCATGTCTACTTAACCCTCCTGGGCAACATGGAGCTGTATGATTTGTGAAGAGTGCCCAGCTCTGGACTCTCTAGAATCAGCTCAGCCCAGCCCAAGACAGCAAGGGAGAAAACTTTTAAATAGAGATAAAATTACTCCTTAGGCCACATGTCACACAGGTCAGCAGGAAATGACAGCAATGAGATTGGGGAGGATACTTCTTGAGCATGGTCTCAACTCTCAGCAACCACGCTTATTCATCCATTACATCAGCAAATGTCTAGATATCTTATCATTACATACCTAGTATTCATACTGTCCCACTCCCTTCTATGCACATTCTTATCATTTTACTGGGTCCTACTCCAGCCTTCTTTCCCAACAATGTATGGCACATTAACTTATGGCTGGTGACAAATAATTATAAGAAAAGCCTGAATACAGACAAACATTATTTAACCCCGAAAAAAAACTGTCCACAATGCTCAAAGTTTAGATTCCTTATCCTCTTGCATACTTCAAGAAACATGACCATCTTGTAATATTTTATTACTGATATGAAAGCCGTATTCAGTATTGGTCTGGCAGTGGCAGGAAGTAAATCACAGGCAGTTGGCATGGATAAAGTGTCAGTTGCTTGATAAACCTGGAGTTGCCAGGACTTAAAACTTCCCTACTGAATCTGCAATAATCCAGTGTTAAATATTTGAGAAAGGTGCCTTTGGACAAGCAGGGACTTGTATCTTACATCTTAGTGGCATGGATACCAGCAAGAGATATACGTGTGCACACATAAAATTTCAATGGAAAACAAGAACTACCTGTAGCTTCTCTAACATTCTCACTATCAGCTACTTCATTAACAGCTTTAGATGGATCAGCAGTATGTTTCTTAATCCAGTATCTTACTGTTTTCCTGGAATAGCTTCACTAATTGAAACTTCCACTAATTCAAATTAGAGAATTCAGAGTCTTTTTCCACTGGATGTCAGACTGTTCACTGACAAACATTCAACTATGTTCTTAGGGAAATGGAAGGAACTCAGGTTCGTGATGCTGCCACTTGAATGAATATGGTGCAAAATTTGATTTAGATAGTCCAAATTACCAAATTCACCTCCATTGACTCATTGAAGTATTTCAGCTTTAAAATCCTTATTTGCTAGTAAAACACTAGCACCCAAGTATTCCCACAAAGCTAAGGTGAGGCTTTTGAACATAGGGCAATCAAATTCAATTTAGAATTTTAAATAATATCCATAAGGATTTTTTTCTGATTTATTCAGTTCCAGTCACCATTTTCACCATCTGACTTGACGAAGACCCTAAAATGTCTTGCAATTATTCATTTATGAAGTGTGGGACAGAACCCTGAAAAAACTGAAATTGCCTTAAATGTGTCAGTGCAGGTGTCTTCATTCTGAAACATATATCCCGGGCACAGGCTTTTGCTATCCTGACATTCCATGAAGAATTGTTTCTTCAGCCTTGGAAACTCCAAGTGCTCAAGTAAGGATACTTTGTCCTTCATCATTCTATTTACAGAACAACGAAAAGCAGTACGCACTTTATTCTTAATTCTTGCTTTTTCTTTTATATGGCTCACTTGACTTGTATTTTTCAGCATTTTCTTAGAATTTTGTGAACAAAAAACTTTTAATTATAAAAGTACCGTAGAGTCACTTGATTCTAGAGGAGAGCGCTTTAAGGGAAACAACTCCATAAGTGGTAAGGAGACCCAGACCCTTACTAATAGTATTGAGCTGCATCCATTACGTTTCACAGCACCATCAGAACTTGATGTGCCTTTCTCCGTAAGTGAGAAAGCTGATTTACTATGATGTCACCTCTTACAGCCAATCACCACAAAGTAAGCACGACCAAACAAAATCCATCTTAGGAGATATGGGAAGTTCTTAACAGGGCACACTGCTTGCTTGTCAAGACAGAAACATTTCAGAAAACAGGCTTATCACAGAATCACAGAATCACCAGGTTGGAAGAGACCCACCAGATCATCAAGTCCAACCATTCCCACCAATCACTAAACCATGCCCCTCAGTACCTCATCCACCCACACCTTAAACAACTTCAGGGAAGGTGAGTCAACCACCTCCCTGGGCAGACCGTTCCATTGCCTAACGACCCTTTCTGTGAAGAATTTTTCGCTTATGTTGAGCCTGAACCTCCTCTGGTGGAGCTTGAGGCCATTCCCTCCTGTCCTGTCCCCTGTCACTTGGGAGAAAAGGCCAGCTCCCTCCTCTCCACAACCTCCCTTCAGGTAGTTGTAGAGAGCAATAAGGTCTCCCATCAGCCTCCTCTTCTCCAGGCTGAACAATCCCAGCAAGTAAGATTTCACAGCTCTAAATGCACTTATATGCTAGATTTTGTTCTTTCAACCTTCCACTAAACCTTAAATACTAATAGTGTCATATGCCAAACTACCTTTCACAAAGCCTTGAAAAGTGACTGCCAGTAAACAGTTTGATTTTCCTGGCAAAATGGCAACTGATTCCTACAAGAACAAAGTTGCTTTGGGTTCACCCACAGAAATTGTCTACTACTTTTGCACAAGGATCTATAGAAGGACCATTAACTGTACATTTTACTAGTTATGAATTTTTTGAAACCAGCCTTGGGTAGGCTCAGGAGGAAAGCCGACATGAGCCAACCCCATCAGTCAGGGATCCAGTGCCCACAACAATGTTAGACACAACTGGTCATGCTCAGTCTGCCTGTATCCTGATTTCTGCAAGTGGAGACGACTTCACTCACCACCTGCTGTCCAGACAGATGTAGGTAACTGAAAGGAGGTTGGTTTGTGGGCATCCATTGTTCAGATGTGTTTCCAAAGGTGAAGTTACTGCACCAATACTCTTTCAAACATTCCAGCCTTTGGCTCACTTACCCCACACACCCCTCCATCAAATGCCACTGAATTAGAAGCAAAAAAATATAACTTGGAGAACATATTCAGCATAAGTAAAGAGATTCAGGAGTTTATCTGCCAGCACCCAAGTCCAGATGTTTTTAAAGCAGAAGGAAAAAAACAGGATATTGAGAGAGATCTTAATTATAAGCTCTTTCTTCCCTTTACAATTATTTAAAATATTTGTTAAAATACCTACCTTTTCCTGTAGGTTTTGGAAAGAAAATTAAAAAAAAATTCAGACTACACTTCAGTGCTCACACAGGCCTAAGGAGGCTATAATCTGCTTCTCATGGTCCTCACCATCAGAGTTTCCTTGCATATCCAACACTTATTTCACAGAAAATTCTGTGTATGATTTCAACAGTACCAGAGCTCAAGCTCAGAAAATATTGAATTCCACTATTTGTCATCCTTGTGTCTCAATTTCCTTCCTTGATCCAGTGCTAGAAACACCGTAATCATGGACCTACAGCTGGACCTACAGCAGGCTCCCATGACACCAATCTAGTTTCCAAAGGGTGGAATACAATTTAATTAGAAAGTTTTTTAAAAATACAGAGATCTAGAAAGGGGATGGGACTCTTTTAAAAACAAACATATCCCAATAGTGGTTAAGTTCAAAGACAGGCTGAATTCAAGAATTACACTCATTATGAAAAAGTGACCCTGTCCCTTCTGTTTTACTCATCTTTCATGTGGAGGACATCTATTTTAATGTTCCTAGGGGCTGTACTGGTGACTTCTGGGATTTTTTTGATCAGTTTGTGCTGAGTTCTTACTGCCAATTAAATCTTGATTAATATGCGATATCTAATAAACAATGTGTTCCTGCAGCCTTCACATGCCCTGAAAGGGAAACTAGAAGACAAGGACAGGACAGAATCTCTTCTTCACTAGAATTTCCTTCTGGAGATCCCTGCGTTAGACACATCATATGGCAGTTACTGCCTCCCCCTTGGATATGTGTGACATCAATAAGCCTGATAAAAATGATGGGAAAAAATCAGCGGCTTGTGCCCAAATGAGCAATTCATAGTTCAAAGAATCTGATGCTGCAGGGCTGGAAGCGATGACTTTGAATAATAATAATAAAAGAAAGAACTCAAATCCGTGGGTTATAGCACAGTAATTCAATTAAAACTGGACATTTTGGAAGAGCAATCATTAATTTTGTGACAATACCACTCTACTTTGATCCACTAATGACCAGATATGAAAGAGCTGAGGAGGGTTTTCTTGTTGTTTGTTTTGGTAATAATTAATTTAGATAGGAAAGAGTCCATTTGATTTCCTACCTCTACACCTGAGTGTTAATCCAAAATTTGGGGCGTGTAATGAGAGAAAGACTGTTTCACAATACCAGTTTGAAGAGATAAAACAGACTATATGGAAGACAAATACATAGCCCCTGGCCCATATTCCTTATGAACCCTTGTCTAGAAAAACACTTTTTTTTTCTTACAGGATTTTCAAAAGTGATCTAGGTTTCTAGTTAAACAAGTCAAGTCTGTTGCTCAGTCAAGAACATTGAGACAGCTAAACATTTTCAAATGCTGAGACATGGAAGCCTGTTGATGGTGGAGTGGCTGAGCACTGCAGTGGATGCTCAGTTCATTGGATCAACATTGCAGTGAGCTTTCCTAAACAGATGGCTTCTGCTGCCTGTGACCTCCCCTAAAGGCTCGTTTTATCAAAATCAGTGATCTTTATTAGACAAGATCTCACCAGAGCTCTCTCTAGCAAGAATAAAAATACTTCACCTGAAATAAGAACATATTTCTTCATAGGTTTAATATAAATCCTGTTGGGTCTATTAGCTGTTACAGAAACACCCTCCATTTTAATATGTTTTTTTGGCTCAAATGACCCTTTTCTTGCCAGCTTCAGTGCCTTCCTGTCCTCAATTTATCAAACTCCTGACAACATTTCTTATAAATATTATAATATTTTTTCTTTAAAACAATAAATTTTTTTAAAGCTCTTAAAATTCTTGGAAAACTTAACTGTATTTTGAGCTCTTTCCTCTTCCTTTTGGATGTCCTTCCTGGACCCATATTCTTTTCCACAAACCAAGCAACTCTATCCCTCTTCTTGGCCACAGACCGTTATTGAGGCTCTACATGATCATTAGGACAGAAAAGTGCTTGAGGTTCTCAAAAGCTGATCAGCAGCAGTGGTGAGAGATGCCTGCAGAAATCCCAGAAATCAGGCAATACAACTGCACCTTCACTCAAGAAGGGTCTATAAAAATCTACCTAGAACTGGAGACATCTGCAGAAAGACAGCATTCTGCAACTACGTTCACACAATGACAGCTACACACATTCTGGAGTATTCATGTGTTGACAGATCGCTGCTAAGCTGTTACACATGAGGCCAGTGATTCCCATGAGCTGATGGTAACACTGAGAGTACTTTCCAATGAGTCTTAAGCAATTGATAGGTCTGCAGGAGTTCAGAATTCAATCTCTCTTAGAAAAGTTTCATTTATAGAAGACATCAATTTCTCGTCTTACTGTCAATGGTATTCCAGAGTAATTCTGCAACATCCCTCATATGTCTTTCAACAAAGTACCTTTAACTGGGCTGAAATTCACCTTCCTTTTTCCATAAAGACAGCTGACATGTTGAGTTCATATGAGGCCCACTGTGCTTTCTCTGGCATAATCCTAGGCTTTACTTTACTATTTTATATTTTTACAAAAGCAAAAAATGCTTATGCCATAGGGATGTGCTGGTGTGGGGAAAAGCAACCAAGCCCTGTTAAAATCAGTGCAGTTAAACTGGCATCCACTATTGTAGATGAAACTGCAGAGCACGCTAAGTGTATGAACTCACAGTGAATATTCAGAGTTGGGCAACTAAACTGCTTTATGAGAAGTTTTGGATGGAGTAGAAACACCCCTTTGTGTGCCCTCCCACCTGATAAACCATTAAGCAGGGCAACATTTCACACATGTACAACTAGAAGAAAATTTGGTGTTTAAATCTACAGTAATTACAAAACATAGTGATCCTTCCTGCAAGCCCTAAACACATCCATAAACTACAATCTTAAACTGAAGTGAAAGATCTCTGTAAAGCTGCCACATCTCGGCTTCACTTACTCTGCACCCTGTGACAACGTAAAGACACCTAAACATAGGAAATTGCTATAATATCATCAGAATGGAGGGTGACTTTAGCTTTTACATTTAATCTGTTGGAATTAATTTCATCTCTAAGTATCAGTTACAACCTGAGAAGATGCCAATGACTACTTAGGATATAGAATACATCCTGATTTGTATGCACTACTTGGGCATGAAGGGCAGCATTGCAGAGCCATGTCTTTAATGTCCGTGTGAGGGTGGAAAACCCCATTCTTCTGAAGAGCTGAAGACAGAATTGGAAGTCGGAGGATGATGCCTCAAGTTCAGGTCAAATTAGTACATTTGCTCCCTCCTTTTCTAACCAGATGTATTAAAACAAAAACAAAAACAAACGAAAAAAAAATAATCAAAAAACTGGAACAATGTCCCCCAGACAAAGAACATCCTGTGAATGGGAGCCACAGCACATCTGGGGGCCTCATGTCGCTGCTGAGTAATGCATGACCTGGAAACACTGTCATTCTGTGCCTAGCATGTCTCCAGAGGGAAAGCTGACATTTGAAAGAGACAAAAAAGCTTCTTCATGTGATGCCAATGCATCCTCTCCTGTTTCTGTGGAAAGTGGGAGCATGTGAACCACACAGACATGAGCTCATGCAGCCACACTGATGTGAGCCACAACCTCCCAGTCTTAATGCCAATATCAAAAGACATGTGGCATCTCACAGCACCTATTTCTGTTCCACCTAGTTTTCCATCAAAGTCTGGATTGAAATATCAGTCAAGGTACAGCAATAATCAAAGAAGCTTTACAGTCATTGCTTGGGAAGGCATCTGATTAGTCTGTTTCTTAATCAATAATTTCCCTATAAGCTATTTTTTACAAGCCACTCACTACATAGGTACTATACATACAGGTCTGGAATTGAGAAACTATGATGTCAGTAAGAATTGCTTGAGATGTCACAGAACAACTATTTGCCATTTTGTTGCACAGTGATATAGACTTATAATTGAGATGTGGAGATTGGCAGTCTCATTGCCAGTCCATGTCCCTTGAAGCTGGGCATGGCAAAGAGCATGAAAGAATATGACATACTAGGTAATTAGCTTATTGATGGAAGCATAACATGTGCAGTGAGATGATGGCAAAAGGTCTGATTGTGAAGATTCAGGAGTTTGACCCCTCAGTGCTGCAAAGTAACAGCTTAGAATGAGTCATCTGAGGCTCAAAGCAGAACGAAACTTTCCACAGCATACACAGGGGCACGCATCCCAAGACATGTAGGGAAGATACATTAACATCGTATTTCTTTCACGCCTTCCTTAAAATGATCTCAAGTATCTTTGGGTATGTTCTAGATCACTGAAATGATTCTTCCCATCTCTTCATGATGGAAAATTTCCAACCATATGTTTAGACCTGGACTTGGTCAGAGTTGCTTATACCTTGTGGTATCCACGTACAACACCATACAGACCCCTTCAAGAAGGCTGCCTTGGCTGGCTACTTGAAGAACTGAGAAGCTTTCTGGAGCAAAGACAAGTCCTCAAATCCAGCCAAAGTTGTTTACTACCCCTGCCAGTTCCAGATGAATTACTGGTAAGAGGAGGTTTCACTTTTTAAAAGGAAACATGTTCTCAACATGGTTCTTATAAATTAAACCACATCACTCTTTGAAAAGACGACAAAGGAACTGCATGCATGATTGACAAAATATTCTAAACACTCTTACAGAGGAAAACATAACAATGCACGAGCAGATCATAAGCAACATGCACCAGAACAAAGCCTGACAGACAGCACAGTGCAGTAATATGCATGTAGAACTTGACACTGAATATTTGCTTACTACATGTTTATATATTTTAAATGGAAATAAAGAAACCTGGTGAAGAGTCTTTAGGTAATGATACAGACATTTTCAATTGTCACACAGGCCCTGGCAGGCTAATTATTACTTGTTGTAAAGCATTAGAGCTCATGATTCTGACTGCAAACACCAGTTGAGGAAGCATGCCATTGCTTTGGTCACAAAATTCATTTTGAGGAGATGATCAGGTTTCAGCAGTGCTATGTAGACTCCCTCTGGCTCACTGGGAAGCCGGCCACCAGCCTGTCTCTCACATAGAAGCTGTGAGGTGGTTTGTTCCATGCAAGTGTTGGAGGCTGCCAATCTTAAAAAGACCATTTTTGTTATATGCAAACACAAAAATTGCTTTAGGCTCACTGGACATGCCAAATCCTTGATCAAAATCACGTCCCTTTCACAAGGACAAAACATATGTTCACATTACCCCAAAAAGAACCAACGGGGTGTGGGGGAGAAAGGGAAGGGAATCTTTTTGTGTTGGTTTAGAATAGAAATACCATGCATGGCTGCCAGTTGTTTATCAGCTTTTCCAAATCAACAATACGCTCTTTCTAAATGCCTTTCATTTAAAAAGCTTTCTGTCAATCTAACTGCTATTAAATAACAAAAACCGAATGAGGAACAGTCTCAGGCTCTGGGTTTGATACATGACACTGCTGTTTAAAGAGCTTTTTTTGGTCACCTCCTCACAGCAAGAATATTTGGGAGAATCTAATTCATAAATACTCACTGCTTTTGCTTTGCAATACTTCCTACATGATTCCCTTTTTTTACTTTCTATTTCCCTGTGACAGAGGAAGGAATATGTTTGCTGCTCAGGGCACTTATCTCCACTTCTCCATTGGGTGGTTCTGCTGTCGGTCCCATCTTTGCACTGTTGGTCCCTTTGCATTGTTTGCCCAGGAAAGAATAAGAACTCAAAGAAGCATAGCAGGAGGGAAGTTCAAGTAATGAAAAGAAAACCTGATATTGACAGAAGAAGGATCATGGAGAGAGATCAGGAATCCTTCTCACAGGGTCAGAGCTGGGGGAAACAGCTAAGCAAAGAAAAACAAGGTGGTCTTGTCTTCTAAAAAACACCTCTATCCTTAAGCTTCAAAAGATCTCCTGTGAACAAATACCATAAAGGAGAACGTAGTGGTTTGAAGAGGAAGGAGAGTGAATCAAAACAAGTTTTTAACAAGTCTCTCCTCTGTTCCTTTGAAGGAAATACTGCAAATAGAAACATGCAGGATGTATCCCAATTGGATACCAGGATATCAGCTTGTGTAAGTATAATTACAGGGTCTCTGTCAATCATTAAGGTGAACTAACTAGTTAGTATTCCTTCCTGCCAAGATGAATTCTCACACACATTGTGGCAGGTCTTTCCAGATGAATGAGCCCTAAATTGCCATAGGCAAAGGAAACCATCCATGCTGTAAAACTAATGCTAAGATGAGCAGGATAAGGCTGTGAAGGGTTGGCATTTGGAGTGACAACAGCAGTCAGAACCAAAAAAAACAGGAGAAAGTCATCAGTCATCTCTGTTTCTCTCCTAACATTATCTTCCAGGTGGTCCCAAGCTTTAGGCATTTTTATAATTTAAGGGTCACTGGTATATATTCTTTCCTACTATCCATTCAGTGGCTTCATCTGATAACAGGCACAGATAACAAGGGCAAAGAACCTTTAGCTCTCGATAACACCTGCTTTGCACCAGACAGTGTTAGATCTCCAAAGTGCTGTCTTTGGCATTGTCAGCACTCACAGGGCTGCCCCCTAGCACTCTGCTATCAGCTGCAGAGCCAGAGGAGTTATTCTTCCTATGTATTTAACAATGCTGGATGGGGACATGGATGGATGGCTCTTTCACTGTGCCAGACACATCTCTTCACCAAACTTGCCCCAGTGTATTCTGACTGGCCAAAATTCCAAAACATTTCACATTTTTAATGCATTATGTATATACATATATGCACATATACGTATACATATTTCTTTTATGTGAGGTTTGAGTTTGTCCATAGTCCCCTTAGGTCCATACATTTTACCGAAATGGTTAATTGAGAAAAAGATTTTCAAGGCACATTATCACCAATACCTCCCAAAAGAAGCTACTGGAAGTTGCCAGTGCTCAACTAATCTGAAAGAAACAAACCACACTGAATTTATAGCAAGTGAGTAAGTGCATTCATGTTTTGAGTTCCTTTTATCTTTATTACCAGAACTATGGTTTTTTTGTTCTTATACCTGATTCTCAGCAGCAGTCCAACAAAGAGGGCCATTCCTTCAATATTAAGCCTACACTCCGTTTCTTGAGAGAACTTAAAGCATATTATTTTAAAAAAAATATCCAAAGAAATATTTAGACTTAGTGCAACTTAAATCAATTCATGTAAAGGATGATGGAGAAACTCAGTTTTTAATAGAAGATTTATCATATGCCTTAGAAAAGTAGACAGAAGTCAAAAGAACCGCAGATCTTACTGTGTGCTACTCACCACCCTCCCTTCCCCCTGCCACCAGTGCTTCTATGCTCAAGGATTTTCTAGTAGAGAGAACAGTTTGCTTTTGGCCTTGTTGAACATTGAACTTGTTTCACAGTCTGTTGAGGAACGTGTAAGCATCATAACTTCTACTTAAAACAGAGGTTGTAGAAACTGAATCTAAACCACAGGTCAGTTCAGTACACTTAAAGCCATCATGTTAACTACTTCCCTGTCAAGCTGTCAGGCACAAATTAGCAGACACCAGTATAGAAGGGATGTATGAACAATCTCCATAAGGTTCAGTATGAACGGTCTCTTCATAAGTCTAATGTCCAACCTGAAGTAATCTACAACAGTTACACTTGGGAGGTTTTCAACCACTGCGATAATCCAACCTCTTTAACATCAAATGCAGACACAATTATTAATTTTCACCAAGGGAACTAAAGAAGAATGGAGAAAATGATGCTTTCCCTATATTCCTGTACAAGACCTTGAAAGTGTCTGAGAAGTGTTATCAGTAACACTGTCGAGAAACATCAGCGAAAGATGCCCAGTTCAGGAACATTTCTTAACCTAGAAATAGCCTGACATGCCCCACAAACATTATCTCATCAGTTCATGAATGAGCAATGCTGTGCGGACAGTCATTTAGAGGCTCTTTAAATCTCATGCCTATGGTTCCCCTACCTTTGTCCACAAAGTGTACACTATGCTCACTGCATCAAGATACTCAGATCTCAGCTTGCAGAGTGATGGTGCTAGGCACATATCCCTTTCCTCCTAGCCCAGTCAACAGATGCTATTTTGTTACTTACTCCAGACAATCACTGCTCTGATAGACAATTGATTAAACCCCACAAAAATGCTACAAGGGCTGAGAGTCTGGCCTTTGTTCCTGCAACGCTGTCTCTCCACACCGAAGTTCTGGGCAGATCATAAGCCTTATCTTTGAGCTTCCTGCCTCATGTCACAACCCTACTGTTATTTAAACATAGTTTTGTATTTAATTTAATTTCCTTGGTTTTGTTTAACTTTGATAAAGAAAAGGAAATCTTTTCTAATCAGTGCAAAACAAGACCATTGACTCAAGATCAAGTTCAATGAGCTATCAGGGCAACAGGCTAATGGCTAATGCAAAACTCTGAGAAAGAGTCATGGGAACAAGAGCCATTGGAGGAAGAACAACTTGTCCTTTAAATCTGAAAAGAGGAAGTAGGATATAGAGAAAAGTTCTGAGTTGAAAAACCATTGTGAGGGACCATGACAGGGAATAAGCAAAGGGCCAGGGTGAACTGAGAGGGAGATCAAAACGTAACAAACTGAGATTGTTGTGCATATATATGTGTGTGTGTGTGTGTGCGTGTACATATATGTGCGTATAAATACATAAGAAAACATCTGGATATGCACATATTTATATAAATAATATATACACATGATTTTTTTTTCTTGCAAAGCAAAGACACTCTGGAGCTGGGGAATGTCTACTTATGAGCTCCCAGAGGATGTAATCACACATATTCTCAGAATACCAAGTAATCACTTTCTGTTTACTTGACTACATGTCAGCGTAGAAGAAAATGTTTTAAGAAATTAATAATATATAAGGCCAATTTTACTAAACTAGGTCAACATCTAGAGTTTGAATCTCACACAGAATTGTGAAAATACTTGGTTCTGAGAACCAGCTGTATGACAGAGCCTCATCCACAAGTCTCTCCATGAGCTTCAAGGAACTTTGGCTCATATCCCAGAACAGTTATTTTCGGGCAAGCTAAGGACAGAAGTGCTCATACAAGTGAACAGCATGAATAGTAAATCCAAGTCATAAAAATATTGTGCTAACAGTTGAGAAGGTTAGAATACAAAAGCAAGTGAAGAAATAGATGAAGGCCAAACAGTCATATCAGAATTATCCAAGTCTCATGCATTTACAACTCCTTATCTACAGCAGGGTCACTTCTTATTTAAGAATTCACATGAAAATGAAAACTACAGCCATCAGAATCCATCCAAGAATCACTGTCCAAACTTCTAGCCAAACTGCTTTCTCTAACAGTTGTTAGTCCAACAGCTCTAAATTTTTAAAATACTTCAAAGTGTACTGGCCCTGATTTTCATAACTCCATTTATGCATAATAATTGGGTCAGGTTTATTCTCCAACCTACTCCATGCAAAATCCCCAGTGCACTTTTACTACATCATATCTGCTATTACAGGAACACTGTTATGATATCCAGCTTTTAATGCAGTGCTAGTTACTTATTTACTAGCTCTACAGACCAAAAAAAAAAAAAAAACCTGTCTCTTTCCATAATTTGCTAAGACTCTCAAGGGCATTTTTTTTCTCCATCACTGCTAATTCACATTAAGAGCTCTTGGTCATGCTCAGTAATAGCTGTGTCTTTGATCAGCACCCAGGTCAAATACCATGAGAACAGCCTTCCAAGAAATCTTCAGCTGTTCTGTCTTCCATCATCCTAAATGCAGACTCTGCCAACAAAATGTCTAGGGATTTCTTTACCTTTACTATATTAGGTTCTTTATAGACTTCAAGCTCATCTTTATTAAATCTTCTCCACACATTTTCCCTTACATTCTCCAAAAATATACCTCAGGGCTTTCTTCAAGTTATTTAGTGGTCATTCTTCCATCTAAAAAGAAGTCCAACAAATTGGATCTCTGCAGTTTGCTCTCCCTCTTTCTTTTGGACTTAAGAGTCACCTGCAGAAAAAGTAACGTCATTCTCACTTTTAACAAGCTTTAATTTCATCTGAGGTGTTCAAACCATTTAACATCAACTAAATCTAATTTATTTACTGACTCCCAGAAAAGCTTTCCCAAGATGATCTTAAGCTAATAAATGGGTTTTTTCTTCTTCAAATGCAAGCACTGTTTGGAGTTTGCTTTTTCTATTTGCAGTACCTTCTGTTCTCCAACTCTCTTTTGAGCGGTATTTTTTGTCTCTCATGATAGTTAATTTACCAGCATGGTCAAAAAGAAAATGTAAACCATTTAAATTCACACCATTCTGAGAATTTCACAAAGAGCATGTTAATCCCTATGGAGTCACATTAAAAGTATTGAAAATTATACTTAAGTATGTCTCTAGCTTAATCCTTCATAATGGTCTAATAAAGCAGAATTTGTAACCTTTTCCATTTTAATCAGTTCACATTTGTATCTTTCTAACACCTTTTTCAAGCCATTCAGATTCTTTTTGTGCTGAAAGTCAGTTTGTGACAAATACACAAACTTTCTTAAATCTCCCTAAAAGCTACAGAGCAAACACATGTATATACATACACAAAGAGAGATACATCGTGATCACAGTCCTGCCTTCTCTTGAGCACCTGATGGATCATTTCTCTCCCACCATGAAAAACATTATTTTAATAAGCCAATTGGACATAGCAGGCTGTAATGAGAATGGAAAATTTTGCAACATTTCTTCCATTCTGGTTTTTGCCTTCTTCAGAATTGGGCATATTCACTTGGAATTTATTCAGGCTTCCAGATCAAATCAGTTTCTAAAGTCTTTCAGTTCATGTAGGTCCTCCTGTTTTCAATAATGAAGCAGAAATATTATCGGCCCCTGGTGCTTTATTGGTCCTGAGAATTGTAATTGTCTCTCAAAGCTCCTCAAAATGTGATGTTTCTAGAAAACAGCTGAGTTGTCTGGATTATAGCCAGAATCTCTTTTTCTTCCACCTCACCATTAAAAAGATCACAGTATTTTCTCTATCTTTTTATACTTACACTGTATTTTCCTCTTTCATCTTTAATCATGCTCATTTGTTCCTCCATACATTGATATTCTCATAAAAGACATTCACATTATTAATACTTATTCTGTCATTTTTAATGTATTTTATTATCTGATGTGTCATTTAACTCATCCTCCATCTTTATTGTAATTTTCAGCATAAGGTGGCATCGCATGCTGAAGACAAATAATTGTCTCTGCATCAGCTTTCTCAGCTTCTATACACAGTTTCCACCGCAAGTTTCCTCTGTGTTTCTAAAAATCTCTCATTACTATCAACAAGTTCCTAAAACTTCAAACCTGCTCTCAGCTATTGCCAGCAGTACCTGGGGTTTCTTAATATATCAAGTATTTTGTCTTGTCTCGTGAGCTCATGCATTTTATTGTGTTTGCTCATATTCAGCATTGATTCTTTGAGAAAATACACTGAGGAACATTTTGAAGACTCTCTGGATATAACTTTGTCCTTTGAATAAATAAATATAATGTCAGACTGATATCAGCTCCATTTAAGCTTATAAATGTTCTAGTGCTCTTCACAACTATGTTAGATAATACAAAACTAGCTTATCTCTGTAGCATTTAATTATGTATTTGGTGTCATATTTTAGAAGATCGTTCCAAATTCTTTGGAATTCCACATAGACTGCAGATTTACTGTCCTTGTGTGCTTCTAATGTAAGTTTGTATAAATCGTTATGATCAAAACAAATTGTGGTTTTTTCTATTCTGAAAAAAAAGTGAATCCACTGATAGCTTCAAAAACAAGAACTACTGAGTGCTATCACTTATTTCAAAGATTTTACCCATTTAATGCCTTTTACTCTTCACAACTCATTATGTTTCTTGAGAGAATTGTGCACTGTGGGTTTCGCAGTGGCAGGATACTATGGAGGTCCAGTCCTTTGACATAATGTTCCCTTACTGTACTATAAGAATAACTTGGAGATACTTGTTTTTCAAACAAACAAGGCTTTGTATGAGACTTATTCATTTCATACAATTTGTAGTCTTTCTGACCACATCAGCTCAGAAATCCCATGCTTCCAAATTCCAGCCCTCTCTTGGTAGGTGCTCTATCTCTGGGGGTTCATTTGTTTAAGGGCTTGTTTGTTTGAAGGGTTTTTTTCAGAATTTAACTGAGCTGTATTCGTCCTTTAGTCTTCAAAATATCTGACTTAAAAAACTCTCTGTCCCTATCTCTGCTATCAACACTATTCCTGTAGTCATAGGATCACCTATGTATCAGAGAAGTTAACTTACAGGTGACTGGGTATGAGATCCAAAATATATTTTTAAGGATTTTGAAGTTGAGTGTTTATGAAAGCCAACATATATATGGTCTGAATGCAACATGTTTGATCCAAGATTCACAAAACTTTTCAACATGAAACAGTCTGAAGCAAATAAGTGACAACTTTGATCCAAAGATATTTTCACATCATTCTCCTTAGATGTCAGAAATACACCACAATTCCTTTATTCTCCCTCGGTTATAAAGGCATGGCCCTGCTTCGGTATCCCAGAAGGAAGAGCAGGAGTTGTTTCAGACTACTTTATACATGAATCTGGGTTTAGAAACAAGATTACAATGAACAACTAGTGCATGCCTATACCATTGTGCTCAGCTGAATGGAAGCAGACCAGCAGGTCATTTCAGTATCATAATAGATCCTTTAACACTCATTGCTGAAGTAGTTGTTTCTGTTTCAAAGAGAAAATTCCTACAGCTTCAGAGAAAGAAGCTCTATCCTGATATTGAGAAGCTGAAACGCTAGTTTTCAGTTTGTCCATTTTCTTAGTATGATCATATTTTGACCAATAAAAAACATAACATCATACAGTTTATTTCCTTTTCTTTATAGGATCATTATATTTTGCTGTCCTGATGCTTCAGATGGGACAGCTTCCATGAATCTTGTTTGGAAAGAGACACTATGTGCTTACACATTTAAGAAGTCCAAATTGTTTCTGATACTACACTTAAGATTCTTCATTAAAACCAGTGGAACACAAATAGAAGGGATTAATATGTTTTTCCCTGATTATTAGATCAATATATATGTACAGCTGAGATTATTTAAGTGGGGGAAAGGCAATATATTTTTAAGATGTTAAAAATGCTTTTGGCACCAAATGCATCCTAGCAGCGAGAGACTCACAAACTAGTTTGAATCACTTCTGTTTGTAGTCAGTGGTATAGCTAATGAAGTTTGAGAATGCCATGCTTACTGCAGAAGGAAAACACATTCAAAATCTCCAAAACACTTTAAATCTGGAATTTTCTGAGTTTATTAGGTTGTGGAAAAAAAACTAAAAAAGAATCAGAGAATCTTAGAATTATAGAATCATAGAATAGTTTGTGGTTGGAAGGAACCTTAAAGATCATCCAGTTCCAACACCCGTGTGAAAGGCAGGGACAGCTCTTAGTAAGCAGATTAGGCTGCCCAAGGCCCATCCAACCTGGCCTTGAACACCTCCAGGGATGGGGCAGCCACAGCTTCCCTGGGCAACCTGTGCCAGTGCCTCACCACTCTCATAGAGAGGAAATTCTTCCTATGTGTAGTCTGAATTTGCTTCTCTCTGGTTTATACCCATTGCCCTTAGTCCTATCACTACAAGCCTTTGTAAACAATCCCTCCTCATCTTTCTTGTAGCCCCCTTCAGGTATTAGAAGGCTTCTCTAAGATCTCCTCAGAGCTTTCTCTTCTCTGGGCTGAACAACCCCAACTCTCTCAACCTGTCCTCATATGGACCCGTTCCAACAGTTCCATATCCTTCCTATGCTGAGGATTCTAGAACTGGGCACGATACTCCAGGTGAGGTCTCGCAAGAGAGAAAGATGGGCAGAATCACCTCCCTTGCCCTGCTGGCCACACGAATTAATAGTCATGAATCACTTTCCTTCCACTGGCCAGTTTGGGCTCATTTTATTTATGCCTTAAAACCTCTCCTCTCTCCCATACTGTGGTCTTTGCAAAACTGTAAGGCAAGTTACAAGCTCTACCTGGTGTGTGGGCAGGAGAAGGGCCACAACCTGGTACAGAAAACATGTAAGATGTGGTCCAGGGTTGTGGGGTGAATNAGCACGTTGCTCGTTCATGTTGATCTTCTCATCAATGAGCACCCCAAGCCCTTCTCCACAGTGCAGCTCTCAATCACATCATCACCCATCCTGTATTGAAACAGTGGATCACCCCAACCTAGGTGTAGGACCTTGTACTTGGCCTATTTGAACCTCATGAGGTTCACACAGGCCCACTTCTCCAGGACTTTAGTTACATGCTTTACCTAAAAAAAAAAGAATTGGCAAGGCTGCTTGAATACTTCCTTTCTTTTTACCAAGATATCAATACAGAATTATTATGTAACCTGTTTGTATAAAAACAATAGAAATGGCAGTGGGTGCAATTTTGCTCTCACTTGCAGAAAGGCAGCATGGGATATCACCAAAGCCAATGGTTAATTCACAGTGATCTCATCGGCACAAACTATGCTGACACTTTCCCTGCCAAAAGCAATTCTCTGCAAAGGGACTTCCTGGACAGATAAGAGTAAAGAAACCTACTGCGTATGTTGTTATTCCAAAGCCTAACTGGTGAAACATGGATGTTGAGCAACTTCTGGAGACAAGCTCAGTGCATAAGGCAGCTGGAGACAGATGGTTGCTTTAGAATTAGTACCTTGAGCTTTTGTATGAAGCACATGCAAAAAACCTCAGGTTTTCCCCCCTTCTCAGAGAATATTTTCCCTAACAAAACGATTTCTTTGAAAGCTGAAATGAGTTCCTATGAACAGGGTTGGGAAAGACAAGCCACGATGAAATAATTATGAAGTTTACCATGTTGGTAAAAACTTTTTCTTTTCTACATATTTTTAAGAGCACACAAGCAAGATTGTATAAGGAAAAACTTATAAGTGTTATTCCACTGCTCTGCATTCACAGTTGTCATCAGTGTTAAGTCCTTGACAAAGACAGTACTCAAATACTGTAGCTACTTGGTGGCCACAACCACTAGTTTTGTTTAATAATTGCTTTTGTTTAGAAAAGTTGAGTCAGAAACAAAAGGAAAGCTCTGAGAAAAGTTGCAGTAATTCTTTGAAGATAGGAGCATTTTTCTTCTAGAAAGCTCCTAAACATCTCTATTAAAAGTTTAATGGGACTTCAGATAGCAATTGAAAATGCCTGTAAATTTTCACTATATGGTTTGATTTGAGGAATTCTGGGATACTTCTTGCTCTCTTCAAAGCTTTATCCACAAGCTTGCTAAGGGTGGCTTTGTCCTTCCCAAAGCCCCCTTTCTGTTAAGCGAGCTAGTCTCTCTTTGCTTCTGCAAGCATCATTTTCCTATTAGGAATGATGTTTTTATTACTCTCCTATCATGCTGAGCAGTGGGGGATATTACTTCTCCAACAGCTGGAGTGCAAGGCCTCCTATCCTGTGGGGATTTGGCAGTTACCAGTTGCAAACTAAGTGGAGCAGTGAGCAGGCTCTGCAAGGAGGATGTCTTTACTGTCAGCTAATAGCGCAGAGATCACTCCATTCCTACAGAACTAAAACCAGGCCACTATTTTGTTTTATAAGAGACAATAGGTCTCTTTCTCCCCTCCTCCAAAACAGGCCAGGCACAATAGTTCCAAAATGAAAACCTTTTGTGTGCACATATTATTTGATTTCAAGCTGCCTAGAGTATAATGATGATTTTTTTCAGCTCTTCTCAGCAGTTGCCAGAATTTCTGACAGCCTGTACAAGGAGATGGGAGTACTGAATATCTTTGTGTGTGTTATTTGCTAGCATTTTTTTTTAATACTTTTTAAGAAATAGCTGCCAGCCCTCCTTATAACCCCACTGCCTTTTCCTTATGGAAGGAAGTTCAGGAAGAAGAGCCACCACTTCGCTTAAGAGAACACTGACCTATTTTATGCCAAACAGAAACTTGCAAAGTCTTAGAAAAACTCTGGAACTAGAATGAAGAAAAAACCCACAACGCTTCTCTGAAACAATAAAAAGACTCTTCTCAGACTCATTATTTTTCAGAAACAATAAGACTGACACAGCCTATTTATCTTTCTCTCATCCTTTCGATCCACTTCAGTCCTTTTGTAAGAGAGAAACTCCTGAAACTCACCTTCTGTACATTCCCCAAGTGTGGTTGCAGCCAAGCATAAGTAATCCCTAATGCAGCCTCAGATATCTACCTATAGTAGTTGCTCTGAAGGGCTTTAAATACATATATAGTGGGGGTAAGGGAAAGAAACAGGGTCAGGATTCTTCTGATGTCTTTGGAAAGAAATATTACATAATGATTTTATTTTGTTACTGGGGGGGTGCACGCGGATATATGGTTTTTTATTGTACTATGATTTATAGAGACCCTTCCAATAACTGAAGATTTGTTGTAGATTGTCCTGATGAGCGTGTCCTGATGAGTTACTAGATGACTACAGTCAAGATAGGCCACCATTTGAACAAAACTCTATACTTGCAAGAATGAAGACTGAAGACTAGGCCTGAGGTTTAGTACATTCTGTTCTCAGAATGAGATCTGTGTTGCATTTGGGTCGCTCGAGGGTGATGAGCCTGAAGGGCAATCTTCTCAAATCTTGCTAGACCTATACATCCCATTGTAAAACTTTGTATTTCCTTAGCATTTTTAGGCTTCATTCATGGGTAGTTTCTGTCTCATAGGCAATTTAAAAAACAGGCTGAGGGAGATGTTATAACTGTAGGCACTTTTTCTTTCTAGGGGACTGCTGGTTCTCTATATTTTGCACTGTTGTAGAGGTCTGGGGATTCCTTGCTTGTCTTGCTTTAGCAAATTCCTTGGATGTACAGAGGCATACTACTTCTTTACTCCTTTGTTAAAACTCCTGCAGCAAATCCTAATGTGTTTGTCTAGGTATAGCTAATGTGTTAGCTGTTGCCTTGCCCTAAACATGGTCCACTAATTTTCTGAAGCTCTAAGGTGGCTCTTTGGCCACTTCTCAAGCTTGGCCAAAGCGGTCTCCAGATTCTCTGAGATGATGCAATTAAAGCACAGAAAGTTTGGGCCAGAATCTCAAGGAATGACAGTATACTTTAAGGTACAAGACCCTAACTTCTTTGTTTGTGAGAAGTATCAAATGTCTTGGAGTAGAGAACTCAAAGCTGTGACATCTTTTAGTGAACAGTAATTGTCATGTTCTCAACATATTATAGTAGATTTTAGAGGCCCATAATGTGATTTCTCAGCCTCTCATAGCAAGATGCAAGATTTCACCTTTAAAATTCTATATGCAGTTACTTGCTCCTACGAAAGTCTTTCATAATGACACTTGACTTCCAAGCAGAACAGAGCAGGGAATTCACTGGTTCACTTATCTGCAATGCCATAATTATAAGACAGAATTGATTTTGGTTTCTTGTACATGAACCCTTTATCACAGACTGGATATCGTCCTTACAGATTACTGACCACTGAATCCAAGGGCTGCCACTCAACTATATTTGCAAAAGCTGAATTAGGGTCTTTCAGTGTTCAATAGTCATTAATAAACTGGCTGACTCGGCTACAAAATAAACTTCCCAGGGTAAATAAGGTCATACTTATACCATGCCATAGTGTTCTGTATTCTGCTTTGAGGTGAGGCTAACCCAGGCTGATGGTGGAATGAACCTCTAGGAAGCATACAGCTGTAATTTTTTGGCACTAAATGTAAGGTCTGCTCTTCCTGAGCCTTAAAACCCTATTACCTCATGCTTAGTGTATGAAAGTGAAGCAGAACTGATTCATTCTAGGGAAAGGAAGAAGGTACTTGCAAAGAGCTTTTGGTTCTTGGCTTTGGTTCTTGCTTAGAGTGGAGGAAAGACAGAACCAAAACCCAGGGTGTTGCTGTGTCCCATCTCTCACAGCGAATATAGGATATGAGTGTGCTCTGGCTCACAGCAGTGGAGTCCCAGACCCTGATGGCTTTCAGTGCAGGCCTATCTCTAGCAAGGGAACAGAGCTTGCCACTATTCACAGTATGCCGTCACAGTTTAAGCCAGGGGCCTCCTGCCTTGTGATTGCTGATTTCAGTTCATTTCTCTGATTTACAGTTTCCTGATTTGCAGGTTGTTAAAATACTTGTAAAAAACACTGGCCTGGAAAATGTTCCTAAATAATTATGTTGATGACTAAAGATCAGCCTGGAAGGGCTTTAATTCATAACAGCTTATACAATAAGGCAGATTTAGGGAGAGCTTTTATTCTCAACTCATATTTTTAATGTTTCATTCATGTTCATATCCTGTACTATAGACCCCAAAGTGAGTTTATATGGCTAAACTCTAACTCAACAGTCAGGAACTAGTTCATTCTCTGAAAAAGCTTTCTTAGGCAAATAAATTCTTCTACCTGAAGGTTAGTGTTGTGTTTATGTTCTAAAGGGCTTGTGGGGAATTAGAGTCCTTTCCTCTTTAGAAGAGGATTGTGGGAATCGAAACATTAGTGTTAAAATAGGTAGTTAAGCACCAGTGAGAAACTGAGGTCAAGAGCATACCCCATTTACATGCTGCAAGTTAAGTTCACAACTGAGTCTGTGGTAGAGGATTTGTGCAGCACAGTCTGAAACATACTGGATCTGCAAGCAAGACATGTTCAAGACTATTATGACTGTTACTTTTGGTGCTGAGAGGAGAGAGATCTGTTGTCATTAGCCCAGGCTAATGTTTAGCCTGCAACAGTGTCATCATTAAGTCTCAAGTTTCCTATTTAACCAATCCCAGCTGCATCAAATCCTGCCTGCAACAGAACTAAGAGCCCAAGTTAACCATTGAATCTCCTAAAATTCATGACTGATTTACTCTATTGTAAGGTCTGGTTATGACCATTTTGACATGTCATCTGCTGCAAAACATCTCAGTCAAAACTCTTCAGAAATGCATTTGTTACTTAACGCCAAGACAACTCAGATATCCTGAGTGAGGCCTGACCAGGATGGAAGATGGGCTTTATCACATTATAGGTGTCTATATCTTGCACCATTGTAGAGGTCTGTGGGTTCCTTACTTGTCTTGCTTTAGCAAATTCCTTGGATGCCGAGGCACACTGCTTTTTTCCTCCTTAGTTAAAACATCTGTAGCAAATCTTAATGAGTTTCCCTAGGTATAGTTAACACACTGGTTGTTGTCTTACCTTAAACGTGTCCCATTAACTTTCTGAAGCTCTAAGGTGGCCCATAATTTTAGTCTACTGTGAACTGTCTCTGGTTGTGTAATGATTCTCAGCAGGAAGAAAAGCTCGAGATGCCCAGTTCTTAGAAAATGAGAGAAATATTCTCTGCTGAGCTCTGTTTGCAAGTCTCATGTTATTTAAAGGTCTCAGCTTGCCGTACAAGAAATTAACACAAATATCTGAATGTATTCACACAAGGCTTCTCAAGCCACGTGGAGCAGTTTCTGTATTAGTGCAGTGCAGAACTACAGGAGTCTGTCTGTCAGATGAAGGCAGCCCTGCAGTAAAAAACATGTATTTGTGTAGTGCTGCAGGCCAAGGCAGGGATGTTTGTATACTCTCATCAAATGCAACACGCATTGTCCCGAGGTGCCAGAGCCTCAGGCAAGAGTTTACTCATTTACAGAGAAAGAGAACTTCTTGGAAGTCTTGCTAACACAAAAAAAGTCTGGACCTTGCTTAGCAGCCTAATGTATTCACAGAAGCATTACAGAAAATAAAAAAGAATAAAAAAAGAAAAAGCCCTGGTTAGTTAGTGCAGGTGTCTGCTTGGTCTGCCAAGAGGCAGGCATGAGGGAGTGTAGCTGTTTTCAGCTGAAACCAATTACCTTGATGAGTGAGGTAAGTTGGGCTATAAAAACACTGTCCAAAATTTGCATTTGTCAGGACAGGCCTAAATGAGATGACCTACCACCTCCCATGACTTGCTAGACTCCGCTTTGTAGAACAGTGCATCCTCCTCATCCTGCTGTCAGGAAACATTTGTCAGACATCATTTGCTTCATTTCATCCTTCTGTTTCTCATCACACCCCTTTGTGCACAACAAGGACATGCTAAGATGTTATGCTTCCTCAAGACCACTGTAGTAAGATGATCTAGTAAAGTAATCTTCAGCAGGAAGATAATCTGCAGGTAAGGTGTTCCTGACCTGTGACTGCCTCAGCCCTTCTGAAAGCTGTTTTGAGATTGCAAGTCCATTGTATGGGGTTGGGACACTTTATGTACTTGCTGTCAAATTTTGGCATGTAAAACAGCAGAGGTGGAGGATGGCCTAGTTCTGGGAAGGAAGAAAGTAGGATGTTTTAAGAATTGACACATCATGGCTACAAACGTTATGATAGGCAGAATGGAAGGGAAGAGCAACATCTTGCAAGTAAACCAAGTATTTCTGAGGGGCATGTGTATAATACATGACACTTGTAGTACCAAATAAACTGATCTGCTTGAAGACTCTAAGATGAACAAGCTCTACCCTCTCTTTGGCAATTTCAACAGCTTCAAGCAGTTTAATTTGTAGTTATCTCCTTGTGTGCAAATGAGGATGAGAATATGGCACTAGTCAGTTTTAGGATGGAGGTGTGGGTCTCACCACTAAAGTAGAGAAGACTGCCCTGCTCTCTGCAATACCAGAACTTTTGCCACTTATATCCCTTAAGGAACTACAAAGCAGGATGCAGTGCAGACTGAGGTTGAGAGCTTTCAAAGTCCATTTCCACTTTGTTATTAACTTGTGTGAATATCAGATTTCATTATTTCCTCTTTGATTTTATGACTATTCCAGATTATTCAAAAGCAAACTGAAAAAGTCATTTATTGCCTAGGTTTGTTTTGGTTTTCCAACCTGTAACACATAAAAGCATCATGAAGAATTCTGAATCATGCTTACAACAGGGAGAATGCTTAATGAATTAAAAAGAATTCGTCTGTGAGTCTGAACACCAACATAAATGGAGGGGTAGGAGTCCATGTGGGGCTGTAAGATCAGTTATGGTTCTGAGAACCCAGTGATATTGTGCTGTAACTACTGACAGAAACACCTCAAAAGTTTGCCAGGTTTGCTAAGTCTTCCTGCCCTCTCTAGGTGACCTTCTGTAACTAGACTGATGATCTTCTGATAAGAGGTTTTGTTGGTATGATTCCATGTATCCCTGATACTTTGGATTTTGCTAGAAAACAGATGTTCATGGAGTACTTAGCAATCTCACTCTGAACACTGGCAGGAACCAGAAATTGAAGAACTTGAAAGTAAGAAACCACTTTTTTTTTTTTAATTGCACATGATCATTAGTGAGCCTTGTCACTGGGGACTAACATTTGAGCAAGTATCCAGATAGGCTCTTCCCCATAAAATCCATTCTTATGTCTCTGCGTTAATTTGAAGGTGAGCATTAAAGCTAGTGTTTCAGCTTTAAGTCTTAATTACCTTGCTTATGTTCTGAGCCAAACATTTGCTAGGGGAGAAACATGCACAGCAGATGAGTAGCCTTCTTCCAGGATACCCATTTCCACTAAATGTGTGATGAAATTACAGATTGTACTGAGTAGTTCTAGATGTTTTGTCCAAGAGATCAGCTAATTAGGCAGCAATGTGATCCCATCTTGACCAAGCACATGTTTTTTGTTTAGCACTTTTCACAGAACATTGCTAAAGTGCAAGCAGCATCATGACATAGAATCACCAGGCTGGAAGAGACCCACAGGATCATCAAGTCCAACAGTTCCTATCAAACACTAAATCATGCCCCTCAGGACCTCATCTACCC
>WAAB01011250.1:213307-245088 GCA_013389865.1 Piaya cayana
CCTGTTCTCCAGCCCCTTCTCCAGGCCCCTTGCTCTTCTCTGAACTCACTCCAGAGCCTCAACATCCTTCTTGTGGTGAGGGGCCCAGAACTGAACACGTTATTCAAGAAGCGGTCTCACCAGTGCCAAGTACAGAGGGAGAATAACCTCCCTGGACCTGCTGGTCACACGGTTTCTGATACAAGCCAGGATGCCTGAAATAATTGCCTATGACATCTGCATTTCAGACAGCCTAGACTTCAGGTCACAGACTAAGTCTAGTTAAGTCTTCTGGAGGAGCTCCTTCAAAGGAAGTCCAAAATGGGAGAGGGGTATGGAAGATGGCTCAGTAAAACTCTGAACTGAAATGAAGCAGTGCAAGCTATAAAGTCTAGGATGTATCCATAGATATCTAAATACTTTTTTTCCCCTGTCATGTCTCCCTTTCCCAAATAAACCCCTTTCATTTTTCCACACAAAGACAACTGCATTTGTCTGTTTACATGATGCTTGACATCTTAAAATGAATCTTTTATGTTGAAAGGTTTGGCAGTATAGTAGGCTGCTAAACAACTTTTTAATGGCTTCAAGGATCATCTTATCAATAAAAAAAGAGGCTCTTTAATACACAAATCATCATAACTTAAGATAATTGTGATTTGATTAACTGGGAAATTCTCATTCATTTGAGCAGACAGCACTTGATAAGGTTAGTACATATTCTTAAAATAGCCTAGTGTCAGCTGTATGCACATTGGATATAACCATAATGCTTCCAGACCCATGGGCTCCCTGAAAGAAATGTGATTCCATAGGCACTCTTATACCTTGGCTACTGACCAGTTTAATATGAACTGAATATGCCATGCAAACAAAGGGCTCCTAGGTGGGCCATCAATAACAGAGGTTGAATTTGGGACCTCTGGAAGGGGATATCAGCTCTGGTGCTCTGAGGTTAGAGGTGAACAGCCAAGACCACAGGAAAGTTATTCTCCTTCTACTGCCCTGCTGAAAACAGTGTCCCACAGATCAGATGCAGGTTATACTTGTTGCTGCTTCTGGGGTGGTTGGGGTTTTTTTCAGTTTAGCTCACCTGCCAGACCTAGGCCAGTAGCACTGCTCAGGATGGCTGGGTGACAAAGCATCCCAGGAAGCTGTTCTGCATGAAAAAAGTAGATCTTGTTTCACCAGCAGACAACACAACTGCTTGTCTTGGCGTACCTAAGGGGAAGCATGGAATGGGCTCGCTGAAGCCTATGATGGGCAATGCTCATCCCCTGAGGGGCCTCAGATTTGTCAGTCAGGTGGTGGCAGTAAAATCCTAAAGTTAAAAGAGCTTCCATTGTATCAGGCTGCTCCAGCAATGGGAATTTTACACAAATCGTGGCAGTGCTCTGTGCCAAATGTTCTGTAGGAATAAAAAGCAAAATAAGTACTAAGTGACTTAAGTGATGCAACTGGCTCGCTTCAAATTATTCCAAATTAAGTCATTTTTGAACTTAAAACGTTTGGTTTAAAATAAACCAAAGAGTCATCAGGGAAGAAAAACCCACATGACTTGAAAACTGAGATGTAAATTCATGGATATGATTCATTTTCTCCTTTCCTTTCCATCCATTCAGGAGCCAGCCAAATCCACCTCTTACCTGGCCTTTCTTTACCCTGAAAGTCAAAGAAATGGGAGGAACAGAGGAATTGATGTGACAAGATGTTTGTAGAAGCTCTGCCATGGGTGTTCTGTGAATTGTTCTTGATATTCCCCAGCTGGTATGCTGTTTCTCTGGGTACAGACAGCTGTGTCATGGTAGTACAGAACTAGGGTCTTAATAATACATCTTAATGGTATTAACATGGAGTTTGGAAAAAATCATCTCTCCATTTCTTCTAAGCTATAGGTGGAGAGATCTCTCTCACAAATACCCCTCACATACATATAGCCCCTCTCCAAAGTGTGGTATGAACATCTGAAAGCTCTGTAATTACAATTTTTATTGTTGATGTTCATTTTCATCACTTCTAATATTTGCTCCAAACTGACTACTTCTAAGAACGTCACTCCTCACAATGTGTATGGACATTAATCTTCCCAAGAAGAATTTAAATGGCAGGGTGAACTCTTCAAGCTAATGTAGAGGAGGTGATGCCCTGCCTGTTTTTAATTAGAGCTGGCTTTCTTAATGAGGTAATGTTCTGTTGTGCTAGGTTATCTCCGAGAAGACAGGGCAGCAGGCGACCTATTTGAGAGGGACACTTGAAAAACATCACAGGCAAGCTGTTTAATGTTAGCGCTATCATTCATCACCCAGGCTCTTTGGAGAGCTTGACAGATGGAGCATGTCCTGTGGGGACTCCATCAGCCTCTGGCATGCTGCTTAATGCAATTTAGCCAGATGTATCAAAGCGGCAAGCGAGACCCTCCTATTTGGACAGCATTTATAGCATCCTGGGCAAATAGTCAGGAAATGTTCAATAATGTGCCTTGCACAAGTGTGGCAAGAAGCAGATTCTTAGAATGATGGGTTGCCAAGAGAAATCCTGGCAGTGCCTTATTCCAGCTTTTAGTCACATGCTGGTTTTGTTGTTATTGTTTGAGGGTTTATTTTTTTAAAGGCTGTCTCAGTTTGAGGTTTGCAAAGACCAGATTTAAGGTGACTCAAATACACCCATCTGGTTCCCAATGGAGTGGATAAATATGCACAGTAGAATCCCTGGCCCGCAAGTGCAGTGTGGATCTGGGCACCCAGCCTGCTAGCATGCTGCTCTGTCTTCCCAGCAGACAAAGCGCAGTGCAAAACTCACTATTGCAGCAGTTCCAAATGCTCTGCGCATGATGTTGCTTGGGCGATCAGACAGCAAATGCCATTACAGACAGCAAATTTAGTGGGGACTGTGGCTACATCTCCAGGCTGCAGAACGGGATGCAGCGCGGTCTGCTGACAGCCTCTGTTATGGCAGTCAAGAAGGGTTCTGCAGAGAGTATAGTTCAAGAACATCAAGTATACGTAACTGTTTGACACAATATTAATTCCCAAATCTTTCAATCTAGACCTTTTCCTGAAAACCTGAGTATACCCAGAGACCTGGCTCGGGGCCCTCCCTAGGGTACAGAGTGTATGTAATTCTTCATCAGTTACTCTCAAGAGAGCAGAGCTTGCAAGAAGGAAAGCAGACACTCTGGGGGAAATGGGGTTCTGCTTTCTCCCAGGTGTCCTGCTGCCCAAACTGGTTGCCACTGCCACTATCTGCTACAGAAATCCTAGCCATGTGGGTGCTGAAAGCAGATGTGTTTTGTGGCAGTGCTGTTTTGCTATTTCAGTCTCAAACTTTGCCAGCAACGGCAGAAAAGAACAAGGTTAAAGCACTGCCCTGCTGGCAAAAAAGATGTGCAGCTTCTAGAGCAGGAAAACCTCCCATGGGCCTGGGAAGGGAAGAGTTGTGATGTGTATTTTCAGCCTAAAGGACAAAGCCTTATTAAATACCCAATGCAGAACCAAAGCTGTCCTTTGCACCATTTTATTATTGTTATTTTGTAGCAAACTTCTCCCCAGAACTACCCTTCTGAGAAGACCTCTGCTTCTCAGAGCCAGAAGCGCAGCCTGAGTGAGGAACAGACACACAACCCAGGCACCTCCCCATGTGCGGTGGTGTCAGCCTCACCTGTGGATTCAGCTTTGGCTCAAGGCTGGTGCATAAAGATGCAAAACCCATCTGAGCCTTGCAGCCCTGGAAAGCTCTTTGATGATGTTTCCAGCAACAGAAATGTACTATGTGCAGAGCCTTGCTTGCTGTTGCTACTAAGTCTGCTTTTACACCACATTCTGCTACACTCATTAACTTTTATTTACATATTTTTCCTATAATCTTTCTAACATGTGACTAAATGACCATAAATCCTGGAAGGTGAGGAGTATAGGGTATGTTGGAAGAACAAGTGCCTTGGGCTCAGTTTAACCCTTCAATTACCACTAAAAAGTCCAGGTCCCAAGCAGCTATGCCCTGCTGTTACACACCAGAGACAGGCTGGCAGGGAAGAGTAAGTGCTTCGAAGGGAACAGATTTTCCTCTTGTGTTATCTCAAAACAAATACAAAATTTGCTGCCAAGTCTCAGAATGCAAATTAATGCAGAATGGGGTATTTGAAATGTTTTTCTATCAAGTACTTGCAATGGCTCTGCCTTGATGTTTAGCTATTGATGAAGTCCCATCTGTGGATTCAGCAACCAGGTTCACTAAGCCAAGAGGCTGTCCATGTTTCACAATATATAATGAAGCAAAGCAAGTCTAGTATGGCTTGTTGAGGCAGGTCAAAATGGGGGCAGTTGGTTAGTGTGTGTGAAACACCATCTCCCACTGCACAGATCAAGTGGTTAGCAATATCCAAACCCATTTACTCGTATGATGAAGTAGGGAATTATCATAGGAGTGGGAGGGTACCAACACTTATTTTCTGTATTTGAGTTCTCCCCCTACTATCCTTGAATTTCAGACTTCTCACTGAAAGAAACAGTGACAACTGGAAAAATAGGGCAATGTATAGTTTTGTATTTTTTTATACATATATATACATAGTTGTTTCCAATTACCCAGGAATAACTATTTCCTCTATTGCGCCAGCTGCATAGATGGCTGAGCAATCTGTCTGTTCAAACATACTTCAGTCAACTTACTCTAGCTGATTTGGCAAGAATTTTTCTTTCTAGAACTGGATTTCCTCCAGTAACAACTTAGACAGCCTTTTGACTTTAGGTCACAGCTGTATGACACTGAAGGATTCCTTTCATTTGTCTCTCTACAAGCAATGATGCAAAAACCAAAGGACTGTCATAACTCTAGTTGAGTACAGACAGTTTAATTATTTGTGCCACACATCCATGTATCAGCTGGTTTTACACCACAAAGCAGGATGCAGGATGGATCATCTCAAAAACAGGGGTTTAAACTGGCACTCAGGGGTTCAGATCCTGACACATGTCCTGGACAATCACATATTTTTGCACCTGACTGTATGGAATTAACTTCTCACCTCAAAATGCTGCTGTAGAGACAACATCCTATTATAAATGGAGGGCTCAGAGTAGTGATAAACATTAGGGGAAAGAAATCATAGTCCCTGGCAACCAAGAAAGATCTGGAATAAGATCTGCCAGCAGCAGCAAGGGTGAGCATAAGGAGATCATATTGCCCTCAGGAAGCAGAGGTGCACTTCACCTCTTACAGTGTCACCCTTTTGTGACAGTTATCCTTGGACTGTGGTCATAAAGACTGTGAAAACCTCTAGACAAGTATAGTATATACATGTGTAAATTTATCGTTCTCTCACTAAAACTTCAGCTTGGAATGACAACCATTTGCAAATGTTTCATATGCCCCAGTTGAGAGGCTAGAAGAAAATGTGGCCTTGATTAGCAACTGTTAAACAATTTCTATCTCAATTAAATCTTGTTGTTCCAAATACAGCGTGAGACCACTCAGTTTGTAATGTACCAAACCGTATGTTGCTGCTCTGCATGAGGAAACCAGACCCCAGCCTCCAAGGCTGTAGTCCTAGGGAGTTTCACAAGCAGTAAAATGCTATTTTCACAAGATCAGCACTTTACTTTTCTGCAGCCATTTCGTTGATGGCTTAGGGCAGATGACTTAGGGCAGTCTGCTGGGACTGCGTCTGATAAGGGCCCTCAGTCTTAGTAATGCAGCTTAATCTCCAAAAGCTAGATTTCAGCACTACCTAATCACATTGGTCTCCTTCGCCTTTGCCAGTCCATTATGCTGCTGTGGGCTTCAAAGACTTTGGTGGTATAATGACATCTTCAGACCTATCTTTACCGTATTTCCAAACTCCCCATGCATCCCATGTCTCAGAGCCTATAATATTATTTTAATTGCCAATTCAGTGCTTTAGGGGCACCTTCCTTCATAACTTCTGCTTTCCTTTTAATGATGAGATCTCTTACAGATGCAGTTAATCAGAAAGATTACAATCATTCTTGAAACACCTGCATTGGAAATAAGTCTGGCTCTTATTACTTTGAATTCCTACTGCTGACAAGCTCTGGGAGGAGAGTATGGGGGAAAACCATAGATCCCTTTGCACAGCTGGAATATAAATGTGAAATTTTCTTCCCATTTATTTTTCTTCTGCAAATGATTTAGCTGCTATTGATCGAGATTACCACCAAATAAAAATGAGAATCTACTAGCTTGTGGTGTTTTGTGTAACACACTCGTAAAACAAATCTATGCCTCCACCACTGGAACAGGCCATACTTTTTACTATGACATGCATAGAACAGTGTTAGGCTTCAGCAAACGAGCATTCAAGAGCAGCAAGGAGCCCATGTTGGGACTCCATATTGCATATGTGAAACAAAATAATTAGGTTGTTCCAACAGCCTGCGTCCTCTTTACCTTTATGATATTAAGGACAAATATAAAAGACTGAGCTCAGTTGTATTGAATAGGTGCAGTAGGAAACAGAGAAGTCATAAATATTAAGGGAGCAGAACAAAGATGTTTAATTTATTGCAGGGTAAAGAGACTTTCTTACTCTGAGTACTGTTACTATGAACCTCTGCTCTCTAACTGAGGAGTAATGACAACACATTGTATACAAGAAATATCAAGTACTCAGGGAAGCCATACAGTGGTAAAGGTGACACTATTTCAAGAACCCAAGGTTCATATAATAAAAGATCCTGAGATCCTGAAAACTGGCAAACCAGGAAATAAAATACCATCTCTCACCAAGAAACTGAAGAACATTCAAAGCCAGACAGATACAGGTCTAAGAAATAGCTCAAGGCGTTCACATTTATTAAGGAAAGTTTATTACTGAAGTTGGCTATTTTACCATGCTTTGGACACAAAATGGGTTAAAAAATAAATATTACTTTTAAAAGCTGTGAAAAATGTTCACAATTTTTCTTGAAGCTGGGAAGTACTACTTTTACAGTGACCCACTAACACAGGGGAATAAATGAAAATGTCTCACTGTCTCCAGGACCAAACTCTCGGTCCACACAGAGTTAGTAAGAAATGCTTCCAATTCACAACATCCTGCTTTCTCTCACTGGATAAAAACTCAAGCCAAATATATGCTCAAAAAAATGACAGTCAGGGAGACTGTCCTACTGCCTCTTCAAGAGTTACAGGGAAGAAGTTCTAATGCAAAAGCAGAAAATGTAGCCCTTTTACAGATTCTTAATAATAATATTTCTTTTACCTTCTGTTGGTTCATAGATTCTCTTTCTTTTCAATCAAGGATACCAGCAAAGACTGGCACTGTCTGGTTTTAACCAACAGTATTCGTCAGTCATATTATCTAACTTCCATTCATTTGAATAGACTGAAATTTATATTAGAAAACTATTAAAAGGAATGGCCTTATCAGAGAAGATGCTGTATTAATAAGAAGACGACACTTCAAATTTTGAGCAGAAGAATACTTAGGGCCACATCCAGCAAACCACTTAGGTACCTACACTGCAAGCTGGATGGATTTCAGGTATCAGAAGCCAAGAAGATAAGACGCAAACACTATGAAACTAGACAGTTTCTGAACTTTGCATTAAAGAGCCACACAGTGAAATATGTATGGAGTTTTAAGAACACGGGTCACTGGAAAACATGGGAATATCTTCTGTGGCTAGAGGAATGCTCCCTTTGGCCCTGGCAACTTCAAAGGGAAAGCTGGAGGATCCCCTTCCTTCATCCCAAGTTATCTTCCAGTATGAAATGAGAAGAGGTGGATCAGAAACCTTCTGGATTAAGGAAGGACTCAAAGCACATCTTTTCCACTTCACTGAGTGTTTTAACTTGAGGTCTGTCACAAAGGAAACTGTCTCTACTGTGACCCCACCTGTCTGTATTTTAAGAGCAAGCCTGTCCAATGGAGCATCACAGCACCACTGGGCACCAGACCACTTTGGGCACCATTACATAAAGCTGGTTAGAATCCAACCTGCAGGTACTTTGAGCAACCTAAAGAAACATGAGGGAAAATATTTCAGATATCCTTTTCTCTTGATATTTCTCTTGGCAGCCTTTCACAGCCCCCTCAGCAAGATGGCTGAGGCCAGCACTTGTTCAGGGTGTGTAACTCCTCATTCCATGAGGAACTGAGTACCTAACACACATTAGAAATCACGACACAGTATTGTTCATTACATTGATAAGTGTTCAGCTGCCACTAATAACCACTCATTCACGCACAAACAAGTTCCATTTCTTCTTCCCAGAGCACTGTCAAGTTTGTATTAGGGTAGAGTGTCTAAACACAGGCAGCAGAAATAGAACTTTGCCTAGTAGGAGATAGGAGGTTATTGAGGTAACAGTCATTGCTGACTTCAGTGTGCTTAAGTCAAACTTAGCCTGTGGTTAAATATACAAGTCTTTTGCCCTTTGAGGCTTAACATAAATTTGTCTTAAACTACTGCATTGGCTTACATTACAAAATAAATTATGAAAAATAAGTTGACCTCAAAGAATAGTTTTGCTTAGCTGCTCTAGGCATGAACCATTTCACTTGGATTCTGTTTTCCAGACCACCTATCTCCCTCACCAGGATGATGAAGAGAAAATAATCAAGAGGGGCTGGAGCCTATTTAGACAACTGGCCAGCTCCTTGCAAAGGGCTCGTACTCAGTTCGAAGAGGGAAGATCCACCACAGAGGAAAAACAAAGCCTGCAAAAGGCTGAAAATGGTAGTGATGCAATAGTATCATGTTGCTGGTCAGAAAGGACCAGGTTCACTGGTTTAACCAGGAACACAGCGTAAGGTCAGGATCCACACCTTTTTTTTCCTGTCACATCCTCCTATCTTTCACTCTCACCTTGTCTTCTTTCTCATCTAAACTGCTACATTCAAGGAAGCAATGAACACACATGGAGTACTATGTACTAGAACTCTCACCATACCGATCACTTGGCAATGGTGATCCCAGTGCCCTTTATGAGTCCTGTAAACTATTATAACAGAAATTAATACAAATCCATCAATATAAGCTCTTGAACTTTACAGCCAAGTAACATGTATATCCTGAATCTTGTCTAACAGCACGATCTAGCTAACTCAAAAGGGGAATTGCATTAAAATGTAGTACTGATACAGTATGTTGTATACCAGCTCTAACAAAAGGGAACTAGTAAACTACAAAGATGCCTCTGTAAGGGTGTTATTGCACTGTTATTGAATAGAGCCTTTCAACAGCAAGTCAATCATCAGCTCCCTTAAACTGGCTTAACTGCAGAAATACAGTCATTCTAATTTCCATTCCCAAACATGACCCAGGGTTGTGCTGTCATTCCAGGTTTTATGACAGCTCTGCAAAACTGACCCACTTCTCTTGATCTCACCACAAAATTTTCATTAACTGCCTTTTTGCTACTTCTGTTGGTCAATACAGGCAACTCTCTCTGAAATGGTGTATGCACCTTGCACTCAATATGTACCCTACTTTGAGTTTGTGACTAGACTTGAACTATGAAAAAAGAAAAAAATTTAAAAAAGAATTTATGATCTCATGAACCTTGAGAGCAGAGGCCCTTGAGAGTCTTGTGACAGCAGCACTCTTAAGTCTGGATCCTAGCCTGTGTTTTCAAACCAAGAGGACTGAGAGATGTTTGGAATTACATAGCGAAGAATCTAAACTAAACCAGGTGTCTTCCCAGTTTTGCCAAAAAATAGTTTGACACATACTAGCTTATAAATAGATGGTTCTGCCAGATCAAACAATGATATATTACACTGACCACTCAAACAGCCCAACAATGAAGCAATTTCATGAGGATGCAATATTTTTTTACTTTTAAAAATTGAAAATAATAAACAGATTGGCTTGTATTATCATGAAAAATGTGCTAAAGGGTAAGGTCTGTGAAGAAAAATCTGACAAGTCATAGGTCATAAAAGTTTCAGTTCAAGCTTGTTCATATTACAGTGAAGTAAATTATTGCTGCAAACTTCTTTGAAAGAGTTCCTTTTAGATTGGGTCTTGGATTTAAGATGAGTAAACGCTTTAAATGTGAGCTATTTCCATTGTTTGTGAGTAATAAAGAGCAGGCTGAACAGAAATGTAGAACCCAAAAATCATTTCCACTGGTGTAAAAGAAATGCCTCACAGTGTTTTCTTTCAGCTGCAGAATACCCTTTATCTAACTGTGACTGTATACATCTTCTGTCCATGCACAGGCACCTGAGCAGGGAGTTCTTGCCATCATACAAGGTTTTTCTTCCCTGTACAGGTAAAACCCACAGACCCAGCTGGCACTTGAGAAAATTAGACTGGCCACTGTAAAGCTGTCATTACCAACTGCAGCACAACCTGACAGCAGTAAGATACTCTAGGGGCACAAATCTTTTTCTAAGGTTTAACTCCATTTATTGGAAATGTTTTCCATTCCGTTCTCATCATCTTCTTTCTACAATGCAACTGTTTCACTTGTGATGAGTAGTGTCTCTAAGGACAAAAACGGCTTTGAGTAGAGACATGATGTGCATCTCTATATCATATCTTGTTGATAACTACATCAAGACACAAGACCAAAGAGCACCTATGGGTCTGCAGCAGAACCTGCTCAATGCAAATGATTCACTGAGAAGCCTCTTTTTCCTAATAGGGTCTGGAGGGATGCCTGAAAATGGTGATAAGGAGCTGATAGGGAATCAGCCATGCTCAGATGCTTTCCAGTACATCTAAAGCTGCAGAGAAAATCTCCTCCTCACATTTACTGTCTTTGGGATCCTTCCACTCATGTCTTTCCCTTCTTACAGTCTTCCAGCTCCCCGGGACTTTCTGGCCCTCCTCAAAATCCTCCTCTCTCTCTCCTCACCCCACAAGGATGTTTCTTCTTTTCTCAGCCCATTCTACTTCTGCTCAGGAGGTTCCTGGGGAAGAGGCCACAGGTGGTGTAGCATGTGCACAGCTCAGCCTGTTGTGGGTACATGCTGCCGTCAGCTGCACCTCTTCCTTGCTTAGACACAAGCTGGATCCTTTCAAAGATTTTATCCGACGCAGCAGCCACAACTCTCCCCCAGTGACTGTTTCTAGCAGAAAGGCCTGAATTCCAGCATGTGAAAGTGCTCTAACACACAGCACATACTTTCCCAGGCTCCACCGCAGCATCAGGCTTAATGAAACACTTAATTATTAGACCTCAAAACTTCGGATTTCCAAGTGAGATAAATGGATGTCCTGCATCGGGGCCTGGCAGTGCAATTCTTCCTCTGCTGAACACTTGCCCCTGGGACCAGGTAAAACTATCAGGCTAAGAAACAGAAAGGCTACACAAAGCATGCCTACTGACAGGAATGAGGCCATGCTGGCAACTTGTTCTGCAAACGTAAAGGAAGCCTGGTTACAAACAGCTGCTTGGCATCTGAGAAGCAAGGAACTAAATCAGAGGTCAGAGACCCAAGCATTAGTGTAAGAATATGAAATACTGAAAACACTGCATGTAATGATTGAAGTAATTTCACTCAGAGCTGGGAGGACTGGCTGGAAGAGTGTGGCATAACTGGACACAAGTAACAGATGCAGATGAGACACACCATTGAAAAGATGCCACTAAAACTGTGGCTCTTGCACCCATTTCCACTTTCAGAACAGTTCAGTGAAGCGCACCAGCAGCTCTCTCCTGACGCCAAGGCATGGGACCAGGCACATAAGAAGCACTACATTCTCAATTTCCAGAAAAGATTACATATTCTGGGCCAAAGAACCAGCGCTTCAAACCATGGTGGCAGTACACGGATTTCTCGGTATCCATGCCACAGAGAAGCACAAGGGATTTTGCAGTACTGACTGTTTGGATCGGACTGAGCACTCAGAAGTCAGTTGCACATTGTTTCTCTCTCCCTCACAGCCTGCCTGCCACTAAACAGTCACCAGCTTTCTTTTATATTACTAATTTAGGATCTATAAAACATAGAAAATACATAAAAAATAAAAAGCCTCCAGCATGACAAACATGCAGAACAACAGCAAGAGAGCTTAGGGGCTATCACCACTGCCTGTAGATCCCTTTGGTAGCTGGGAATTTGTGAGGTGGAAGGTTTTCAGTACTGATCTGCTGCTATCTGAAATGGACTGTATGGCTCTTCAGAATTTTTTTTATCGTATCTATAAAACCAATAAAACACATCAGTTCTGGTTATAAGAACACTTGCAGGGTGGAGTGAAAAACAAGAAACCATTGCTGGAGAGTATCTGATCTTGATCACAAGGAAAATAAGTACTATTTGCCCAGAGAGAACAAAATTTTTCCACTAACCTCTTCTGCTTTCTCAGCAAATTTTTCTGTTTTCTCTAGTCTACAGCCCTTCTCTAGCTAGTAAATTCAATACCTTGTGAGATCTAGAGAGAACAAAGTGAGCATTAGACAGACAAACAAGGAAGGGGTCAATTCTTCTATAAAAATCCCCAAGTGCATTGTTTTAGCATAAATTTTACATTTGCTTGTGCATGCTTTTAAGTGATTCCTTATTTTGTACCTTATAAATGGGCACCAGATGCCAGGGGGAATTACTGAAATTGAAGTGAAACTTGAGATCAAATAAGTTTTGTCCTGACCTAAAACAACTTAAGAAATATCATACATGCTTTCCCCCCACTAAGATTCAACAACAAAAAAAAAAACCACCCTTTCTCCTAATTTTTCACCTTAAGAAGTTGACATGGAGAAGCATGTGCAAAAGCTGCAAATTCTCAAAGACTTTGTCATTCCAAGTCACTCCCCTTTTGAGGCACTAAAGGACGGGAATTATTCTTGTCTTAAAGCCATGAGCTGGCTTTCCTTTCCCAAATTCAGACATCCAACAGCTGTAAAAATGGCATCCAATCAACTGCTGACTCTTCCAGTTTTAGTGTTCCTGCTTATGTCCAACTGTCTCCTCCTGCCATGCTGCAGCACATCAGCGGTACAGTGAGGAGGTAGAGCAGAAACTGGCATTCTACCCATGTCCATGGGCCAGTAGCCAAGAGATTCCACTTAACAAGCTGACCACAGGTCCACCTTTCATGTTAAGACGTGAGGATAATTAGGAAACTTTGAAAATTAAATCATTCTACAATTTATGTTCTTCTGTTGTTTTTCTTGTCCTGAAAACTTTTTTCAAATTTTTAATTAGAAACACTTGATTTCTCTCTTTTTCAAGCCCTCCTGGACTGAATTAGTTGGATCAAAGAACAGTAAGTTCTACACAAGTAAGATCACGTTAAGTTACTGAGTCTTTTTACAAACTATCTGGCTGCCTCTAGAATATTTTTTTTTGCCACCACATGAACTAAAGAGAGACTGTAAGCCTATCATCAGACACTGCTTTCTAATAAAAATTCCTTTTAGATATAACCTGCTGCCCCACATTAATTTCAGTCTCTCTCAACGAGTATTCCTAACCGTATTTTTAAAAATTTGGCATTATGGAACCAATCTTCTGCTCTACTCAAGCATTATCATGACGCTAGGGAGCTGAGGCTGACCCAAGCAAGCCCCTACACAGCCTTCTAGAAGGTATAAGTCACCCTTGTCTTGCTGAAGAGCAAAGAGCCACTGAATTCTCCTCTCCAGAAAGTCATAGGAATTTCATTTTCTCACACCATGGACCAAAAAGTGTTATTAGAAAACTCTGAGTTTGCTGTGTATCTCACCAGGTAGGCGGTTCTCTGCAGAGAACCTTTGATGTCTACCCGGGTTTTGTGAGAAATAAAAGACATGTGCAGGACCACTGGCTGGTCCCACTCCACCTAATGGAAGATTTAGTGGGCACTCCAATGTCCAGAACTGCAGGCAGGGAAGAGAGACACAGACCTTTCTCTTCATAGGCATTCCAGCCACCTCTGCTCTCCCCAGGCTTCTGGAAACACTTTATCCCTCCTGGGCTTGCTCAGGAACCTCCACAGCTCCCACAACATCACAAACAGGATTTTGTTTGCATGTCTCCCTTCAAACTTGACACCTTCCTTACATGAATTAACTATACTTTTATAATCAAAAGAGACATGATAGAACCAGACTTTCCCATCATTTGTGCATGAGTGTTTGCCACAGTCTGAGCCAGAGGGTGCCTGCCAGGTTTTCAGAAGTTGGATCAGTTTTTCTGATCATAAACACATCTTCCAGGTACAATCCACCTTAAAGGACAAGAGCCCCGAGTGGTTGAATCAGCATCCATCTAACTCTCATAGATGTAAACAGAAGCTGCAGTTTGCATCATGTTATTCTAAGCTGAAACAGTGATGAACTATCAACATGGACCTTGTTTCCTTAGGGAAACAGAATGAAGAAATGGTACAGAGAAGTCAAACTTGCAATTTCAGCACTGACCTGCAAATAATGTGACAGAAATTTCTCTTACTTTCTCTAACTTTTACTAGGGAAAATGGCACCCAAAAAGAAGCAGAAGAAAAGATAGGAGAGTTATTAAAAAATGGAAATTGCCATATCACTGCACTCTGACACAGAAGAGTGATTGCAATGTAACAAATTACCAAACATCAGCTTCTCTCAGTCCATATGCACGCTCACATCCCTGGGGTATGTTTTTTTTCAAATATGACGTAGTTTTCCCATGAGTTAAAAACACTAAATCTAACTGCTTTCCATTTACCGTGGATTGTCACAGGGTTAGAATATACCAACAGCAAGTTATTACTGGGCAGCTGACACACTTCCTTGTGCGTCAAACTGTCTAGATCAGAAGCTGACCTGGTCCTGTTCCTTTTTAAGCCAACAGAACTTCTCTGAGATCTTTCACTATGTCCTAACTCACACTACTCTTTATGGAAACCTTTAACTATGAAACACTGGGGATTGCCTAAGTTAGACACTTGGCTTTATGCCGAATCCAAGTTAAAACAGTGCTTAAAACAGGGGTGGGGTTCTTAATGGCTTTAAAAAGCCCGCTCCACATTTTCCCTCTTACTTGAATAGTGCAGAAGTACAGGGAGTACATTTGGAAAGTCACTTTTGTGATCTCTCTCTAAAATTCCATGGTACTTCTCAATAATACAGGTCTTGGAAATGTTTGCATGCTGCTTACTGGACATGCTTTATCTTTTTGACATAAATAGGAAAAATTGTTTTCATCAAAGTTTGGTAGGTTGGAAACATTCCTCTTTCTACATATAATACATAAAATAATAACTTCCGGAGCTGAAGTTGCCAAGGGCCAAACCTTGTCAGTGGGAGCTTTGCCATTTGCTTTGTTAAAACCCCAGAATGGCCTGCAAGAACAGTATATGCTTTATAACTGCAAGTTAAATTCAGTGGTTTTGCATAAAATATTCTCTCTCCAAATGACAGCACAGGAAAATCGTGCCCTCTGCTGCACCTCTCTATTTGTATTCTACATAAGAGTCTTTCAGACCATGCTGTCTTTCTCATTGGGTAGTGGGCTCAGTTTGTCAGCCCACAATTTTGCAAGACAGAGTGATGAATTTACCACAACAAGCATTTGAATTCCACTCCCTGTTAAAAGATCCCTTTATGTTCCTGCTTAGGTTTTGGAGAGGACCTTGCAGTATCAAACTCTTCCACCACTTTGATGGCTATTAATGATTTACACCATCAGAAGCTGAGTTTAGCAAAGAAAATGTCCTCAGATGAACCACCAGCAAGAGGTCATCACTATATATACAGCTCTTAATACAACACTATACCTCTGATATGCCTGCAGAATTTGGCATTTCACTCCACTGCGTAAAACCTTTGGACTCTCTGGAATTTAGACAATTTAATATCAAAGTTCAGGCTCATTTGCTGGCAATGAGGTAGCATCACTGAATCACCCCGTGTGTTTACTTCCAAAAAGTCTGTCCCACATCCTGTTTTCTGGGATGTTTAAAAGCACCCTTGTGATGCTCATTTCATCTCCCCCACTTAGACAGAACATCTTGATTTCAGGTCTTACCTGGGGTGATACACTGGGATTTGGATGCTGGAAGATGTCATAACAGCTCTGCGGATCCACTTTAAAACTATCTACTGGCCAAAATATTGCACATTAATTGCCATTTTACCAGATTTCTGGTGAGGATTTTTCTGTCTTAACCTCTGCAATACCACAGCCAGACTGCTATCAGCTCCCAAGCTGGTCCACCTGAACTTGCTTCCAATATATCTGCAACCATCACTATTGTCACATTTTGCTATGACTGGATTCCCCAACACTACAGCTCTGAAACAAATAATCTACTGCAAATAAATTTACTCTCTGGTTATCCACAGCACCCCACTGTCAATAATAATCCAACACACATGGGCACATCAGACAAGGACTCCAACACAAAACGCTGTTCATATTAATCTGCAAACCAGCTAACACTAATGAAAACAAGGGGCTTGGAAACTGGATGGTGGCAGAAGAAAAGGTTATATAATTTGTTCCTCCTGCCCAGACCTGCCAGGGCAGCTGGATTCTAACTTGCAGCACCATCACTTTTCTTGTTTTGGCCTCCTGAACCTGCAAGCAGCCCCTCAAAGTGACCTGCCACACCTTTGCCTTCTAAACTTTTCTTCCTTTGAACATCCTAATAAGGGGCCAATCTGTGCAGTAGCTTCTCACCGTGCCCTGGAGGAAGAATACAATGAGGACTATAAAGCCAATTGCACTTGTTACCCGAGGCAACTTTTGAACTCTGCACAGAGAGGCTGAAATGACCCCTTCCACTTAGCAGAACAAAGGCCAGCCAACCTGCAGGGTTTTAAATCTGGAAGTTAAACACGAATGTGATTAATGCACAGCTTTGAATTTCATGTATTATTGAATTGTATACATTACTCCAGGCCGGGAGGTTTTTCCCTTTTATACTGCAACACAAATGGATATAATGTTTGGGAGGCATGCAGAGTAAAGAACACCAAGCAAAAGTATTTCCATATGTATTCCCCAAATTCTCTGCCTGAAGGACTTGAGCAAGCCGGGATTTATACTGTGTTCCACTGACCCTGAAAAAACAACTTGAAACAGATTTAGAGAAGATGCACTGGAGCTCATTGCAATTGAAACACTGGATACATATTTGACAGCCTCTAGGAATCCTTCCAGGTCCACCCTTTCCTGTGAATCTGCTAAAGCTCTAGAAGATTATCAGAGTTAAGCTAATGTGCAGGATGTTGGGTTTGAGGAGATGGGTTGCCCCCAGTAAAAGTCATAAAAATTATTGTCTCTTGTAACCAGTGTTCAGACTCAAAAGGCTGAGTTCTTGATCCCATTTAAGTCATAATCCTCTGATAGGAGCCAGAAAGCTGGACCACACCACTCCCATTTGATCCCACTGGCTTCAGTGGAATGCTGCAGGACCGGAAGAGTACCCTGGCTTTTACAACTGGGGAAACCTTTGACGTATTTTTAGAAACAGTTAATTAACCCTATTCGCTGTATACAAGGGGCAACTGCAAAGTGGACCTAGGCACTTCCAGTCAGGACTTTCTCATTCTCTGTGTGGCTTTGGGCAAGGCTTCTGACTTTACCCCACTGTAACACAAGACTAACAAAAGTACTGAAAAATACCTGAAAATTCTATTTTATGTAATATAGTTCTTTTTTAATTAGAAGATTTCCCTGGACAAATCTTAAATATAGTATCTCAAATAGCCAGTACTTTATATGCTCTATTTGCCCTTATGTAGCAACAGATATCATTCTGCAAGTCCTGTGCAGTTACATTCTTTCATCCAGCCTTTTGCTGTGATAGGCATAGTTCTCATTATATTAGTGATTCTGTATAGAATTGAACAAAACATGCACATACAAGATGAAGCTACACAATTCAGTGCTCTGACATCTTTATATTATGATTTTGATCTCACAAGAAGCACCTTCATCTTTGCCTCAAAGACAAGACACTGGTTTCTCTCCCATCATCTAACTCAGTCAATTAGTACCAAATGTGTGCAGTGTAATCACAGGCCTCAGGGTGATGAGTTTATTGAGATCAATATTCAGTATCCATGCAGATCTTCAGAGAGCTGTTTGTGTTTTGATAACACCAGTGGGAGGAGGGATCTGCAGTTGTATCATATACCACCACTCAGTTTGCTATGGTTAATTACACAAAAAAACACCACTAAATTGTCCAGTGAGCTGCCTTTCATGGGACACTTCTCACTGGGTTGGGCAGGGGAGATCTGGAAGAAATGAGATATGATATAAACAGTTCCCCTTTTCCAAAGCTCCAATCTACATGGTTTCTCATAATTTCCCATGCCAATCTGCACCTGCAACTTCATTTCACAGAATCACAGAATCACAGAATGACCGGGTTGGAAGAGACCCACTGGATCATCGAGTCCAACCATTCCTATCAAACACTAAACCATGTCCCTCAGGACCCCGTCCACCCGTAACTTAAACACCTCCAGGGAAGGCGAATCAACCACCTCCCTGGGCAGCATATTCCAGTGCCTAATGACCCTTTCCGTAAAAAACTTCTTCCNTCTGCACCTGCAACTTCATTTGCTTGTGGAATAGGGCAAGGCTATTGTAGAAGGAAAGCTCTGTCTCCAAAAGTAGTTTCTGGCTCAGGAGGATGACTGACCTTTGTTCTGAACAGGAACATGAACTCTGTTCCTTTGAGACACCTTTGAATCTTCGTCTCCTATGTTTTAGCCATTGGTAGCCCTATGATTCCAGAACAGGAATATGTCCTGAGACCTCATCTGGAATATTGTGTCCACTTCTGGAATCCTCAGCATAAGAAGGATTTGAAGCTATTGGAATAAGGTCCAGAGGGAGACTACAAAGATGATCAGAGGGCTGGAGCACCTCCTGTAGGAGGATGGGCTGAGGGAGTTTGGTTTGTTCAGCATGGAGAAGGCCCTGAGGAGATCTTATAGTGACCTTCCAGTACCTGAAGGGGCTACAAGAAAGCTGAGGAGGGATTGTTTACAAAGGCTGGTAGTGATAGGACAAGGGGCAATGGGTATAAATTGGGAAGGGGCAGATTCAGACTAGACATAAGGAGGAATTTCTTCACTATGAGAGTGGTGAGGCACTGGCACAGGTTGCCCAGGGAAGCTGTGGCTGTCCCATCCCTGGATGTGTTCAAGGTCAGGTTGAATGGGCCTTGGGCAGCCTGGTCTGGTGGGAGGTGTCCCTTTTCATGGCAGGGGGTTTGGAACTAGATGACCGTTAAGGTCCTTTCCAACCCAAGCAATTCTATGATTCTATGATTCTATGATTCTATGATTCTATGTATTTATCCTATCAGCACTAGTAACTTTCCTTCTTACAGTGTAATGTTTCTTTAATTATTTACTTCCCAAAAAGGTACTTCCAAGGTCCCAACAGGGGATATGGGAACAGTAGCAGTGATTTATAGAACTGATATATGTCTAGTACTAGTTTTGCTAGAGTCTTCCTGATATATGTTTAAAATATATTGACCACTTAGGATCTTTCAGGAGCAGAGAAGCCCAGAATATCATATCATTCACCTACAGTCCAATCCTCAGCCTGAAATCTCACAAGTGCTGTGCACCTGCTTGGAGCTTACAGAATACAACCGAAGATCTGATCTCTTAGCTGCAAAGACTAATCCTGTTGCATCTCCAGCTCACCTTGGTGCAGTGCAGATGCACACCAGACAAAACATAACAACCATGTTTCTGTTAAATTAGTACAAATACATTATACAGTGCTTATCCTGGCTATACAATTTATGCTTGGGCCACAAGGACAAATAAACTTTGAGCAGGGGACTGGACAAGAATACTCTTACAACACTGTCATCCTCAACATGGCCATAAAGCATTTATCAAAGCAGCAGTCAAATGTAACAAAAATGTAAAATACATTTTGGTCCAGACCCCAGGAACAAAAAAATCTCTACAGTTCCACTGCAAAATGATGCTTTCAACCCTCAGACACGGCTCCCACACCCAGAGAACTGCCTGTTTGCTGGGGACATCTATCTGCATCACATTTTCTACTGACTGCCAGCAAGAACGCCTGACCTGCATCTGAACCCATTCCAGTCACATTTCAAGAAATCTGAGGTTTCCCAGTAAGCACAAAAGTCCTTGATTAGGACATCCCTTCCCTGTGCAACCTATACAAACTCTCCCAGTTTCAATTTGGCATGGTTGTTCTTCCCCCAGTCTCTTAATTAAATGAAGAGTTAAAAACAGAAAAGTGGCCTCTGTTTCTGTGTGCTCATGTGGCTCATTCTTGGAGTCTGACCCATGGCAGAGCTCTGCTCTTCTACATATATTTTCCAGCAGAAGCATTTTTTTTCTTCTTTAGATTTATTCATACTCCAAACTTCAAATTCATCAAAACTGTCACAGGCCATTTGTAGGATGGGAAGATATTGTGGGTCCAATCAGCGTGGGTGTCACAAACAATTATCGACTGCAGAATGATCCCAATTAGTAAACACCCTGCTAACAGGCCACCTCCCCAAGGATGCTGATTGCCTGTGACAGTGTTTTTTTCAGTATGTCTGCTGGAAAACTACAACTTGAACCTTTGTGGGCTGGCTTCTGGCAAATTCCTTGTTAACTCCACAAAAGAATCTACACATGAATAATTAAAAATAGATTGGAGTAGAAATTTAAAGTACATTTAGCCTTGTCATCTAAAACCATTATGAAAAGACCTACTACTCATCTGGAATAAAATAGAAATTCCATTCCCTGTCTCGGCTTGTATGAGACACACTTGTGTTTTGATGCTTTACTCTACGCTTTTGGAAATAAATGAAGATTTCAATATAAACACTCCCTTCCACTTTCTCCTTTCTTCTCTTCTTTTTTGTTGGTGCAAAACACTTAAAGAGTTGCCTGAAGGACCAAGCTTAGTAAGCATTTGAAACTTAGCTGCTTAGTACTTGCTTAAGGCATGCTGCCTTTCCTGCTGTATACCACTACCCGAAATCAGTCTTTAACAATGCCGGAGCTATTTTTATGGGTTGAAATCACAAAGATAGGAACAAACAAAGACATAAAAATGTAATATTTTTTAAAAGTAATCTTTTGACCACACAGTTCTCTCCTGGACTGGACTGGGGAGTGACCAGTCACTCCTCTTCACCCTGATTTACCACCAAATCAAAAGATAGCCAGCCCAAATCTGGTATAACCCTAGCAGAGATGCAAAAAGGCTGAATAAATCAAGAACAGAACTCTGCTTTCCACTATGTGAACTCAGCCCCTGAAGTTGACACAAGACGGACCAGAAGACAAACTAGCAGTAGCTAAAATTCAGTACATGACAGGTAATTCCATGAGTACAGAAGTTTGAAGCTGCTGTATAAGATCATGCTATGAACTGCCAATTGCTTAGATGAAAAGATATCAACTGAATGGGTTTCATGCTGAAAGCATCTCGTATTAGCATTGCTGGTTATAATGCAAAAGCTATAGTCTGACTGGCTTTGTATATCCTTTGACTAGCCAACATTGTAAATGTTCAGATGTCTAGGCCGCTGTTTCCTAGTGCTATCAGCAGACGCTCCAAAAGACTAAAGTGCCAAATGCCATATAAAGCAATACAGAAGGCCATACCTCGAGCAAAATGCACTGAAGAGTAGCACCAACTTGCAATTTCCTCACTGGTGGTTGTTGAAAAGGGCCCAGGCGGTATTTGGTACAAACTGTCAAAATTGGATGAGGAAACCCGTCATCCTTCTCCAGTTCCAAAAGCAGCAAGTCAAGCTGAGAGATGCAAGATCACTCCAGGTTTACCTCTTCCATTTGCACAACGCTGACTATATTTTACAACAGATGATGCAGGCAGAAACTCACCCGGAACAGGGAGAATGATAAACTAAGAATTCCTGTTCTCCAATTCGGTGGTCAGAGCTTTATTGCATGTAAACTTGATGGAGAAATACACTGTTGAAGCACACAGGTTCCTTCCTAAATTGGCCACAGTATGTAAATGACGTGCATGCATGCACCTCTCCAAGGATAGGAGCAGAATATGGACTATGCATTAATGGTAAAGTCATCATAATAGGACTCTGGATAACAAGCAGGAAGTTTTCTGGAAGAAAAGCCCATACTGAGCCACTGTTGGCTGGACTAAGCAATATTCACATCTACTATAGGGCAGAGTAATTCCTTCTTCTGTGAGACTGTTGGGTAAAATCTCATGACCTGCCTGTAGTGAAATCTTAGCCATAATCCACAGGGTCCAATTATATAGATGTAGAAAGACTGATTTGGTCATCAAGGCTGCCTCCCAGCCAGTAGTCTTGCTCCCAAGGAATGGGTTATAGTGCCATACTCCATTTCCTTTCAAGTGTGCCAAGTCCTCCCATATTTGGTTCAGTAATACTCCCACACCTCTGCAAATTTGGCAGGCTCCTGTAAAACCTCCTTCCTTCTCCCCTGGCCTGGGGCAAGTAATATGTGGGGAAAGCAGATTCATTTAACTCATCCCTCTTACTTTGAGCTCTGATTTCAAACCAGTCGATTGGTAATTTCTTGGCAGTAAATTCTACCCCAATTTTATCTTCAGCAGGGATAAATTTCCAGATGTCCATAGATTTCCACTGAGCTATGCTGCTTACCCTAATTTATAATCTGGCCTAATAACCTGACTGTAGTTATCTTGCTGTTAGCCTCTCACATACCCAAGTACGCAAGCCCAAACTACACATTTCTCCCTTTGCTTTCTTTCAAATTCAAGTTTTTGGGGCTCCTCCTTCCTAAAGAAAAACTTATTTTCCTCCTCTAACATCCCATTGCTTTCATTATTTTCATCCCATCAAAATTACCAGACTTCTTGCTTTCTGCCATACTTCACGTACAACATACTCAGTAATGCTTGCAAAACATTGCACCTAAAACTTAGATTAAAATGGATGCAAAGGAAGAGTGTTCATTAAAACAGATGCATCAGAAACTTTCACCAGTCACATTGTTTGAAAACCTGCATGATAACAGCCATGCATAATTTGTCATTTCAGCTAATCCACATGACTCAGTTCCTATCCAAGACAAGCCAAACAACTTTAGAGGGAGGGTAAGATCTTGCAAGAGCCTGTATCAAATGCTCTACTAGACTCCAAATGCAATATATCTAATACAATCCCTTTGTCCAATAATTTGTCTTTGCATGACTGACGGTGAAATTGCATAACTCTTCCCTCCCTGCCTCTCCCCTAAGCACAATCCCTGTGGTTTGGAGCAATTTAAGACTTGGTTCAAGAACTCGTCTCACTTTTTTCCCATCCTGGTGGTCCACACTGAAACCCAACTCTTTCTCCTCTGCTTTGTTATTCCTTTTGTTCCTGGTTCACTTTGGCCCCAGAATTCTGAGCTTCACTATTCTTTTTCTTCACCTTCAGACAGTAAAGTCATCGGGACAAAAAGTGAGCGAAGTCCAATTTGACCAACTCAGTTCACACAAATCTTAACAGTGGTGTTATTGATTTCCTATCCACTTCCCTCTTTCCAAAGGGTGTCAAGACTGACTCTGAATTTCAGTCTTGCTTGAAAAGACTGTTTAACTCTGTAAAACTGCCAGGGGTACAGACACTTGAATTTGGAAGAAAAGCAGACTGGCTCTCTCCCGGGGAAGGTCTTTGCACATCAAGCTGAAGATAAACTGGCCCTGCTCTAAAAACCAGGGACACAGTTCTATTTCTAGCAGGGACACTGTGTAAGTAACTCCCTCTGGAGTCAAAGGATTTCGCCCTCAAATATCCAAGGGCAGAAACTGAGAGCCATAGAGCCGGCCTTTGTGCCAGCTGACAGAACAAGCACCCTCCAGCTGTAAAAAAGTAGCTCTGAAAGTCTGGGATAAAGCTGGAGCCACTGCAAGTGTCCTTGCTGCCACAAACAGATTTATGACCCAAAATCCAAACAGGAATTATCATTGCAACCACTGTTGATGTCAGGAGACATTCATTCCCTGCCTATCCATCCTGTTTGGCTCCAAGATCCCAGTGGTCCTCCTCAGGACAGCCACGCAATCTATGTCAAAGCACTTGGCTTCATGGATGCCACAAATTTTCTGCGTTCCCTACTACACACGCTCACCAAGAAAGTCTTGATTTAGCTTCAGTAATCTCTGCTGCCTGTTCCCACAGAGATAAATGTTTGTTTTATAGGCTCTGATCTCAAATGGAAGGTAATAAACAGCCTGCCTTTTCATCAGAACAAGGTCACTGACCCAATCTGCTGCTCAGCTAACATGTATAAATCCAGGCAGCGCCAGAACTGCAGTAAGAATCAAACATGCCCCAACCACCTTGGGCTGCCAAGCGGGCGGCCTTCTGTTGGTATATCACAGGCAGGGAAAGCCAGGCCTGTAAATTTGACCTGAGAGATGTTGGGACATCAGGGAATTGCACACTCGGAAAAACAGCAGTCTCTAACTACTTTCACCAACACAGATCCAACATAAGCCTCAGAAACAAAAGGAAGAGACTTTACAGCCTGGCTACCAGGAGCTTCCTGAGCTATGAAGCAGCAACAGCACTTTGGCCTAAGAGGGAACTAGCCTATGCACAGAGATGGAGCAGGTCGAGACACCTCTTCTTCACAGGGAAAGTGCACTGAGTAGTTGACACTGTAGATCAACTTGAGAAACGGAAACATTGGAGTCTGCTTTCTGGCCACAATGCTTCCAGGCCAGAGGACTCAGATGAATGTCTGAGTTGGGTTTGAAGTGCTTTACCACAAACGGCCACTTTGAGACCACCACATACATGTATACTGCCAGGTTTTACAGTGGGGTTCACAACACTGAGAGCCAACAGCTTCACTAAGTTTTACATTGAGTTAGCCAGTGATTCAGCACGTGGTCACTGTGCCTTCTTCAGCCTTGGACCCCTGACTACACTCTCTGGTGGGGGACTACGGTCTTATTTCTCTCTACTCTGCCAGGACATGGGCAATGGAGTTTTTATTAGGTTTATGAGCCCACAATGAAACCCGACCCAGTATAAAGCCTGCCACTACCAAGGGAATCTGCCAGGATGGTTTGAAACAGCACAGAGGGCTTGTACTGGACCAGCATGCTCTCTTGTGTTGCTGCAGTGTTTTGGATCCAGTACTAACAGCCCTAAAGACAGTTTTATGGCATCACTGGGGTGAGGACTTTGCTTGAACTCCTTTGGTTTAAGCTTTGATTTAAGCTAATGTATAATTCATAATGGGGATGATAACAGATGGCAACTTGTTAAGCCACAGGAACTCAATCAGTTCTGATCACATGAGAACACCCTAAATAATTTAAATCGTATCTTAGCACAAGAGCTGTTCTGCTGGGGCCCTGTGTTACAGGGAGACACCAATGCTACACTGTGGAAGTCATCTTGCAAGGCAGTTGTTACCAAGTCCCCCTGTTGGTAGCCAATCAACAAGCTAGCTGGGACAAAAGAGACTTGTAGTAGAAGATTCAAAGCTGGAACAGTCCAACCCATCAAACCCTGAAATATTAAAGCCAATTCTAGGATTCCTAATACTGGGTCAAAAAAGCCAGAGCTACATAACGCAGAAGTGATGATCCAAAAAAAAATCAGTTTTATCTTTTGTTGTTGCAGCCTCTTACATTAGATTAGGACTTTGCTGTCTCCCTGCAACATAAGATAAGGCCATAAAAAATGCACACACATCCACTCTTGCAACAGATCTCATTTGTTCTCTGGGTATGACATGGCAGTGAAACGTTGATACCTCATTCTCATGTCAGAATATCTCTTTCTTCTTCAACTGTAGGAAGAAACTACCTTTTCAACACATGACCTAAACCTCAATGACATGAAGACCTTTCAGTGTCTCTGTGAGAACCAGGAGGCTCTGCTAAACTCCTCAGCCACTTTAGGAAGCATTGTGAGATGCAAGGGAGCAGGGAGTTTTCTCTTATGTGTCTCAGCACCTTCCTTTTCTTTCCATCAATTCTCAGATTGCCATATACACTTGAAATCTGGGCTCTTTAGGAAATAAGTATTCCAGGAATATTCCAACATGCTCTGGATTACAGAGGTGCTTCAACTATCACAGGGGACAAAGCATCATAAAGAATATAAAATTTTAATGAATCATTATTATCATCTCAGCATACTTATCTACCCCTTTGAGAAGACATGCTGAGTTTGAGACTTCTGTAGAATTCCAGTCAATCATAATCAGCCCAGTTAGTCCCAGCTGAAGCACAGGTATTGGCTTCTAACTATAAGAATAATTAACACAGACTGCTTTCTCCTGCCTCCTGACATATTACAAGAGAACACTGCCTACACTACATTCATACTAAAATATAATTTGACTGCCAGACCAGTTTTACTCCTCACTTCTAAAATCACCATCCCCTTTTTTAGACACTTCAAATATAAAAGCATGCATGAGCTGACTGGCTAAATTCTCCCACAGTAACTGTTGCGGGCATTTCATCTTCTGAACTGAAAGGAAACAGCATCCTAATAATCCTTCCCCATCACGGTGGTATTTGAAGCCCTGTTTGTCAGTCCAACAATAACACACAGAGTTCTTCAGCATTCTAGTTCTCACGAAAGTACAAGCATGAGCTTTCTGGTGCACTATTAGCACTTGACAAACATGTATGCAGAAATATCATTACATAAAACAAAACCCCATGTGTACAGGATGGACCAGATTCTCAGCTGGACTAAATTCTTTGAATTCAAGGCAGCTATGCCAAATGGCATGAACTGATATATAGAACCATGTTTCCTCCAAATCTGTGTGGCAGCATTGAAAGACATAACAGCAGATGGCAACAGCCCTATTCTGATCTTCAGGCAATGATGCGAATCAGAAGATACTTCATGCCATGGAGGATCCTAAAACAGAGGAGTTCCTCTCTGAAATAGTTATCACCACAAAACTTGCCATAGACATAGCCGTTCTGGATTCAGAATGAGGCCCTGCAGAATGTCTCCGTGTGGCCTGGGGCAGGGTCCAATTCTCCATCACTTTGCTAAGTGACTCCAGGTGTCTAGAGAAGCTGAGGGTGGGGCAGCCAGTACCCAGGCAGGGCCAGGCAAAGCGTGGGCTGCACACCTTTGGCGTTAAAACCAATCAAGAGTGACTTCATCCATATGAGTTTGGACCAAAGCAAGCCCTTTCTTTGTAAGGAGCAAAATCCATTTTTACTACAAAGAGTGAACAGACCCCAGATAGAGCTCCCAATGTTTCCTCCACTCCCTCACCCCCAAGGCTGCCTAGATGTGAGCCAGCATGGCCAAGCTGCTCCCCCTGAGCTGGGGTGCGGAGAGGAACTTCTCACAGGCAGTGATGGACACTGCCTCTCTATCTCAGGCCCAGGCTCAGCAATCAGCCCTGAGAGGAGGCCCTTTTTGCAGATAAATAATTCAGCTTGCCTTTCTTGGAAAGAAACCTGCAGAAACCCACATTGCTCACATGCCCACCTGCTCAGGCTCCTTAAGGAATTCCTCTTTCCATCTGAAAGGGCAACCTGAACACGTTACCTTTTTCCTTTTTTTCAAGCATGCAATGACATGTCTGCCTTATTGCACAAATCATCATGGCACTGACTTCAAAAGCAGCAAACCTTACATTTCACTTTTAATACAAGGAATAAATTATAGGACACTTTTTAAGACAGGGAACTGGAGCGGTCTGAACCCAGGCTGAACTTAATCTCCTAAATAAGCCCGAACCCAAATCTCTACTGTGACCACTTTCAAACTTCAGGGCAGGTTACATCTGGCTTATGTCTCTCAGTCCCAAGCATGCCAAGTCCTGCAGCTCCACGCAGGCCCTTGACACACTCCCAGCAAACTGGTGGGTTGGCTACCTGCCTCTGGGGAGGAAAGGCAGGACAAATCACAAGATGCTGTAACACCTTTGGCGTTAAAATTGCCCAGGTTGAACACAATGCCGGGAAAAACTCTAGAGAAAGAAGTGCCAAGGAGTGCCATCCTAGCAGAGGGCGGTGCGGGGAGGGAGGCTGAGACAAACCAGAGCTGGAAGGGCGCTGTGTGCCGGGCTGGGGCCCATCGGCTGTCCAACAGTGTCTCCTGGTGGCAGCAGCTCCAGCCTGCAGGGATCCTTCCTAATTACACGAGTGACTAGTGTTAAGTGACCTTCCCTGGTGGTGTTTAAGGCACAGGTGGACGAGGTGCTGAGGGGCATGATTTAGTGTTTGATAGGAATAGTTGGACTCAATGATCCAGTGGGTCTTTTCCAACCTAGTGATTCTGTGATTCTATGATTCTGTGAACTGCAGAATTAATTGTCTATGTAAATGCATAGGCTCCTACTCTGGATTTGCCTGTGGCTACTTGCAGACTTGGCCATGCTGGGCACCCACAGCTGAACCTGCACAAGCTGATCACTTGGCAAGGATCCTGCCACATGTACAATGGCATCCGTGCACCTGGCCAGCAGGAATCCTGAGTTAGTCTTCAAAACCTGGCTGGCTGCATTGGAACAAAAAAAAAGAAAAAGAAATGCTTGGGCTGTTTTTCCAGCTTTCCCTTTTCATTTTGTTTTAAAGAAAATTCTGGTTCAAAGGCTCAACCTCAGAAAGGTATAAATGACTATCAAAATACCAAGTGGATATTTGGAGTGAACTCAGTTAGACTTGGAGAGTGCCTTTCCCTCGAGGTAGCCCAGCCAGACAGTACCGGCAGCACGGAGCAGCTTACCACTAGCAACAGGCTTGCAAGGCCACGAGAAGAAGTGAGGCTGGGCACCAAGTCAGGAACTTTCCACTTTCAGTTGGCTGGCTTCTCACTGGCACGGGAGTAAGGAAATCACAGCGCAGCCAGTAGACCCCTGATACATGTGAGTATTCACTCTATGGCATAAACCTCAGAAAACACAGAGGTGACACATACGTCCCCCTGAAAGTAGGGATGGAGGAGCAGAGGCAGGGGAGATCCAGCAAGAGAGAGGCCACTTCTTCCTGGAATGACAAATCTGCGCTGAATTTTTTAAATGCAAATGTTCCCCTTCTTGTCACTCCTCCTGCCATTTTCTGACTTCTGGTGGTCCACAAGCCTGGATTGCCAGGTGTAGCCTATGGTCTGAGGAAACCCGTGGGCTGCGAAAGGAAAAGGCTAGCTCAAGAAGTGGGCATGGGTTTTCTCTCGCGCTCACCAAACCCATACACCAGATGTGTCATCAGTCTGAGCAGCGCAGACTCCAGTGCTTTGGGGCTGTGGCTGACCCATGCTGCCCAGTGCTGTGGGGACCATAGTATGCTGAGCTCTGTGCTTTCCAAACTAACACTGTATTTTAGATGTCGCTGGACAACAAGAGTTGGTCAGGTAACCACGTCCACATTAACCTATGTATCTCTGCACCAGTAGTCCCTCCCCAGAACTCAGAACTCCAAATCAGGCACCTCGGTCCCATCTACTACACATTAGGCATAAAGAATATATAGTGAGAACTGGCAAAGACAAGCAAGTACAGATATCATTTGGATGCCCCTTCCTCCGAACATTATGCGCTGTCAGGCTTCTTAACATCTGGAGCTGGGAATGTTGCTCAAGGTCAGGCACCCCCTGCTGTGGGGAACTGTGCATTAGAAGGGTTTTTTTCCTTTTAAAAGCATTAGAAAGAGCACCAGTTTGGCAGAGTGCTGAGCAGGTGTCCTGTGCCCCAGGACAGTGGATTTCCAAAACAGGCATTTCTCCTCAGGATGTTAGCAAAAGTCATCTGAGAGTGACGCCAAGAGCCTCCTGTTTGAGTGCACCAGGATTTCTCATGTGAGTAACTCCACCTTGTTCTAACCCTCTGCATCACAGTGAGGGTGCCCCAAGCCCTCCCTCAGCCTACCCAGGCCTTCCCCAGCAGTTTGTGGTTTCAGGTAGTCAATGGGAGGTGAGTACGAACTACCCTGGGATGTGGAAAACCCAGCTCTCCCACTCTCTGTAGGTGTTTAGAGTTCAACTTTCCCTAGGTTTGACTCATGATGTGGGCACAGCCCCAGGGGACTTCCCAGCTGCAGAAAACCAGTGACAACACAGAGCAGGCAGTACGGGGATGGCATAGAAACAGACCTACAGGCACACAAGGTAGTTTGCAATCCATACAGGAGGTGAACAGTGAGGGGAGATGACCCCTGAAGTAAAACAGGCCAGACATTTTAGATCACAGTATCTTTTTTTTAATTTTAGAACTAGCTCAGAGGCTCCATGTGAATTCAGAGGAAAGGGGAGATATCCATCAACTTACACAGCTGCAGAAGACTCACCGTTCTGGGGCGTTCTGACCAAAGCACTGCCTATTTCCATCTGTGCTCCTTCAAGAGTATGTGCAATAAGTACAAACACTTCCAAGTCACATTGGGTTTTCTTGTTGACAATGATAATTTTGATAAAAGACAAAGCAAAAGAACACAATTGCTTTGAGAAACAGCTAACTTCTCCTGCCCCCTGAGTCCCCACCTTTCCATAACATGAAATTTCAGCAAACTAAAAAAAAGGAGATAGAGCAGATTAATGAGGTTCTCCAGGACACAAAAAAAAGGTTGAACACAATGTCAGACACTGCCAGTACAAAACAACCCACACAAGGGCAGGAACAAGTACAACACATAGCAGAAATGTGCCAACAAGAAACCACTACATCTGAGTTTTTTAAATGATTGTATTGAGCAGTCTAGCATTCAGCTTCACACTAAATCACTCAGGCAGCAGCCAGGAACAGGCTCTGAGCTAGCGTAACCCCAAAGAGCACCGCTGACATCAAGACAGAAATGTCTCTTTCAAGTAAGCCTCTGTACTCCCACAACACCATTACATCTGGAAGTGTAAATTCCTTGAAATGTTTGTCACTATCATGATTTTCCAACATATACATAAAATTCTCATTTATAAGGACAAAAATACAGATTAAAGTCTTCCAGCTTGTCTTCAAGAATCCAGCTAGCAGATTTCAGTGGTTTCTCACACCACTTTTTTGCATACAGTGATAAAATCATTCATAAGTTAATTTTACCTCAGTTGGTTTCATGCAGCATTGAAGCTCCTCATAAGCCCTCCTGTGAGATTCTGGAGGGGACGCTGGTATCACCTACAAAGTTTGTAACTCTGAATGAGTTTATAAATCACAGCACAGATTTGATTCCTCCACAAGGCTCCAGCAATCATCCCTTGGCTACCCAGATGGTCAGGAAGAGCAAGCTTTTCAGCCCTGCTCCAGAGCCCACCCAGGACCAAGAGAGGGCAGTGTGTCCTGCAGACATAGCCAGCATGCCAGGAAAGAAGCAAGAGTCTCAATTTCCCTCTGTAACCACATGGCATTAGCCTTGTTTCTTGGCAGTTAGGTTTATTTGGGATCCAACTGTGCCTGTCTAATCCTACCCGAGTCCTTTGGTCAGCCCTGTCCAAGCTGAACACTGAGTTGCAGGCCTCAAAGGTAGGTAAGTTCCCTCAGTTTCATAAAAATTGGGAGTCAGGCAGAAGCATCACGTTCCCACTGAGGACAGGTGGATAAGCTTGCCTGCTATTAGTCATCAGCAAATCCACATGTGGAAAGGCAGAAGACAATCAGACACCCTAGAGAACCAGCTATATTTATCTTTCTGTTCAAGAAACTGAATGCTTTGAAGGGTGAGGTAATTTGCACCTTATAGGAGAAGAATAATCATAGAATCATACAATCATAGAACAACCAGGTTGGAAGAGACCCACTGGATCATTGAGTCCAACCATTCCTATCAAACACTAAATCATGCCCCTCAGTGCCTCGTCCACCCATGCCTTAAACACCTCCTGGGAAGGTGAATCAACCACCTCCCTGGGCAGACCGTCCCAATGCCCAATGACCCTTTCTGGGAAAATTTTTTCCCTAAAGTCCAGCTTGAACCTCCCCTGGCGGAGCTTGAGGCCATTCCCCCTTGTCCTGTCCCCTGT
>WAAB01011250.1:245197-326447 GCA_013389865.1 Piaya cayana
CTGGCTCATGTTCAGTCGGCTGTCAATCAACACCCCCAGGTCCCTCTCCTCCAGGCAGTTTTCTAGACAGACTTCTAGTCTGTAGCTGCACAGGGGTGCTGTGCCCCAAGTACAGGACCTGGTATTTGGCCTTGTTAAGCCTCATACCACTGGACTCTGGCCAGTGGTCCAGCCTGTTCAGACCCCTCTGCAGAGCCTCCCTACCCTCCAGCAGATCAACACTTCCACCCAGCTTGAATCTATCTACTTTCAGCAGAATATTTGAGAAGTATGGGGACAAATTCCTATATGCCTGGGACTGGATCACTCCAAGAAAAGAGCCATACCCCCTGCATGCCAAGCTGAATCCGCTCCAGACAGGAAGAGTAAAAGTAGGTGAAGACTGAGGCTGAATGCAGCACAGGACAGATCTGTGTGAGTGCATCTGCTGTGTAGAGAGAGAGGAAGACGGGAGAGGGGGCTGTGCAGCAAGAAAAGTGCCTCTCTTCACCCTATAGATGGAAGAACATGCTGTAAAATGCAGAGCTAGTGGGGAAACAGTATGCTACTTCTCCACTCCCCCTCCTTTCCCCATAAATCCACCCCACTGCAAAGACAACGCTGAGGCTTAGAAGAAGTGGATTATTTTCTCCTCAGCCACTAACCTCCTTTGCAGCCCTGGACAGATTCTCCCCTCGTGGTGAGGATTACCCTTAAATCAGAGCACAAGCTAGAGGTGTGGGATCTCTCTGCACATTTATAAATAGCTCACCTACATGTTTTACAAGAGTGCAAATGCCAGTAAGCAGCTTTAATGGCAGACCCGGGAATGACAACGGCAGAGTGAAAACACTACCACCTTTCTCCAATGCGTCCTTATTTCCAGTATCCATCATAATAATAGGGACAATTAAAACCTGGAAGAAGGCCCAGGACACTGACAATTAGTGACTATGGGCCAAGCCTGAAACATAGTCAAGGATCAGTGGTTATGAATGTCTAGAACAGGCTGGGCAAGTCATAGGAACTGCACACAGAACTGGTACCTCTAGTCCCTGTTTCATTCACCCCACAACCCTGGACCACATCTTACATGTTTTCTGTACCAGGTTGTGGCCCTTCTCCTGCCCACACACCAGGTAGAGCTTGTAACTTGCCTTACAGTTTTGCAAAGACCGCAGTATGGGAGAGAGGAGAGGTTTTAAGGCATAAATAAAATGAGCCCAAACTGGCCAGTGGAAGGAAAGTGATTCATGACTATTAATTCGTGTGGCCAGCAGGGCAAGGGAGGTGATTCTGCCCATCTTTCTCTCTTGCGAGACCTCACCTGGAGTATCGTGCCCAGTTCTAGAATCCTCAGCATAGGAAGGATATGGAACTGTTGGAACGGGTCCATATGAGGACAGGTTGAGAGAGTTGGGGTTGTTCAGCCCAGAGAAGAGAAAGCTCTGAGGAGATCTTAGAGCAGCCTTCTAGTACCTGAAGGGGCATACAAGAAAGATGAGGAGGGATTGTTTACAAAGGCTTGTAGTGATAGGACTAAGGGCAATGGGTATAAACCAGAGAGAAGCAGATTTAGACTATACATAAGGAAGGATTTCCTCACTATTGAGAGTGGTGAGGCACTGGCACAGGTTGCCCAGGGAAGCTGTGGCTGCCCCATCCCTGGAGGTGTTCAAGGCCAGGGATGAGCCTGCTCTAGTGGGAGGTGTCCCTTCCCATGGCAGGAGTTTGGAACTGGATGATCTTTAAGGTCCCTTCCAACCCAAACCATTCTATGATTCTACGATTCTATGTTTATCTGAGCATTGAGAGGAACAAGAGTTTAGTTCGCACTAGAGAAAACGTATGGACATGCTTGGAATAGCAGTACACAGGCAGCAGATTGCAGCATTTATGTAGTGATGATGGCCTTGCACAATGTACTGCAGCATTAAAAAACAAGCCAAGTTGTTGCTGCAGTATGGTAACAGATCAAAGGCTGGGAGCACCCTAGGAGTGGAAGGAACAGCTGATAACACAGTACAATAACAGAGCTAATAGATGGGTGTGACTCAGCCCTGAAGCACCTTGCTGGTGAAGATAGAGAGCCCCTAAAATGAATCACTGACAGATCAAAGTGAAAGGGACAACACGGTTGTACGTGCCACTAGGCAGATGAGGCAGGAGAAATCCAAGGCTTTAGGCTCTCACAGCCTTGAAGAACCTCTTGGTATTTCTGAAAACTTAAGTCTTCTGTTTGAACTAATAATGACCTGCTTCCACTTCCCCTGTAGTCATACCTGCAGATCCTCTGGCACAGAATGGTCGCTGCTTCCCACCCCAGAGCCAAGTTTCTGTTTCTTTGCCCTTCAGTCTGTGCTTCATAATGTGCATGAAATGACAGAAACTGACTGAATGAAAAATTGAGAATCCTGCGCAAATACAACTGAAGCACTGGTAATGTTAAAGAAATTTTAAAAGGGAAAGAGGTTCTTCCATGACAGCCACTCTGTTTAAATATCCCCAGATTTTGAGTCAATATAGTGGTTTTCACCTCTCCCACATTGAAAATCCTGTGTGAGGCTGCTCGTGCCAAACACCTGCAGTGCTCTAGCATAAAATCCTGGCAGCAGGAACACAACTCCAGGTCTCCACATCAACAAGGGCAAGCAAGGTGATGTTTTGATCAGGAGGTAGAAGAGCCTCTTAGAAGCAGGAGAGGAGTTATGGACCACTTTTTAATATAGACTAGGATTTTGTTCTGATTTAAGCCCAGCACCACACAGGCCTGTGTTGCTATGGAACAGAGTAAAATAAAAAACAAAAGGCACTAGATCTGTAAAATGGATTCCATTTGGCGAACAGACTTCTTCCTACCTATTGTGTTTCAGTAATTGCAGCTTATAAAATCCTCCAGCTTCACAGACTTGTTTCTCAAGTTTCAATGCAGAATTTAGACAATGAGAAACTGAAGAAGCAGGTCTTGCTTTAAAGGTCAAAACCTAATTCAGAAGGAATCTGTGCAGGGCAAAAAGCCAGCAAGGAGTTCCTTGTTGCTCTATCACATTGCACCACATTTCAGCCTACACCAGAGAAACAGCAACTGATTTTGTTCCTGGATATCAGATACTCACACACTACAGGAAACGGCTTCCAGCCTTAGAGTACTGTGTGCTACTACCAGCCCTGTCACCACAAGGCACTGCCTTTAGCTAGACTGATGTAGTCCATAAGATGAGCATACTCAGTAATAGAATTATAGAAGCACTATGTTGGAAAAGACCTTTGAGATCATTAAGTCCAACTGTACCTGTCCAATACTAAATCATATCCCTAGGCATTTCATCTACCCATCTTTTAAACACCTCCAGGGGTGGAGACTCAACCACTTCCTTGGGCAGCCTGTTCCAGTGCTTGATAACCCTTTCAGTGAAGAAATTTTTCCTAATGTCCAATCAGAACCTCCCCTGGCACAAATTGAGGCCATTCCCTCTTGTCCTATCATCTATCACTTGAGCAAAGAGACCAATACCTGCATTTCCACAACTTTCTTTCAGGTACTTGTAAACAGTGGTAAGGTCTCTTCTCAGCCTCTTCTTCTCCAGACTAAACAACCCCAGTTCCCTCAGCCATTCCTCATAAGACTTGTGCTACAGCCCCTTCACAATCCAGTGTCAGCACTGTATTCACTGTACTGTCTCCTCCCTGCCTAAACAGAGCCTCTGTGCTCTTTCTCGCTAGTCTCTTGCTTCTTTGCATTGAATTCATACTCCTATTCACAGCTCTGCTGATTATAGTAAGACTGCATAACCTGTAAATGATAGGATTGGTATTACAACAGGAGGGACTGGTATCACAGGACTGGAGGGAAAGGATCAGCAAGCAGGGTTGGGACAATTTGAGGATAAAATAAAAGCACCCAAAGGTTACTCTGTAAAACTGTGTGGTTCCTCACAGTGTAACAAGAACACTGTAAATTCCTGTTTCAGATTTTCAGGTTGTTTCTCTTCTAAAATGCCACTGCATGAGTTTGTCCCTGCACAAACTGAGCTCTACAGTCCGCTGTTACATCAAGTTTCCTCAGCTAACTTGGTTGAAGGACAGAGCAAGCATTCAAGTCAAGTGCCTTTCTCTGGGTGGGTCTCTCAGATTGCCACTGCTGCTTGACACTGAATATCGTGTTTGTATTGTTTCTCCCCTTACCAGTAGCTGAGCCAAGACCACTCCAGCATCAGAAATAATTCTGTCATTGCAGTTAATCTGATACTAAACTCACATGTCAGCACATCATTTATCTATAATGACAGTAAGGAACAGTAAGCAACATACGGAGAGAAATGATCTTTAAAAGAAGTAATTTTACCTACAACCACACACATTAAAAATGGATTAGTCAGTACTGCAGGTTTTTTCAGGGCTCTGTTCCAAATCTGATTCTATTGAATGGCTTCACTTTGCATTTCTGCATCTTATTGCTTTTATCTTGTTTTAAAGTCCAGCCTTAGCTTTCATTTTCCACAGTCTGTAAAGCCTGTTTCAGGGAGAATGAGCAACCTCCTTGTGATTGTTTCATTTTCCAGCCCGGAGCTGTGGAGACGTGTTGTGAGACCCATGAGACAGTCTGAGTTGAAGAGCTGAAAACAAACTCATACAGTGAAGCAGAGGGGGCAGATCTGCTCAGCCGCTGGAGTCAGCTGCTCTCTCCTTTCAGTCATGTTTCCCTTAACATACTGTTCCACTCTTTTCACACTCATGTCATGCTGCTTTCTATTCAAGGGAAACAGTATGAAACTTCATTTTTGTATTCAGGAAACCAGTGGGTACTTGGCTTCTGCTGCCGAAAAAGCAGTCATGGTTCAGCTCCTGTTCCTTTTGACCACTAGAATAACAACGGGAACAAACTTGCTGGAGGAGGTACGTGAACACCATAAGATCTGTTCACCTTCCTTCTTTCCCACTCAGACCCACTACAGTTTGTAGCATCTGTAAAAATTAAAACATTCTGAGGAGATAATGATACCCCTCCATCCTTCTATAAGGCACTGTATTAAAGCTAAAAACTGTAATTATGCTACTAGTGTACCCCAGCCTCAGTCTGAGATTAAGGTAAACTGCCTCTTTGAAAGTCACTGCTGAGAGCAGGCTTTGCCTTGGTGGTTACCCCCAGCACAAATCTCCTTTCTAGCTGGCCAGAAGCTGTGAAAGCAGCAAAAATTCCTAGCACAGGAAAGTCTTTAAGATATTGCATGAATCTGTCAGCTAGTGCTCATGAATAGACCCACACACTCCTTGTGTCTGTTAAAATCTTTGGTTTATGTGAAGCTGCACAGCTACCTGAGGAGTCAAATGTATCTGTGCATTTACTTATTATCTGTCTATAGTAGCTGCACTTTTCAAGGTGTTTACATAGTTCTTCATTACAAAAATGTGCCTTCAGCTGAAGGCAACCAAACATCATTCATCAATATCTACATTCAAGAAATGTGATGTTTCAGTAATGCAGAGGGATTTGTGCTATCTGGTCCCTGAGATACTCTTAAAACCCACCTACTACAGGTGGCTATAAATAAAGCAGAAGCAGGAAACTGGAAGAGACTGGGTGGAATAAAAGGAAGGAAGGAAAGAGAAAGTCATTCCAGAAAACCTAAATTAATTCCTTGCAGTGTTATACAAAAAGCTGGGTTCTACGATATCACAGATACTCTTTCTTCAAGTAGTAAAGAGTTTCTTTGCCCCAACAGCCAGCTATAGCAAAATATAAGAAATGTCTTGCATATCTGAAGCATATGATCAGGAAAACCTTTGTAAACACATTCCTCTTGCCAGTGCTTGGTATGTTTTGGTTTACCGGGACAAGATACTTCTCAACAGCAAGTTAACTCCTTGTCTCCACTGAGTGAGGAGATTTCCTGCAAGACAACACCATTCATTTGATTTGCTGTCTCTTCTGTTAATCTGATTCCAGTCAGCCAAAAAGCAGACTCTCCACCCTGCAGCCTGTGGAGAGTGTTTCTCTTCAGCTGGCAGATAGAAGAAAAGCCTCTTCTTATAATCCTGAGATCCCTCTATATTAGGTGCCTAGTCCCAAAGCATTAACAGCAGTGAGAAAGAGTTGTTCTTCCCTTCAAAACAAAGGAGCTGGTTTTCACATAGGCTCACACACACTCCTCATTCATTAAACAACTGCAAAGGAATTTCTTCTAGCTACTGTAACCCCAGTTTTCATGCAACTATTCTGTGCTTATGTAACATATAGTGGTGGAGCCCTGTAATTAAATTTTGTCTTAATTTCCCATATTTAGTCATTATTTATAAAATATTTACAACCAGTAAGTTTTAACTCCCTTCTTAATTTCCCTTGGTAAAATATTCCTGTGGTGTTTCTAATAAAATATGAGAAAGAAACTCTTTTATCCTGAGTAAAACATATAAATGAAATTAAAGATTTGGTGGCAACTTAATAAACTTTACATTCCTTTCTATCAAAATCCCTAAGTATATATGTAACAACTGTGACTGGGACAGTGCGACAATGATGCAAACAAAATCTGAGTGGCAAAGGATGTTTTCCAATTGCATCTGAGATTTTGGGTGCATTTTGGTTACATTTCCTCAACAGCTGTAAACAACAAGGGAAAGTTCTGACTTCAACAAGCCAGAGAGTTGCCCCTTAGTTTGGCTGTGGGTGTATGTTCCACCAGAACAATACAGTTGTTTCTCTTTGAGGGGAAAACGCTGCATTTGCTGTTTAAATAGCGAGTGTACTGTAAACACAGGACTGGCTTTAGAACAGGCTTATGAGAAAAAACATAAAAGCATTTTCAGTTTAAAAGATAAATTAGCCAAACAGTCCTACCATAACATCTCTGCAGAAGTCACTGCAATTCTCCACCAAACCCGATTTTAAGGCTACCTGTTAGCACTGTAGTCCCCCAAAAAGCCAGGGTCAATGTCACAGTATGACAAGTTACTATAACAGTTTTTTCTGTCCCAAAATGTCTCTTTTCTTTAACATAGGGGTTCCTCATGCCCCAGCATGCTTCAGGATATATATATTAAAAAAATGCATTGAGTAGAAAGTATTTACCCTCAGTAAATTAACGTGATCAAATAACTAGTAAACAAGTGTCACATAAAATTGGGAAGTACATAGGCACAAATTCCAAGTTATCTGAAGGCAGATCTTGAGGATACTTGTTCACTTCCCTTTCTTTCCTTCCCTTGTCTCCTTGCACCTCCTAGTGCCCCATAAAGCTTTACTTGTACACAGTTAAGACAAGTTTGCTGTGCTTCTCCCTGCAACTTTTCTTGAAGTGACAATGCATGAAGAATATTTTCAAACTGAGATTTCTAGGCTGAAGAAAAAGACATACCTGTTATAGAAAAAGACACACCTGTTCTTTCACTAAATTGGAATGTGCAGTCTTGTACTTTAAGCAATCTCAAGAAAGATGCTGTCAGTGAAGTCCATAAAAACTCATTTTAGGACTAGTACGCTTCACTCTCAATTATGTTGAGCTGCTGTGTCCAAGTGCTACCCTTACATCTTAGTAAATTCAAATTCCCTTCAAGCTCCCTTCAGGACAGCTGGGCTACAGACATAGGTTACTTAACGGTAAAGCATTCTCTCCTTTCTTAGCCACTTGGGATTATAACCTGTTTCTCCATTACTTTTGGCATGTTTTCATTAGTTAGCTCAGCGCAAATTTGCAGGAGCACTTCCTTGAAATAAACCTGAAAGCAATAATGACATCTAATAAAACATATTACTTTTTCCTACAAACTTTTCTTCCTTTAGTAGGGGAAAACAATGCCAACTGATTTCATCAGGCTGTGAGGATTAAACTGTTATTCAAAACATGTTTCAAAAATGAGAAAGTGTAATTTAAATGTTAGTCATGTGAGTAAGCATTTAGTCAATATTCACCATATTAATTGAATGCATTTGAAGTACTGGAATTTTTCTGAAGCCTGCCAAGCTCAAGCCATAGCAGTTTCTCTTATAACTGGAGATCAGCATGAATTAAAGACCTTCCTTAAATATAGGATCATATGCATATCACCTCTATTACACTGAATGTCAACCTACAGAAAGAAAAATCAGAGACGAAGGAGTAAGATGAAGGAGCTATGATTATCTTTTGAGTCAGTGTATAAGGAATATGAGACCACTGGCAGCATAGTGCAATTTAAAAATTAACCCTAAACCTTGCCAGTCCAACAGACTGGTCCATCAATTTGTCTCTTTCTACAAAGTCAGGAGCAGAGGCAGACACTGAGCTCTGGAAGTTCATGTGGGCTATGCATCTAAATACTGTTGGTATCCCCTACAAATCAAACTTTCTTTACATTGAATGTAATTTGTATCTAAGATGTCAGACAGCTGCATCTAGAATGAAATGGTTCACCAGAAAACATGAGCTTCTAAAGACAAATGTATGTAGACAGATACCAGCACTGATCTTTTAGGTGTTTTGTCCTTCTTCCTCTTCAATGGCACTAAAAAAGACATTGTTAAAATGAGGTAATAAATTTTGCCTGAGAGATTGCTGGGAAGTCCAGATCTATTGGTGTCCATGCAGCACCACAGTTAACTAAGTGTGTTCATTTTGTATGGATTTTCATCTTTGCTTGCCATAGTACATGCTTAAAAAACACATTTCTACAAAGAAATAGCCTGGGAGCTGGCAGCAAAGGCCACATTCAGGCAGGAACCCCCAGTGTTGCCCCATGAGTCATGTACTCTGCTCACACCAGCTCAACATGCCAAATATTGGGAAAATTCATGGTTTAGAAATATCTTGGAGAGGCAAGACAGAGCTTCTAGTAGCAGTTGAAAAAAAATTATTTTTCTTGCCACTTGAATTGACGGACCTGCTCAGCATTAACTAATTAGTGGACTGAAGTATTTTTGCAGTTATAATTGCCTTGAAAATTAGCATTTGCCTTCCTTTGCACACAGAGAGGAGGCCTATCTGAAGGTACCTCCATGTTTTGGAGTCGGGGGGGGATCTTCTGTTGTCTGTGGGTCCAGGACAAAATGTGGTGGCCAAACATGGGTCTGAGGCTGAAAGATGCTGGGGATAGGAAACTGTCTTGCCCCTCTCCCAGGACTCACTGCCAGGCTACCACTCGCCACTCAGGCCAGGCAGGAGCATTCGGCAGGGTCCAGGACCTCATCTGGTTTTAAATGCTCACTGAAGCTCGACATGAACCGAAAATGTGTGCTTGCAGCCCAGAAGGCCAACCGTGTCCTGGGAAGCATCAAAAGAAGCATGACCAGCAGGACAAGGGAGCTGATTCTGCCCTGCCATTCCTCTCTTGTGGGACCTCACCTAGAGTATTGTGTCCAGTTCTGGATCCCTCAACATGACATGGGTATGATATATCCTCAGTGATATATCCTCGTGGTTAGACTCGGTGATCCAGTGGGTCTCTTCCAACCTGGTGATTCTATGAATCTATGATTCAACAGGATATGGAGCTGTTGGAACGGGTCCAGAGGAGGGCTACAAAGATGATCAAAGGGCTGGAGCACCTTACATACAAGGACAGGAAGAGAGAGTTGGGGTTGTCCAGCCTGGAGAAGAGAGAAGGCTCCAGGGAGACCTTACAGGTGTACCTGAATGGGGCCTGCAGGATAGCTGGGGAGGGATTTTCTACAAGTTCATGGAGTGATAGGACGATTGGGAATGGCTAGACATTAGGAAGAAATTCTTCATGATGCAGGTGGTGAGGCACTGGCCCAGGCTGTCCAGGGAAGCTGTGGCTGCCCCATCCCTGGAGGTGTTCAGGGGCAGTTTGGATGGGGCTTGGAGCAGCCTGGGCTGGGGTAGGTGTCCCTGGGTGGAACTGGACAGTTCCTTTCCACCCCAACCTATTCCGTGATTAAAACTATCGCTCATCACCTCAGGGAAGGATGCTTGTCTGCCCACAGACACCATCCGGGTCCCCGCCTTGTCCTTGCAGGACNGTGGAGAGGAGGGAGCTGGGCTCTTCTCCCAAGTGACAGGGGACAGGACGAGAGGGAATGGCCTCAAGCTTCCCCAGGGAAGGCTTAGGTTGGACGTTAGGAAAAAAATTTTAACGTAAAGGATCACTGGGCACTGGAACAGGCTGTCCTGCTTGTGTTTAAAAGACGGGTGGATGAGGCGCTGAAGGGCACGGTCTTTTCCAACCTGGTGATTCTACGATTCTAAGAGCCGCGATTAACGGAGGAACCCGCCGCAAATTCTCCGCGCCGCCATTCATGCCCGCGCCGCACCTCCCCTGTCACGTGACGCGGGACCGCCGCGCGCTCCCCCCCCACCCCACCTCGGCAGCCGCCGCTTCCGGGCTTGGGGGGGGCGGGAGCGGCCGCGGCGGCGGAGCGGGAGGGGCGCGCCCGTCAACATGGCGGCGCGCGCGGCGGGTAGCGCCTGAGCCCCCGCGGCCCCCTCCTCTCTCCCTCCTTTCCCATCCCTTCCCCTTCCCTCCCTTCCGCTCCCACCGGCCCGGCCCGGCGCGGCGCGGCCATGGAGAGTGAGGAGGAGCAGCACATGACCACGTTGCTCTGCATGGGCTTCTCGGACGCAGCCGCCATCCGCAAGGCCCTGCGCCTGGCCAAGAACGACATCAACGAGGCTGTGGCCCTGCTCACCAACGAGCGGCCCGGCCTCCACTACGGCGGCTACGAGCCCGTGGAGACCGGGCAGGGCCCGCCGGGCGGCCACGGGTCCCCTGCCGGCGGGCAGGGTCCGCGCGATGGGGACGGCGGCGGAGGAGGAGGAGGCGGCTTCGACCCGCCGCCCGCCTACCACGAAGTGGTGGAGACCGAGGTGAGCGGCGGGATCCCGGGGGCACCTGGGCTCTTCCCTGGCATTCCGGGAATGCGTGGCTACCGTGGGATTTTTTTTCTCCCCTTCTTGCATAATCGGAGTGACTAATGACTGTCTAATTTCTTTTTTTTTTTTTAACTGTTAGCACAGCGTGAAGGAAAGTGCAGTCCGGGTATTGCTTTGCATACAGTTATAACTGGATAAGCTAAGCTCAAGTTCAGAAACAGATATGCAGTGAGTTCAAATGTCTTCAAAACGGAGGCTTTAACTCTTAAATTGTAGCTGTGTTCTAAGCCGGACCTAAAGTAGATAGAAGTGCTGGAGAACGCCAGCCTTTCCCAGTTCTTCTCCTTCCTTCTTACTTGCCCTTTTCTATCGTTCTCTTCCAGAACCCTGAATTCCTCAGCCAGCAGATATGCTCATGGCAGCCCTGCTGCTTGGTACAGCCTTGTAGTGCTTACTTGTAAACCATTCTCCTCTTTCAGGTCTCTTTTCCAAAGCTTCTCAGAGTTCTTATCTGAAAAGAAGTTATTAATAGTGTCCAGGCCATGGAATGGATGAGGACAGAAGGGAACAGCTGTGCTTTGTGGCACCAAAGGGCTACCTTGCATAGTTTCTGTCTCTAGAAGTGGCCAATAGCAGATGCCTAAGCACATGGATGAAATCGAGGAAACTCATGCACCCTCCCAGGCTTCAGGAAACTATCCTCAGGGATTTCCTGTGCCAGAAGTGGTACCTTTCTGTGTATCTGTGTGTAGTGCACATAGATGCAGAATACGCACATGTATCTTCTTGTACATAGCTACACTTGCACATCTGTATCCATAGACTTGGTATACTGAAGTCCGATCTTGCAGAAAAAAGCTGCATGATCCCGTTCGCTGAATTAACTGGGTTAGATCCTTAGCTCATAGAAGTTGACAGTGTATGCTTGTGGGATGGCATGTGTGCTGTGACAAAGAGGAGTCGCTTAACTTCACTGGTTGAAGGAGCAGGGAACTGATTTCTAACCTTTGCTTTGAAAGGTTGGGAGTGAATGAGAGTTGTTCTTGTTTGCTTTCAGATCTCTGTAACCACCCAGAGGGTGGGTTTTCCGATCAGATATGATTGTGGTTGGGACAATTTGGGTTGTCAGTGTAAACTTCTCAGAAGCACTTCTTTTCCCTCTCTTCTTCTGTTACAAATGACACTTTGACAGCTCTCGACTAAGAGGATTTTTTTCCTCCTGCTATATCAGCTTGTGTGTTTTATCAAATGTACTTACACTTTATAGTTTCCTTTGCCCCTCATGTTCTTGTTTGCCTTGATTTGTGTTCTTGTTAACACAGAAGGGAAGCAGAAACATTTCAACAAATGACTGCAATAAGCAGGCATTTCAGGAGGGGTGAAATATCTTGCTTACATGAAACATAAATTTGGGCCTCAATTTAGTAAACTCATTTAGATTCATTTTGCATATGAGCATCTGTCAACCCCTGCATGTCTATGTAGAATAGTATTTTTTTAAATAGAAGAGTTATACCCGTATAAATCTTAAAGCTGTTGCCTGTGCCGATTTGTCTAATATTGTGGTACAACCTAGCAGCTTTTGACATATTTTATAAAAGGGAAAAATGATATATGAACAGTTCATGGGTTTTCTTACTGTTCAGATGTAATCTAGAAGTACATTTAATAAACTACAGCTATTATTTAGGTGGTTCGTCAGTAAGTGGTTTTCCATTCAACACTAGATTATGGCATATGAATCTGTACAGAACGCCACCGCAAAAATAGCTGTAATATGCATTGTAGTAATTTACATTATATGAAACATATTGTACTTTATGCCTTCTTGTTGTAATTCGGTTTTTCTTCTTGGTATCATGTCTTTCTAACAATCTTAAGAGTGTGGATTCCTTCTTCTTATCCTAATACCAGTTTTAACTTCTGTTTAGGGGAGGGGTAGAGGCATGTTAGATTTTCCATTTGATTTTTGGATTTTATGTATCAGCAATGCACATGAACATATAAACCAAAAGAGCACAATTATTAGAAGTTTTCCCCTAAATAGAATTTTCCAGTCTAGTAATTTTCTTCATAAGCATAAGTTAGGATTAGGTATTTTAATTTAAAAATAACAAGAGAGCTTTAGTCATTCTCTGGGACACGTGTGTAACAGATCTGTACTTTGTATTTACATTCTTTTTATTTGGCTTACATACCATGTGTATAAGAATAGATTTATGAATTATTAAATACTTTACATTTTCTCTAATCAGTAATGAATCCATTCTATTTGCATACACTTATTTGGTTTCTGTTATGTAATGTTAAGAGTCTGTTCTGTTCAGTAAGCATGTTGATCAAAGAAAGGCCAGTCTGTTGGTGTTCTTTGATAACAGCACAGCCATCAAATATATACATACTAGTAAAAGCGTGTTTTCTTTTGATAAGCTGGTAAAACCAGTGTGAATCCTTGTTCGGTGGTCCAGACTGCTGGTCCTCAGTGGTGTCTGAAAGTGTCATAGAAGCTTGAATTTGGAATAACTGGCCCGGAAGCAAGACAGCTGCTATGATCTAGCCCAGCACGCACTCTGTGCTTTCTATGTCATACTTGAGATGACGACACACATAAATTCATTTTCGTGAGGACTAAAATTCCAGTTTTGGCAGGCTAGTGCTTTCCAAAGGGCATAGAGTTGATTCAGTTTTAAGTTAGTAGCTAAGGTGCCTCTGACAGTGATGCTGTTAGAATGACCATGGTTAACTCATGAAAAGACAAAAGCTGGCAAACTTGGAAATACAAAGAGATTCTCATTCGTTTATGCAGTCTTCTTGAAAAATCAGGAAGTTCAGCTTTAGGTTTACAGTTGGTTTGAAGTTTTGCCCTGTGTAGTGCCAAACCACTTTGATAGGCCAAGGTCACCTGGTTTTACAAGAGGTAACATTACCTGTTTGATGTAACATCTGTGTTTGTGTCTGTCAGCTGAAGTAAATCCGATGTGCGCATTTTGGCAAGAATCTGGGGTTTCTGTGGTTATTCCTTAGGCAACATACAGATTTTTATGTGATTCTTTGCTGTGTAGGTGGGGGGGTGGAAGGATGGTGTACCTTTTCATATGCTTGACAGGTAAGCTGGTTTGTAATTCAAGATAAGAATGTAAATGAATGTGATGACAGTGTCTGTCTGCATGTCCGTGAATTGCTGAGTGCCATGTGCTGACTTTCGTGGGCTGGGAAGGAATGGGATGGAGAAGAGCTGGTGAAATGCACATGAGGATTGTGAGAAGAGACCTTAAAATTGTGGGAAGGGATAGGAACCAACTTAGACTAAAATTACTTAACATATAACAACTATTTCTTTAACTTCTACTAAAATAATCTTGATTTGTTTTTAAACAGCTTCAGAGAGCCATTACTATGACCTTTTGGGTAAATTGTTATTAACAGATTGTATTACCTTCTGGCTATTTCTGTCTCCTTCAGCACTGTGTTGTTTTGGGGTTTGGGGGCTTGTTTTTCTTTTTTGGAGTTGAACTGAATTACAAGCTCATATACACCCAATTTTACTAGTAAGGTTTATATTAGAATTTGTTCAAGATTGTTTTTGAGGTGCTGTTTGATTTCAAGAGAAGAGGAAAAAGAAACAGGCCAGCGACTGTAGTGAGTAACACTGCCAGGAACATTCTCACGAGTCATGCTGCAGAGCTGTTGTGTTCAAAACCCCTATCCCTCCTCGGTATTAGAGCTCAGTACTGAAAGCAGTTTTGCCACAGATGCGCTGCATCACGGTGGGTGTGTAACTCAACCTGTGTTTTAGCTTTTAGTGTGTAAAATGAGGATAACGGTGTGTGCTTTATTAGGAGTAGCAGGGACTAGGCTTGTGAAGTTCCTTGATCCTTGAAGGAGCTGTATTTATTTAAAGATAAAAAAGATATTTAGGCTTCAAGGAAATGAGGTGGATTTCACACTATGATTTTATAAATTTAAAGTCACTCTCCTCTCTGGTGAGTAGTGTTGAGCTTTGCAAAAGCGAGTGTTTCTGCCGTTCTCATGTGGAAGTTTTACAGTGTTGCTTGTGTAGAAATTGGCCTTGTAAAACAATTAAGCAATCAAATGAAGCTTTGTGGTGGATTCTGGCATTGAGTCCCTGGCTGGATGCCATCAGAATGTCAAGTGGAATTAGTATTTTAGCACTCCTCTTTTTCAGCATCACTGTTTTCAAAAATTAGTGACCTTGGTATAGAACCTCCTTTTAGATTCTGGTTATGTTAGTGGTTTCTTGGATTTTGAAAGAAAACACCCTGGGTCTCATTCTTGTTATAATACAGACTGAGGGAGATGCTATGTGAAGTGAGGGAAAATAGGGGTAATACCTAACAGTAATAGGAGAGGTGCAGTTGTTTGATTTTAAATATAAGCTTTGTTTTGAATAACTTAGAAACTTGTTATCATGTATTGTGATGGTTAGACTAATCTTTGGATCGAGATGAGCACTTTATAGTTACTGAATTGTCAGTGAAGGTGATGCCTGTGGGGTCAGTGGAGGTAGGACACAGCTCTGAAGGGCCAACTTTTCATCTGGGCAGGAAATGTCTTTGGTGTAATGTTCTCTGAAGGCATTTTCTGGTCATCTTCCCAGTTTACAGTACTATTCTATGGCAGCTGTTTAATAAGGAAGTGAAATACTGAGGAAGAATGAGAATAAAAACAAATTAACCAGTGTTAGAAGTTAATTCCGGCAAATCATTTGGATTGCTTTTGGATTAAGGAACAGTAGCTCTTTGTATGAGAAGGACAAAGATGGAAAGAAACTGCCTGTTTCTTTTGTAAGCTCTTACTTTGAAAATACCCATCTATTTGTGCTGCCATAGGAATAATGTATGGTATGTATGCTTCAGTTATGCTTCACGGGCCAAATTAAATTAAATTTAAGAAAGCGAATGTGCTCAATGTTTCTTGCCACTTGATCTTTCTGCTCACTGCTTGACAGCAGTTTTGACTTCCCTTGTTACCATACTGCCCAGTGAGGTCTCAAGAGGCACTTAAAGGTGTGGGGTTTTTAATGAGTTAATCACAATATTGTAATTATACGTTGTAGAACTTGGTTTCAAGCTCACTGTCAGCTTCTTTGTCAAGTCTAGTTTCTGTCTTGCAATACGTCAGTGTGTATCCACAGAACAGTAGTACAGATGAGTGTTTTGCGGTGTAAATGAATTAATTCTTCCTTCCAGAGCTGCACCTTTGATTGCTAAAATGTTATAATAAAGACTTCACTGTTTCTGTAGCACTTCTCCATTAATAACGAAGGTAGGTAGAACTTCATTTGGCTTCATTTTAAGTATGGAAATGCTAAGTATTTGTGATTCATTGTTGTGTTAAAGCACAGTGATACCACACAAAGTTTTTTTGAGTTACTTGGAAATAAGCATGGGGTTTTGTGCTTATGAAAACTTGGGGGTTGGGAGGAATAATGGTATCAACTCAGCCTGGCTGTGTGTAGTTGTGCTAATGGAGTAAGTTTTTTAAATATGCCCACAGACAATACTGAAAACGTGCAGGTTTCTTATGAATTGGCATTCTTAACAGTGCTTTTCGTGACCCCTCCCTTGCCTACAACTAGTTATCAAACTTGAAAATGGGTTCCCAAAAGTGGTTTTAACAGATCTGTCTGTCTCAGATTTCACTGAATAGTGTGGTAATAGAGGTATAAAAGGACAAAGATATTCCCCCATTTTTTAAGTTAAGTAGATCTTTTGGGTAAAATGTGATTTTTTTTTTTTTACAAAGTCTTGATTATTTCATTTTGCTGTAATGCTTAGTACAGTGTTTATCTCTGAAAAGCTAGGCAAGTACACTGGGGAATACTACTTAGTAACGTTGCACCATTGCCCTGGAAATCAGGGAGACCAGTATAAGCAATGAAATTAAAAAATCCTACTGAATGTCTAGCCTTGCTGATTGTTTAAAAAAATGTTTTGGTGTTTTGTTTTTTTAAAATTGTTATAATCCCCTACAACTGGTAAGAAGGGATTAGTCAGTCCTTGATAGTGCACTTGTACTACTCTCAGCTAAGGTCAGTGCTCAAAACTTTCTGTGAGAACATTGACTAAATAAATCAGAATTTTCTTTGGATGTCTTTATGGTGAGGTGAGAGTCCAAATCGGCTGCAGTTAGGTGGAGTCTGCAGCATAGGATATATTTTCCTTTAATGATACTGATAGAAGACTACATCTGCTTGTGTAAAGTAACACATGCTAAAATTTTGAATTAAAGAGCTTATTTTTTATGAAAAAAAACCCAAAACATCCATGTATCTCCCCACTGAGCTTACTTTTCTTAAGCAGATCATAAATGACAAAAAGCTTTCTGATCTATTGCTGTACTCAGAATTTTTGCATACAGATGTTTTACTGGTGATAAAAATGCAAACAGAAAGATACTGTATCTGTTTAGGACTTAAAACAGTTAAAATGTTACTATAAATCGTAAAAAAATAGCTGTTCACCAGTAAACCATATAGGAAATCACAGTGAGGTTTCTCAGTGCCATATAAGAAACAATGTGGAAATTCCATATTTGACACCATTTTCTGAGGCTTACTAATATTGTCATAATCGTAAAAAGATAGCAAGTTTACTCTTAGGAGTGCGAGTTGAGTGAGTTTATTCTTATGGCAAGAACAAGCAACTGGGAAATACTCTTCAACTTTGTTCCTGCAGCTGCTACTTAACATATGTATAAAAAGGTTCTTTAAGCTCCTGGAGCACCAGTTTTTAAAAAGCAAGTAGGTTACAGGTATGAAAATGTAACTTTTTTTTTTTTTAACATTCAGTACCTCATGCTTATTGTGTTCAAGTGCAAGGTGGTAGCTTTGCTTTTATTTGAAAGCCTTGAAATTCTCACCCTTGTAATTCAGTTCTGGATGACACAATATCCACTTTTTAGGAGTTAATTAAAAGAAAAGAGAATTGACATCTAGGCATGAAAGCTGCTTTAATCAGTAGCCTGGCAGATAGAGGGATTGTCAAGTCATGACTTCAGGATTCATAGCTTATTCCACAAATTGATGGACATAATAGATCAGAGAAATTCTCTGTCTGGTTTTATGGATATTTGATGAATGTCTCTTACCTTGCCACCACCTAAGCATCTTGCAGTACTTTGCAAGAACAAGTGATGCTGCATTAGCATGCGGAAGTGTCCCCATTGACACCTTACAGCTGGGGAAGCTGAAGCATTGAAAAACTGATTTCTGCATTACTGCTTTTAGTATATATCTGTGATAAAAAACAAAAGGTGAACCTAGAATTTTTGTCTTCTAATTCTGACTCTAAGCATTTTTTTCATTACTGCTTTTCGAAGCAATTAAATTTGGTCCTGTTTGTGGATTCACAGTAATAAAATACAATTTCCTTTTGGTTTTGTTTTGTTTTCTTTTGTTTTAAACAATATAGAGAAGCAGCCAAAATCTGTTTTCTTGGATATAAAATGGCAGTAATTTTGTGAAAATCATTTATTAGGGAGGAATGAGGATGAAGGGAACTGCTTGATCTGCTGGTATCTGAGAAAGTCTTATCCAGTTGCTTGTTGAAAGAAACATGACTTAGGGGTTCTGTGTCATAAGTTATACAAGATTCTGGAACACATAATGTGACAAGCCTGGTAGTAATAAATTCTCTTTTTAGCTTTCTATCAAAATCAAATGAACAAATTCACATGCTAATTTGACTGTAATGTCAAGACTAAGACTGCCGATTAGCATTAAAATACTTTCTTAAACTCCTTGTTTTATGCAACCGGTTTCACGTGACTGGTGTGGTAAACATCGGTTGCTTTGGTTAAACACTGTTTGATGAGTTAATTAGCTGAAAATTGCGGGAATACATTTTGGAGCTTTAAACTGTGACCTTTTGGCAATTAAAGTGAATTTGTATTTCATTTTTTTGTGTGAGGTCTAATCTCTTTGCTGTATTAGTCTTCCATGGCAAGTTTTGTACTGCAGACTTACACAATGCTTTATTGATCAGATATTTAACAGTTTTTGTTTGTTCAACCTTGAAAACAACTCTGGGAGGTGCCAGGTCCCCAGAGTGAGAATCTTGGATCAGTGCTTGAGACTGTTCATGTGGGAATATTTCTCTTTTGAGCTTGTGTATGTGTGTTTGAACATAAATGTCTGTATTTTCACACCTTGAAAATAAGCCAGAGTCAAGTAATGCTGTTAGAATGGGGTGATTCTTGGAGCTTTTGTGAAATAAAGTATGTGTTAGAAGGCATGGAAAATTGTTAAAGGTTTGCTAGCAAATGTTTTTTCGTTTACAATTTCAGCTGCAGAAGGGCATGGGATATGCACCGTCGTTTCCTGTCTCAGAAAAGAGTTGACTCTTGCAGACGTTTAAAAGTTTTTCTTTGAATGACCAGTTGACTACCAGGAATAGTTTCTTTGCTTTTTACTGTTCTGTTGTTGGAGAACATATCTACAAATCCTTAGCATGTCAGCTGCCAATCCTGTATTAAATCTGTTCAGCCAGAATTGCGTAGTACTAATTCAGGTCATCACCAACTGGTAGACACCATTCTTAAATCGTCTGCTTCAGGGGAGCTAGTTTCTTCTTCTTTTTTTTTTTTTTAATGTAATTCCTCAGAAAAAAAGGCCCCAGAAGTCACTTTTTGGGAGGCTGACATGGCCTTGTGTACTGTGTACTTTTGCCTATAGCATGCTCTTTAAAGCTTTTATTTCACCTGTGGAGCCGTGTCAGTGGAGTCTGTACCTGCAGTTCCTAGCTCCTAGCTACAAAGTGTTAGTTATGGCTGCCTATTTAGAGCTGTGATGTGTTGCAGTTGTGAGTGTCAATTGAGCAAGGAAGATCTTCAGCCTCTTGGTTAGTGAGCCACCTTAACATTATGCAAGAGCTGAGCTGAAGTTGCATCTTGCTACAGTAGTTGCCAGCTGCAGTTAAGACATCCCTCACTTTAAGAAGCAATTTAAAAGTTTGGGGGGTTTCTTGTATACAATAATGCTGATTAGGAAAGAGCAGCAATACATCTTTAAAGAGACTATTACTCATCCTAGATATATTGTAAGAAATGCGACTCAGTCTGCAGCAATATATACTGAACATAACAGTAATTTCTAAAAAAAGCAGGGTGTTAAATTTGCTAATGGCTTGAAGGGGAATATGAGTTTTAAACTACAAGGATGTTTATTTGACGCTGTTACAGGTTTCACAGCAGCTGTGAAGCTACTTATATGTGATGTGGTCTAAAATTAATTTAAGTTGATACTTTCTGGGTGGGGTTTTAATAGCAGAAAATTGACATGTGGTATTTACTTTTGCCTCTAATTGGTGGAACGTGCCAAAGATGTGCTCCTTCAGTGCAAATAGTTTCCTTTGTTACTAGGACAATATTTACAGTACCACAAGTTTTGTTAGTTGTTGTGTGAAAAGCCATTTTCATACTGTACTTTTGGTAGGCTCCGGCAATGAGCCAGCTGTACCCTTAGTGCAATTTATTATAATGCCCTTATTTGTGAGAGCTGAGTGAACAGTGAAGAATGGTTATTTCATTCTCTCTTTCTGAATTTCCATATTACTGACACTGGCAACCACGTGTGTGGAAAGAGGTAAATAAAGAATAACATTACTTAGAACGCAGATGGGGAAGCAAAACAACAGGTGGAGTTTTTCAATAACAGTTGAAGTTCTCCACTGCTATTAGGCTACACCTCTTAAACTAGGGTTAGCAATGCATATTTTTATTTAATGCGGATGCTTTCATCTGGGAAATGGAGCAACTGTAGCTTAGTTACTGTAATAAATTATTGAAGTGTTGCTTTGCTTTGCTGCAAGCCTAGACTGAACTGAAATTGCTGAACACCTAGCAATTGGGTGTTCTTTATACTCAGTCTACCTTTGTTAGACCAATCATTGTATCCTGTGCTGTTACTGTAGGGCCTTTCTTTATGTTTATTTTCTACAGGAAATTGATTTATATTCTGGATGGGTGTCCTTTACAAAAGCTGCAAACTTAGCTGCTATTTGTTAAATTAGTAATACAGGGTGTTTCCTAGAAAAAATATGCTTTTAAATACTTTCAGTATCTTCTCATTTAGACCTTTAGGTTCCTCAAGATTTGAAGTACTTAAAAGGGCATGTTTTGCTAGATGTGGACTAGACCAGACTTCCATGCACAGTACTGGATCAGGCAAATAGAGTTAGAGAAGTTGATATTCAGGTCCTCTCATAATGACAGATGTAGGATGAAGTGTTTAGTAGAGGGCCAGAAGAAGTTGGCACCTTACTTCCCAAAAACTGACATGTGAGATTTTTTTCTGAGTGCTATTTTGTGTTGTATTCCTATAAATTTTACTGCTGTTCTCCAGAACCTGTTACGAAGTCCAGTCACTGTGTGCTGTAGTCACCTACACCAGCAGACTTTGAAGGATAAGCACTGTACAATTGCTGTTTTCTTGGCTTAATGTTTTTGAATAATTGTGTAAGTGGATAGGACATATTTACTTTTTAATAAGAGCTTCTGATCCTGCAAATAGCAAATGCAGGGAGAGAGCTGGAAGTACACTTGTCTGTGTACATTGATTTAATTCTTTGTACGCTATGTCCTCCTGAGTTCAGTTCTTTCCTTTGGTTTATTCCATTTTATTTGTTAGGTTCATTTCGTAACACTTTTTTTCTTTTACTCTTGAACATGTTTCCTGCTTGTCCTTCCTCCCTACGTGTCCCTGGCTTCCCTCTCAGGGGATCTTGTTACCATCTTGTTTGTGTTTTCCTCTGTCTCTGACAGTTGCTCCTGGGTACTGCAAGGCCAGTTCTAGACATTGTGTCCTTTCTTCTGCTTGAGTTGTCTGCTCTTGCGAAGGCAGAGAAAGGCATCCATGTGAACTCTTTGGCACATTGGGTAGTTAATGTCTGTGTGAGGTTAAAAAATAAACAAAAGAAAATAAATTGATAACTTGTCTTCTCTTTCATTTGGCACTGAGGCAGTTACCTCATATGGCACTTCACTAAGAATGTGGGGCTAACTCTGCTTTCTGCGTATACACAGAAATAGCTGCTGTTTGGTGGCACTAGCAAGTAAAGTGTGAAGTTAGCTGCAGGCATCTGCTTGCTTTATCCCTGTTTTAGAATGTTTTCTGGTACCTCGTTTTGACTTTAGGAGAAGGACAATTGTAGTTTCCTTTTTGGACAACTGTTTGAGATGTAATTTTTTTCTTTGGATAATTAGCTAGTAAAAAATAATGCTGGTGTACTAGATTAGTCTTGTTTGTTTCTTAATGTGAAGGGGTGACGAGGTGACGAAATTGGCCTCTCTTAAAAGAAATTATTCCCTCTTCTACAGCAGTTGTTGAACAGAGGATTAATATGCAGATCTAAGGGGTTTTACTTTAGAGTCTTACGGGGGTTGGAAGTACTTATCACTTGGCTTTAAGATCTGATATGGTGAGGAACAAGATTTGCGGCTTTAATAGGCAATTAGTGAGCAATTAGTCATGTAAACATAGTAGTTATCACCTACATGAAATACATAAAGGTATGTAATCCCTTCAATTCAAATTGATGTATTAAATTCTGCTGTGAAAAGCAGAAGTGGCCTCAGGGTTGTTGAGAATTTGACATGCTTATTATAAGTACAGCTGGTTTTTATGAAGCTGATACATTCTTTGAAATGTCTAGGAGAGAGAAATAAAAATTATTTCACTTGAACTTCCTTTTTATTTACAGAAAAATGATGAAAATGGGAATTGCTCTGGTGAAGGCATTGAGTTTCCAACAACTAACTTGTATGAACTGGAGAGCAGGGTTTTGACAGATCATTGGTCCATACCATATAAGCGGGAAGAGTCCCTAGGCAAGTGCCTAATTGCATCCACCTACCTAGCAAGACTAGGTAAGTTCTCCTTCTAGTTGTATGAAGATCATCTGTTCAAATGATTTCATAGGCTGGGCAATTATGACTTTCGTATTAATCTTCCAGTAGTTTACTTAGCAAACTGCAGAGTGATCACATCTCTCTGAAGGTGTTTAACAGTGAACCATTCTATGCAATGCTGAAAAAAAGTTGATTTTTTTTCTCTGAAGTTATTTGCTTACTTAAGCTTTTTTTTAAAAAAAAAGTGGAGCACATGTTTCTTTATGTTCTAATGAGTGTAGGAATTACTGCTTTCAGAGCTGAATTACTGACTTTTTTTTTTCTCCATTGTGCTGGTTATTTTCGTTTCGTAAAAACAAGCTGTCATCTAAATGTGTGCCGTACCACGCTTGTGTAACTGGTTGTTTTTCCCTAGCAAAATGCTTATACTGCATTAGACCTGAGTTTGAATTTTCTGTATTCAGTACTTTGGCTGGTGTTGAGAGCGTTATGGAGGCATCATGCCCAACAATTGGTATATAATGAGAGTGCAAGATAGTTTTTCTCTCATGCCTGATGTCAGACTAAAGGGATGTTTCAGCCTGTTGGAAGAATGGAGTGTTTAAAGGTGGTTCTCTTTTTTTTTTCCTTTGTTTCTAACGTGTGTTAAGAAAGTAATTCTTAGATTTGGGTTTGGGTGGAGGCAAGGGAGCGTCAGAAATTATCTGAAGTTAAAGTTACATGCTGTGAAGGGAGAAATACTTACGGTGCTAGTAACGCTTGAAGAGATTGTAGAAGGTGGAACATTGGGAAACTTCTTATTTCCAAAAGGCAGGTTCTCTTGACTCATTTTTTTGTAACTGAAAAACATGCTAATTATGAATGAACAGGAGTACGCTTACTACTGTTGGTTTAGGTCAAAGTTCCCAAAAACTTGCAATGAGCTCTCAGGGGTAACCTTAAAAGTATTTTTTTAAAAATAGATTAAAAATACACTTTCCTTTCTGCGAAGGTCTTTCTGATTCTGATGAGAATTGCAAGAGATTTATGGACAGATGCATGCCTGAAGCATTTAAGAAGGTAAGTAGGTACAGTAGACCAATACAGTGTTTCTTTCTGTTTATGGTGGAAATAGTGTTTTGTCCTGAGAAACTAGAGAGTGTATTCTTAAATTCATGTCATACTCAGGTTAGTTTCCTAAATTAAACTTGCACACAGACTTAGGTTAAGAATCATAGAAAGTCCTAGATTTGCAACTCTAGTAAACTCTGATATATAGCTTTTCTAACCTACCCTCCACCCCCTTTTTTAACTTCTTAAATGAAGAGCTGTATAGTAAGTAGTGGAGCCTAAAGAACCTTGGATGTAGCCATTCATGGCAAATTCAGAATCAAATTTCCTTTATTCTTTCTGCCTCTTTGCATAACCTGTGTAGAACTTGCCTTTCCCTTTAGTGCTTAATGCCAAATGTGCCTCTCTGGCTGTTCCTATCCAGGTTATTGTGAGTTTTCGCTACAGAGCTCCACAAACCAATTTACTTCCTACTATTCTATCTGGTTTGGATACTGCCTAAGTTTCTTGACCAGTTTTTAACCATATGTATAATAATATATACACACCTTTTAAAATGTTACTCAGTCCTAGTCTTAAAATACTGAGAATATAAGTATGTTTAAGGAAGACAGGCATTTAAAGGAAAAGCTAGCAGAAATTAAGTGAAATTTGCAGATGGAAGCTTTATGTCCCTTATGAACAACACATTAGACCAGATTTACAGAACATGTTTCAGTAGGTGGGAGAGCAGTGTTAAATACTTCTCTTTTCATGGTACGTGTTCTTTGTTGCTCAAGAAGTGTGAATTAGTAAATGGTTATTAGAGCTGAATCAGAGCAGCTTTGTGGCACACCTACTTGAAAATTAGAGTTGTGTGTTGGAAACAAATTAATTTTGTATTAGTTGTTACTGGCAAATGTTAGTCTTTACCAGTGTATGGAAATGTAAAACCATTTGCATTGAATACAGTTTATTTTCTGTCATAAACTCTGATTTAAGATATTCTTCAATGAAATTACCAATTTAATTAACTCTTAAACCATTAGTGCAGGAAGCGCATCTGAAGAATGCATCTCACAGTGATTAGTACTCTCTAAGAAAATATTTGCTCTGAAAACAGTCTCAGGGGTTGATAAATTTCTCCTATTTTGTGATTTTGCTCAAACTTAATTTTATTTTTTTTCCCCAGCTGTTGACATCCAGTGCTGTTCACAAATGGGGAACTGAAATCCATGAGGGAATATACAACATGCTTATGTTGCTAGTGGACTTGGTTGCAGAAAGAGTAAAACAAGATCCGATTCCTGTGGGCTTACTCGGTGTACTTACAATGGTATTTGACCCTCTGATGTTGTTTCTAATATTTGAGTATTTGACATTTCATATTTATGCTGCTGATGTGCTTTCAAAATATTTAAGTTGTATTGTATTGTCTTATAGTCTGCAACCATTGCTTGCTGCAGATTTTTAACATCCAATATGCAATTCATAAAGGGGGTGAGTGCTGTTAGAAACTCCTGAAAACTAGCACGGTCAAAAAAAATCACATCTGCTGTCACTTCACTGTTTATTTTTTAAAACTGATACTTTGATTTCATCTTCCCCTTTCACGGATATCTGGCTTGCATGGGTATTGGATATTTTCCTTACAGAATGGAAGCTTTGGAATCCTTTATACAGTGAGATCTAAGAGGCAGCAGCAGGGGTTTTTTATGAAACTACATTTTTGCTAGATTATCTGTCAACTGGGAGAATGCCCAACTGAAAAAGTTAGGCATTTTCAAGATAAGTTTTGGGACTGGCATAAGCAATGCTATTCATTGGTGTGGGCTTTTCTTTCAAGGCGTTTAACCCCGACAATGAGTACCATTTCAAGAATCGAATGAAAGTATGCCAGAGAAACTGGGCAGAAGTCTTCGGAGAGGGTAACATGCATGCTGTCTCACCAGTATCTACTTTTCAGAAGGTAGGAATGCGTATGCCCTGAAACCTATTTTCAGGGTAGGTGTGTTTATTCCAGAAAAGGTTGTTTGATCAGTAGGGATTTATAACACAAGAAAGCTTAAATGTGTCAACAAGAATTACAGCAAATAGATCTTCGGTTTGTTAGTTTGTAGAAGTAAATTGTCCCAGTTCTCTGTTAGAGATGGGGTTTAGAAAATTGTGTACCTTCATGCCTAAAGTATTACAGCAATTGCACAGTTGGATCTGTTGCATCTAATGACTGATCTCTGTTTGACTGTTCGGTGTGAAATGACCAGGATAACTCAAAGTGTAAAGGTCTAGTAAAGAATTTATTCCTTTCTGATAGCTAAGGACAGGATATCTTCAGGTCAGACATGCTGGCAAGGAGGCAGTTTTTGAGGTTTGCACTGCCTTGTTGCAGTTGTTCCAGATGGGTGAGTCTGAAAAAAACAGCCTCAGTGGTGTTGATCTCTCCTTCAGGAAACAAATTTGTGGCTGTAGAAAGAGAATTCTACGTCGGCTGCTTTGGAAAGGATTCTTTAGTAATGTTCAACATTGCTAATGTGCTATAAATACAATTGCTTCTGAGTCAGCAGCCATGGTGCGTACTGTTGCCACAGCACATGGTCAGTGATGTCAAGTGGAGTCCAAAAAAGGATGATGCTAATGAGAACCTCCCAGAGCTCTAGCTATGTGCTTAGAAAAGTAACTGTTAAAACCACATTGCTGTTTTCTTTGAAATCATGATGTATACATTTTGGGTATGGGTTAATGGGCTGAATGTGCCTGTCCAAATCTCTGTTTCAGAAGACAAATATCTTTAGCATTGATTATTGCAGCTACTAATTTGTCAATATTGTTATTGTTAAAGGAACCTCACGGGTGGCTGGTGGATCTGGTAAACAGGGTAAGTAAGTGTAAACCAAAAAGATTTGTTATTTATCACTTGAATTCATTTGGGCTCGGAGAAAGTTTCTTCTTCCTCTCCTCCCACTGAATTTTTTTTCCACTCTTCGCTTTTGTGACAACCACAAAAAAAGTAGTTCAAGAGTTTAAGCCTGCCTACATATAGGGAAGGGGCCTTGCTAAATAAATATTGAGATGATGCCTTCTCCCTTCAGCACCTTTACCCTAGCATGATAGCTATGCCTAGAGGAAGTCAAGAGCTCCACTTGGGCTGCAGTGCTGTTTCCCAGTCAAACATGCTAGTCCAGTCAGCTATTGCTATAAGCAGTCTAGCTTTCTTCGCTATATCCATTTTCACCTAAGACAGTTTCTAACTGGATGTTTAAATAGATATCACACCCTGGTGTGCCCCTGAATTCCCATGAAAACAAATTTTACGTCCATGGTAAAAGATACTCATTGGCATCCTAGGGTGGAGTATTTTCTCTACTAGCTTATTTAAAAGATAGTTCACTGGCATAATATTGATTGTTTTATTTCAGTTTGCAGAGTTGGGTGGATTTTCAGCAATTCAGTCAAAACTCAATTCAGAAGATATTGAACTTGGGGTAAGTTTATCTTCTGTCATGAAGACCCTTCACACAGAATCAGTAGAACCTTTTGGCAGTGCTCTTGCCTTTGCTTTGGTACCAGAGCAACATTCCCACAGAGCCCTGGAGAAGTGCTGTCAGTCTGGAGGCCAATTAAGGTTGTGCATATGGATTCTGACTGAAGAACCTTTGAGACATCACTGAAAAGACAAAGTTGTTTCGTGTACCTTTCTGGTTAATGTTCAGCCTTCCACTTAGACATCTGTCACTGTAAATTCACAAATATATCCCTATTTTTCTGTTTGCTTCAACTGTGGCTGCATTTAGTTGCAAGTGAATTGACTTCTATCATTTATTATAGAAATCATTGTTTGAGTCAAAAAATCCGTGAGAAGACAGATACTGTCTAATCCTAAGCAACTTTCCAAGACCTGTGTCTAAAAGCTGACTGGTTCAACAACTCTATACTATTTTTGGTGACAAAGCAGAACTTGTTAGTTTTAGCTTCCTAACGTATTGTATTCAGGAGAATTCATAATCTTTCAAGCTCTGAAGAATAAGGAGTCTAAAGGAAAACCATGTCATTTAGAATCTTGTTCCCCAGTATAAAACTAATGTACTCTTAATGAATTGCAATTTGGAGAGAATTTAAGTTCTTTTCTTGGCATAATTATATTTGCTACTTGGAGGGGCTCCATATATGAACATGACAAGCATAAGGAAACTCAGTTTAAATCCTCATACTGCAATAGAAACTTCAGCTTTGTTTAATGACTAATAAATGCTGACTTAGGAAGTTGGTCTGGTTTAGCGTCACTTAGTTTAGGCCTTTAGAAGAAACTAATTTTGAAATTATTTATGGGCAAACAAATGTCTTTAAATATTAACTGATTGATGACAGATATCAGTTGAAAATCATAGACTAGTTTGGGTGTATAATCCCAAATATAGCTTGGGTGGTATGGACACACAGCTTTGATATAAAGTAAATAGGTAAATAGTATACAAAACTTTCTCCCACATAATGCTTTGGGGAAGAAATTTGTCATATATATGGCTCTAACCTTAAATTTTGCATTCACATCTGTCTACTTCTGTGACTGATACAGGATTAGATAAAGATAGAACAGAATGATGAGAGGACCAAGATTAGTGAGAACTGGGAAGGCCTTTTCTATTTCAGGCAAAAATATATAACATGTACTGTATGTTGTAGAGTAGATCTCTTTCCTGGACCGTGTGGTGTTGTAAAAGAGTTGCACGCCAAAATCAGTTTATAGCACATGACTGGAAATTATCATATTAGATAAGTAGCACTTACCCTCATTTGCCTTTTAAGTTATAGATTGTGAACTCCAAAAAGTTTTCTTATATATGCTCCTAAATACTTACTGTATTTCTTTCAGGCCATCTCTGCATTAGTTCAACCCTTTGGAGTTTGTGCAGAATATCTTAACTCTTCAGTAGTACAGGTAAAATGCCTTTCTTAGGAGTTCTTTTTGGCAAACAGTAAAGACTTAAAATGTGACTGTAGTAGTTAGCTCAAATTCAGATGGAGCTCTCTGCTCCAATAGATTTCAGGCAGCATGATATCAGAAAGACAGCTATGTGAGAACGTGTTCTTGTTATCATATCAATTTAAAAAAACAGAGGACCAAAAGTTTGTGTATAGCTGTATAGGTATGAAACTTCTGACTAGTTTGAAAAGCCTTCAAAACTCATTTTGCATAAAGTGCAAGAATCCTTTTGAGCATCTTGAGGATGATGGATACAGGGTTCAGACAATGTTCAGATTCATTTTCTGAGCACAGTGATCTATAGTCATTTATCTACATGTGCAACAGTGAGCAACTTTACCACTGCCATTAGTAAGCTTCATCAGTGTAAAGCAGGGGGGAAAAGAATGCAGCTTGATGGATGCATTTTTGTTTTAAATTTAAGTTTCTGACTAAGATCAAGCACATGGATATTGTGGAATAGGGAAATTTACCAATAAACATTTGTACATGCAGATATATCCCAGGCTTCACACCTGCACTCACTACCGGAAACTAATGTTTTAATAAGTGCCTGAAAGTCTTTATTTGAAGAGGAGGTAGTTTTAGAAGCCACTGGGAGTCAGAGAGGCCTGTACATCTGATGCATTTTGAAAGATGTTTGGTTTTGGTTAGTTTTCTTTTTTAAACCTGTACTATCGTGGTCTGAAATGAGTTCTTACTCTGATTGCTTCTTTTTCTAGACGTACCTAGCAGGATATTTTTATGTACATTGTAGGTGTTGCTTTATGTCTAAGGTAATTGTGAGCTTTCAGCTATGTATTTCACTTCGTTGCAGCCAGATCTTCTGAGTAATGTAATTTATTTCAGGAAATGTAAAATGATTGTCATGCCTTTTCTCACGTTCTTTAGCCCATGCTGGATCCAGTCATTCATAAAATGATTAAATATGTACAGAATGTTGAAGAGAAGGACTTGAAAGACAAGGTAATGCTTCATGTATTAAAGATTTAGGAAGAACTTTCTCTGTGTGTCTGGGAAATGCTGGCAATGTAGACAAGAATAATAGCTTTATTTTCACTGGCAAAAATACAACATGTTCTGAATTCTGACTGAATGACATAGGACAAAATGCATTTACCTGATTCCATTCAATACCCTTTTCAGTAGATACCTGATGTCATGACTTTTTAAAACATTTTCCTGCCATTGATATTAAATATGGTTTTGTGTGTCCTCTTCTGAATTGTACAGAATGCTCACTTCTCTAACTGTCGTTAAGATGCTTCCCATCTTGCAGTCTGTTAAATTCTTATAATTTGTGTGCAGAAGATTGTTGTGTTAGCTGTTTGCTTCTGAGCAATTGATAATTATTGATAAAATGTCTGTGTGGCTTGTGACAGTTTCCTGCATTATCCTGAACTTGGCATTCAGCTGCAAAAAGTTTTTGATTGTTAACTTTTTACTGGGACTTGAAAGTATGCATAGGTTGTGTAACTGCAGAGGAGCAATTTAGTGTATGAAATCTGTAGCAGGAGAGCTCACTTTAACCAGAAGTTTTGTTTTCTTAATCTTGCGTATAAGTAATACTTACAGATGTACGTGGTACTGGATTTCATAGATTAAACAACATGTATTGGGTCACTAAACCTACCCTTCATGAATCATTGAAGTCTGAAACAGAATAGCAAATATAGGACTTCTTCTAATTGTCCTTTTTGTTTTGTTTTAAACAGAGACTAGTCAGTATCCCTGAGCTCTTGTCTGGTATCAAACTGCTGTGTATGCGCTTCCAACCTGATTTGGTAACTGCGGTAGATGACTTACGGCTGGACATTCTGTTGCGCATGTTAAAATCTCCTCACTTCAGTGCAAAAATGAATTCCCTCAAAGAAGTAGGTTTGCTCTGTGTGTGTGTATGGATACATGTGTGTAGGTGGATGGGTTGTTAATAAGTCATTTAAACCACAAACGTAGAGATGGCGCAATATTTCCTGACAAAGTAGGTTGCCTTAGCTCATTATAAATACCATAGCAAATTTAATATGAAAAGAGTTGTTTGTAATATTAGTAGACACTGCAAGTACCATGACTTCCTAATCAGGAAACAACTAGACGTAGTTTGAAACATTTCTAAGAACTGCAGTTTCAGATTGATTTAAAAGCAGGAATACGTGCTATTTATTTAATATTTACACTGAGATAACCCTCATAGTTCAGAGCATTCCATGGAGTATCTCTTCTCTCTTCTCTTTCCATTGAGAGATAAGGAGAAAAAAACAAGTGGGACTTAATTCTAGATTGGTGTCTCAGTCCAGTTAGATCATTGCACCATCTAATTGTATTTTTTGTTACGGTGTACACTGACATTGACACCTAGGAGCTGGAGTTAATGGAGCAGAGCTCTTTGTGCTGGAATCTTATCTCTTAAGTAGAAGAAGAAAGTTTATTTTTCTTGGGAGTTATGTTTTAAACAGCATTCTTCATTCCCTTCTTGCTGTCAGAATTTGTATAATTTAAGTGCCCCCCAAAAGTATGTTTTCAGTATGCAGTCATTGTAAGGTGGTTTAGATTTCCCATAAAGGGAAAAAAAAGAAGCAGAAAAGGGGGAAATAGAGAGGTTCAACCTCATTGATGTTTGGTTCTTAATCATAAATGCTGCGTATCCTTGGTAGAGTTATAAAAGTGTGGCTTTTGAAGGCTTTAGCAGGAAAGTGCTTTCTCCCCAGACCAAGGAGACTGTATCAGTTCTGTATTGGATAAGAAACAGGACACCGATTTGAGTGTAACAAGCAGAAGTCTGAGGTAACCTACATAACCTACAGATATGTCTTGTAGAAATAAACCTGGCAGTACAGACCAGCTTTGTTGTGTCTCACTGGGAATAAGAATCTACTGCCTGAGACAACTGCTGATGACAAGGAGGTGCTTCTGGTTAGGAATTTCCCTTAAATAGCTTCTTAAAAAAACCCACAACAAGCAAACAAAGCAAAACCTCACAAAACAAATCAACAAAAACCAAACAATAAAAATCCCCAAAACAAAAATCAAAAACCCAAACACTACCTATTCTTAAAATATTTCAGGATTCACACTTAAGTTTCTCAGTAAGCCTTTTCAATAGGTTTCATTTTGTGCATGTGTAATGCATGTGAGACACATTGTTAGAATCTCACATTTTGCTATTTCTAGGTAACGAAATTAATAGAAGACAGCACTGTATCCAAGTCCGTGAAGAATGCAATAGATACAGACAGGTTACTAAATTGGCTAGTAGAAAATTCTGTCCTGTCGATTGCTCTGGAAGGTAAGCACTTTGACAAAGACTTTTGACATGTCCTTGGGATGTCTTAAATTCAAAAACTTCATCTGTATCTTTTCAACACGTTTTAATGGAACATTATTAACAAAGGAGTTCAAGGTTTTGTCATCTTCAAAATAGGAAGAGGAAAACGCTGCAAATTCTTCTGTCGTCTAGTCCTCTACTGTACTTGTTTGGGGTTTTTTATTCTCTATTAGTCTTTGTATATGGTTAGCCCCTAGAAAAGTGAAAAAGGTTTGAAGGTTTGTGTGCTAGTAGGAAGGTCCTATAGGTGTGAATGGCTACCAGATGTATGAAGTAAACAAAAAGGGAAGAAACCTTTTCTTTTTCTTTGAACTGATAGATGTGTCTGTAACAATCAAGAAGGAATTTTCAAGATCACTTTGTTCTTCTCCCTTTTAAAAGAACTTGTTTATTCTTATGCATTTAATGTATCTAATACTATTTTAAATATATTAATTTAGTTCCCTTGCTTTGTTTCATAGGTAATATAGACCAAGCACAATACTGTGATCGTATAAAGGGAATTATTGAACTGCTGGGCAGTAAATTATCTTTAGATGAGCTTACTAAAATCTGGAGAATTCAGGTAAGCAACTGAGACTAGGCAGATGCTTTTGGACTGATGTACAAAAGCAGATATTCTAGTGCTATTTTTTTGTTATATAGGCATCTCTGTATTGCAAAGTGGAGGTGTTGAGATTTAACAGTATAATTAATGCAGAGACTTTCTTCTATTTCTTCCTATACCATTTAAAATCAAGTGTTCTGACAGTTTCTTGTAACACAGATGTTAAATTTTATTAAGTTTGCAACAACTTAAGGGGCCGCAAGAGTATTTGACGTGGAATAGAGGTTGTCATCCTTAAAGAGGTGATAGACTGTCTAGACCAAAGACCATGCCTAAAGATATTAATTTTTGTAGCTGCAGGTACAAATGTGAATGAAGCCAACAATGTGACGATAAAGAGAGTGGACTCAGACTGTGTGAATTCCCATTTAACTTCCTGTACATACATATAATTGACTGACAAGTTGTCTTTTCACGTTCACTTTGAGTATATTCAACCTATCACCGTGTAGGAAAGGTGATTTGACTACTTAATGCAAACGATGTGGACATTTTGACCAGAAATGTAATCTTCCACTGCAGGAAATGGTTTTCTTCTCTGTACAAATGTTGATGCTTTAGACTGAGCTCATTGAATGCTGTCAGATCTGCAGTATGTGCGGGCATGGTAGCAAGTCTTGCATGCTTAGTAGAGCAGACGTATGATTCTAGCTCACTCACTTTTACTCTTTAATAAAATGCAATACTTCCTCCTTCCCATCTGGCTGTTGTTACCATGGTGCTCCCATCAGTGTGGGAGGAGAATTTGTATTGCTCACTCTCGAGCCTTTAAAGAACATCAGGGATGGAGCACCCCACATGAACTTAACCAAGCAAGAAAATGGTGTTTTGTATTGCTGACACCACACCTTACAGCAAAATGTGCCATTGCAGCATCTTGAAGGTGCTGTCATAATGGTAGGCTAACTTGTCCTTTCCTGCTTTAGAATTGCTTCCAAAGACCTCTCTGCCAGTGAAATGACAAGCAGAGACAGTTATTCTTACCACATGTTCCTAACTTGTCAAAAGACACTATTCTTTCTCATTAGTATGAGTAGTAAGATAATGCTTACATGAAGATCTTTTCTCTGTCTCATTTGGGATAAAGACCTGCCTTCCTGTGTTGTCCTTCCTCTTTTCAGTCGGGACAATCCTCCACAGTGATTGAAAATATACATACTATTATTGCTGCAGCTGCTGTGAAATTTAGCTCTGATCAGCTCAATCATTTATTTGTCCTAATCCAAAAGGTAAGTTTTCACATGAATTACATTCCTTAGGAAGGGAATTCATGAGATGAAGTTGTGCATCCAGCCTAATAAAAGCAAATGCCTTGAATGCATTTTATTTTCCTATATTAATTTATAAATACAAAATTTGCCATAACTTAACAGTTTTGATACTAATTTTTTTTGTTAACCCAAAAGCCTGATCTGCTACTGGTACTGCTAATTGGCTTAGATTTAAAGTACATTATACAGGCATTGCTGTGGTTCTTAAAGTGAGATTTTATTGCTCTATTTAATGTCTTCTAGTTTATATTTTTAGAAGAGTTGATCAAATTATAGTCTAACTCCCAGTAACAAAAATAAGGAAATAGGCATGATGGAAACAAAATTGTATGTGTTTTGATTTTCCTGCAGTAAAACAATTTTAAATTTTATTTTTGTGTACACTTGAGACTTAACAGACTGACAGTTCTTGCTGCTGTAGTTGTGAAAGTTATTTCTTTGCCATACAGAGCTGGGAGACAGAGAGTGATAGAGTGCGACAGAAGCTGCTAAGCCTGATAGGGCGCATTGGTCGAGAAGCACGGGTGGAGACAACCACTGGAAAGGCATGTGAATGTGAAATATTATTGGTTTTCTCTCTCTTATTAGTCTCTGTACTTCCTAGGTCCTGGCTAACATTGTACTTATTCCTCTAGGTTCTGGAAGTACTTTGGGAGCTGGCTCATCTTCCAACATTACCATGTAGTCTTATTCAGCAAGCCTTGGAGGAACACCTGACAATCCTCAGTGATGCTTATGCAGTGAAAGAGGCAATCAAAAGAAGCTACATCATCAAATGCATAGAGGATATCAAGAGGGTTGGTTTATTATTTTATCTTTTCTACAATGAAATATTATCTAGCCTTGATGTTGCCCTCTCTTTCAAGATGCCCAAATTGCGTGTCCCATCTGTAAGTTCTTACCTTGGGGAGTCCTCGAGAGGGGTAGGCTTTGTGTGAGCCAACTTGTTGACCATGAGACTCATAGTAAGTCTCTTGCCTTTGTTTTAAGCAAATTTTCAGCACAAGGAGTGATCATTTTATGGGAAACTACCAGGATGGGCCCAAGGTTAGAATTTGCAAATGGAACCACTGTAAAGGTATGTCAGTATTTTAACTGCCCCTTTCATGTGAAAGCGTAGATTAGTTTTGACTTAAGCATGTGTTCTGGCATGGCTGTTAAGTCCCAAAATGTAAATTGATATTTAAATTGTAGTAGTTTGTATTTTAATAAAATACTTAAACTCTTTTCATCTAACATAATGAAGTCATTCCCATAGCTGCCTGTGCTAAGATGTTTCCTGGTAGCAGTAGAGGTGTGCATGGCTTGAAAGACTGCATATACTCTATATCCCACACTGTTCACGTAGCGGGCAGTTTTTCATGAGGTCTGCAGGAATGCTTGTGTGTTCTTTATTTCAGTCTCAAGTATACCTGTAAATAAAGAAAAGGGGTTGTGTTTTTTCAGTCATTTATTTCACAGTATGATAAATTTTCTCAATGTTGCAGCATCTGTAGAGGGCTTTAGTTGTTTAGGAAACAGTGTGTTGCTTCTTGATCACAGGTTTTTTTGTATGTGTTTATGAATACAAATTTTAAACTTGAGTCTCTATCTCTGTAAAACTTGCAATGTTTTCTCTTGGATCTCCTCCTGTCCTTTCCTGTTCTTGCGTTCTTTTTAATTACATTCTGGCAAGGTGCTGCAGTGGGGAACACCAAAGGAAAGCTGTCATTGCAGGCTGGAAGGGATTGGGGTAATCATACAGCAAATCTTTTAAAATACATTATTTTCTTATTTCCCTTCTTTTAGGAGAAATTAAGACATAAACTGGGAGGGAATATAATATTAAGGCAGTATTCTCAAATACATGAGGGAGTGTTGAGGAGAGAGCATTGTTATGGCCAGGTTACTTTAAGTGTCTAGGTGGTATGGGTTGTTGTCAGTACTTAAACCAGACATGGTCTCTGAACAAGCAACTTCAGTACTGGTTTGTGTGGTCAAACTTTACAGAAAATGAAGCCTCCCAGAAAAGTGATGAGCAGTTCTAACAATGAGGTAGGAGGGTTATTCTTCATAGGATCTCTTTCAAAATGCAGCTTAAGTAACCTTTGCTTCCTATCAGAGGTCTCCTTGCAGCGCCAATCAGAAATTTCTTCTTGTTTCTCAACCTTCCATAGTATTTCACTTTCTTCTGTTATTCTTGCTTTAGCAATAAGTAATATCATTTGACTGGATTCACCATTTTATGCCCTAACAGGCCTGCTTCATCTCCCATAATTTGTGAAGGTGGTGGTTATCATCTCACCGTGGTGCAATTGAGTTCTCTTTTTCTACTTAATTTGCATGTTCTCTAGCAAGGAGGTGGTACTTTGGGCTTAATAATAAGGATAGCAGAATGGCATATATGTGTGTCAAAGGACTTCTTGTCGACAGCGGAGAAGGGCACTTTGGGTGTGTTTTGAAAGGGACTAGGGACAAGTAACTGAAGCATTCAGAGCTTGTAGCTGTTGTTTTGAAACAGCAGTATAGGAATAGAAATCATTAGGCTTTTAGGAGTCTAAGAGGAAAGTTAATCTGTTGTTGAACATGTACATGAGTAATTGTATTTACCTTTCCTACTACTAGTCATCCCAGCACAATAATCCTCAGTTTGTGTGGGTGGTGCCAGCATTACGTCAGCTCCATGAAATCACACGTTCGTTTATTAAGCAAACTTACCAAAAACAAGACAAGGTAAGAATATATGCTGAAATGATTTTTAAGCCCTTGTTATGTTTGTGGCTCTGTTTCTGTAGAATATGGAAGTTTGAACTTGGAAGGGAGTAAAACAAACTAAAAAACACTTTGAGAAGTACAGTTTAGTTATGTAGCATAAACTATTCAGTTAGAAATGCTGAATTGTGTGCCATCCATCTGTGTGTACATGTATATGTATGTATAAATATTTACTGTGTGAGGACTAATTTTACCCTCAGCTTTTTGTAGAATTAACAGGCACATCTCTGTTAAGAATGAACAATGACTATTGTTTAGACCAGCTGCTTTGTAATTGAATTGACATTGACTCTTGGAAAACAGACTAAGATACCAGCATGTCACATGTGTTACACAGTGGCTGAGCAGAGGTGTGGGACTTTGTCTGCAACCTACAGCACGTGTACTTTAGCACATGCTGAAAACACCAATGTCAGGGGTCTTTGGGTGTTTGGTGAGGGGAAAGCATTACTCCTTCCCTTAAGAAATACCTGACTGTAGAAGAGCAGGCTGTTGTGTGCACATGTCTTTATGTATTTTCTTAAAAAAACTTTTCTCCATTTTTCTTCTTTTTTTTTTTGTTTTGTCAAGAGCATTATTCAGGATTTAAAGAAAAACTTTGAAATTGTGAAGTTGGTGACAGGAAGCTTAATATCATGCCACCGTTTGGCTGTATCTGTGGCAGGTCCAGGAGGGCTTGTTGGAGCAACATTAGTGGATGGCCGATACACTTACCGGGAGGTACTGAACCCTGACTCTCTTACTACCTCAGGTTTTTGAAAACATGATTTAGTGTATCCCTGACAAAATTGTGTAGGATTAGGTGATGTTTCGTTTCACTGGTAAGTGTGTGTTTTCTCACTACTTTTATTTACACTTCTGACACTTAGCTGCTAGGGCCTCTTACCATATTATAGAGCAAAGGTGGACAAACATCACAAACTACAAGCTTCTTATCAAAGTCTCTAACTGGGCAAGAGCTAGATCTCCCCACCACAGAACCTTCTGTCTCCAAGCTTGTGCAGCTTCCAGCTTCTCCAGCAGCTTCAGTTCACTTACCCTTGAAGAGACTACACCTTTGAATTAGGTGTGGAGCTCTTAAAACCTGAAACAGATTTGCTAATTAGGACATGGAAGCTAGACAAATATAGGATGTAGCACTTCTTTGCTAAAGTTTTGATCATTTTTTCCACACTAGTAACTAGTATCAAATAATATCAGAAAAGGAATAGCAAATCCAAGGCGTCTTCAATGTTCCTTTTTAGAAAGGGAATCACAAAGAGATAATGTTTTTTAAAAAAGTGTGAAATAAAAATAACTCACTGCAGAAACAACTTGTTTTCCAGGTTTTGCCAAGTGTAGTGTTGTTTAACAACTAAAAAAAAAGCTCAGAAAAAAAAATCTTAAGCCTGAGTTTTTGTTTCCTCTTTCTCAGTATTTGGAGGCACATCTAAAATTTTTGGCATTTTTTCTGCAAGAAGCCACACTTTATTTGGGCTGGAATCGTGCCAGGGAGATCTGGGAATGCCTCGTAACTGGCCAGGATGTTTGTGAGTTAGACCGAGAGGTAAGAAAAACTTGAAAATTTGGTGTATATGGTTGCAGATTAAATTTTAATGGACCGTGAATAGCAAGTGGTTTTGTTGAGACATGAAGCACAAGTAGCAAGCACAACCTAGTAATGCATTTATATGCTTTGACTGATGGTGCCACTGTTGTAAGTTCATTTATGACTAGGATGCTCTTTTAACATTAAATTTGGCTGAAGGAACAATGTTAGTGAGGAGATTAGTTATAGGTTTATGGATGCTGGTTTGAAAAGTCGTACGTGCAGGTTTGCAGAGTCATTTGAGACATTCAGCATTATTCGGGTGAAAGGTGACTATGAAGTTGGAGTACCACAATACTTCAATACAGCCTTTATAATATATGATATTACTTGGAGATTAGATTTTGAACCTCTTGCTGTAGATGGAACTTGACTGTAAGATGTTTTACTGTGGTATGACTGACTGACGTAGTTTGCCAATGCTGTATAGAACTAAGACATTTGCCATGACAATGGGGTAAAAATACACCTGCCTTCACAGATGTGCTTTGAGTGGTTTACAAAAGGACAGCATGATCTAGAGAGTGACGTACAGCAACAGCTCTTCAAAGAGAAAATTCTTAAACTGGAGTCATATGAAATTACTATGAATGGTAAGAAAATGGCTTTGGTCAACAGATTTTTTTATGAAATGTGTACTAGGAATTTTCTACATAAGCCTTCAAATTAAATATTGTTCTAATTTACAGAACTGTTTGAATAAAGAGATTCTTTCCTATCATCCCCTGTATTTTATATCTTTGTGTTTTTCAGAAAAGCATAGGAACTTAGCCTGGCCTGAATAAAAAGCATGCACCTTCTTTTTCACTTTTAGGTTTTAGTTTATTTAAGACATTCTTTGAAAATGTGAACCTATGTGACCATCGGCTAAAGAGGCAAGGAACTCAACTGGTGAGTGTTCTGGCAAGTTCATTCTTGTATACTGCCTGTGGCATCTTGGGGCTGGGAGTAGGCAAGGCAAAGATTCTTTAGCAGCTGTTTGACTTGGTCATGTTGCAATAAGATGCAGATTGTCTTTCTAGCATTAATATTAGTTCTGAAGCTAAAGCTCCAGAATTCCAGCAGCTGAAATTCAGCAATGGGTAACTGCAAGGTGGTATGTAGCCGCTAAAACTTTGCAGGAGGAGTGAATGGGCGAGGGTGCATTTTTGCTTCTACCTAGCAGGAAAATATTCCTTTTTTTTAAGTCAAATTCTAACCTACAGTAATTTTTAATTCTATGATCCTTCAATGTTTCTGTTAAGTTAATGGTTATATGTTAGGTAGTTTTCCATAGGCATTTTAGATCTTTAACACAGAGAGTCAGCTTTCTTCAGATGCATAAATTTTTGCCAAATATCATGGTAGGTTTTGTGGTGGTTTATTTATGTTGCTAGTTACCATGTTGATCTTCATGAAACAAATTCCATCCCCATTACATTTCAATATGCTTTTGAAGGTTTTAATTTTTCAGTTGGCCTGACTCAGGTCAGGTTCTTTAGAACATGTTTACCCACCTGTAAACAATTTTTTTTTTCTCTAGTATAAATATACAAATCCACAGCTATTGATTTCACTTTGCACTGTGCCAAACTTTTGGCAGCACGTTGGAAAATATTTGTAAGATGCGGTGCAAAAGATGCTTTGGCAGCAGATGTAAGACTCTTGTCCTGTGCTTCAGCTCATTACTGTGTAAGAAATCCACTGGTGTTTTATTGTTGTTCTTTCTTGCCTAGAGTGTAGAAAAACTGGAATTAATAGGAATGGATTTCATTTGGAAGATTGCAATGGAGTCACCCGATGAAGAAATTGCCAATGAAGCTATTCAGTTGATAATAAATTACAGCTACATTAATCTAACTCCTAGATTGAAAAAGGTAGGCATATATTTGTGTGTGAAAGCGCGTTGACATTCATAAAGCCTTGACGCCCTGCATGTTAAAATGTCATTTGTTGGGTTTTGTCAGTTTGAGTAATTCCCGTAATCTTAGCCTAAGTTCTAATTCATTTGTACGTTTTATCTTTAGGATTCAGTATCACTGCACAAGAAATTCATTGCCGATTGCTACACACGATTAGAGGTAAAGGGCCACTTTTAATTGTTCTTGTACGTAATCTATTTTCAGGTTTGTGTCTTAAAATTAGAATAGTTGCCTACAATAATTCTATTAAAATAAAAAAATATTTCCACAAATATTTCTTGTCCTCTTAGATCTTGAGGACATAGTAATTGTCAATATAAACCAACACAACTCTGCTTTGTATTCTAGGCAGCCAGCTCTGCACTCGGTGGTCCAACGTTAACGCATGCCGTTACAAGAGCTACGAAAATGCTTACAGCAACTGCTATGCCTACAGTAGCAACATCAGTTCAATCTCCTTACAGGTAGGCCTGTCTTTAAAAGAAATATGACAGTAGACGTTTGCTCCCAGCTGCTTCCCACATGATTTTGCATGCTAATTAAAATTCTCACTAATGGTATTTGTATATTCTGGTGGTTTCTCAATTGAATATTACAATGACAATGCAATTTGAATTCCAAAGAGATTTTGAAAAAACTGTGGGTTTTTAATTAAAAAAACCCAAACAAATAAACCAAGGAACCCCAAGCATTCCCCCAACTCCCACAAAGCAAACAAACAAAAAGAACCTCGAGAAACCCACAGGAAACCCCACAGACTATTATCAACCCATTAGTTGTTTAATATTTCTGGGGCAGTGGGGGTTGGTTTGGGGGTTTTTTTGGTGGTTTTTTGCTTGTTTGCTTGTTTGTTTGTTTGTTTCAGATTGGGAGAGAAAAGGATGACTTTTGATCTTCTAGCTTAATTAATGTATGCCTAAATATGTGTCCCTTAAATATATGAGTGCAGGGAACCTTTTAGAAACAAAGCTTCTGAAGCTGGCTGTATCTCAAGCAAGCTTCTTGGCCTGTTTTCCTAGTTAATTTGAACTGAATTAACTCCAAATTTAAGAAGTTATATTTGAAAATGGCTGATTCATGGTAGTTCCCTGTGGGCATTGAGAATTAATCTCTGAAACAAGTTACTTTTGTTTCCAATGTTTATCTCTAGGTCAACTAAACTTGTAATCATTGAGAGACTGTTGCTGTTGGCAGAACGTTACGTGATAACAATAGAGGTAAGATATGCGATTTCTTACTAGGCAAGACTAAGAACACAACATTCAATATTATTAAGAATAGTAGAAGTTATTTTAACCTGTGCAACTGTAGTAACCGTTACATACCATCACAGAAATGTCCTTGGTGTATTTACTCTCATCCTTCTTTTCCTGTAGGACCTTTACTCTGTTCCCCGAACTATTCTACCTCATGGTGCCTCTTTCCATGGACATCTTTTAACGCTTAATGTTACATACGAATCTACCAAAGATACCTTCACCATAGAGGTATGCGTGCACAGGATGTATGTCATGCTGTGTTGTTTGCTTAGCTACTCCAGTCAACTTGGAAACTCTGTTTGAAAATGTTACAAGTGCATATGAGACTACTGTAATGGAAGCGTCTGTAGACTGAATGAATTTTGATCATGATTCATGGGTGGGAGAAAGAAGTTGCATACTGTCAGTGATGGAGAATTTCTACTGCTGTCCCACACTGTCACCGCTTTTGTGGACAATACCTTTACCACCCTGGGCAGAGAAGCTGGAAGACTTGAATGGAAGATTTTTCTTTTTTCTCTTTGAATTTACTCCAGACTCGCTGAATCGGTGTTGTTTCATTTTATAGGCTCATAGCAATGAAACTGTAGGGAGCGTCAGGTGGAAGATAGCAAAGATGTTGAATTCGCCTGTGGATAACATACAGATATTTGCCAATGACAGCCTGGTAAGTTAAACTACAGAGAATTCTTATTCTTCATGAAACTGAGTGTCTCCTTCAGAACTAAATGATAAATATTTTCTTTAGCTAACTGTAAACAAAGATCAGAAACTACTCCACCAGCTGGGATTCTCTGATGAACAAATCCTTACAGTAAAAACATCAGGAAGTGGGACTCCATCAGGGAGCTCTGCAGATTCCTCAACCAGTTCCGGCAACAGCGGCAGTGTATTTAGTTCATCCTATGCAATGGAACAGGTACAGTGTAGTAGCCTGAAACTTTCCCTCAAATTTCTCCTGGGGGAGACACAGCTGGGTTGGAAGAAGTGTACAGTAAAATGAGACAGAAGCTATTCACATAAGGTTGTGTGTCCAGTCTTTAGTGGTCTGGTTTTGTTTTCAAACTGCAGTTGAAACATAGCATTTACGTACATAATTCATTTGTGCCTGCATATTGGACTTAATATTTTCTGTTCTGTCACCTGTTTTAGCCTACTTGGTGTATATTAATCTCTATAGGAGATACAAACCCCACATTATTTGATTGTGAGATTGCATATTTATTGGGGGGAGAGATTTAGACATTTCTACTATTGATAAAACTGCAGAATGCAAATACACTAAGAGGTGTCAACTGGCATATTCAGACCACTGCTAACTTGCTTGGTATGCCAACCCTAACTAACAGTTGACTTCAAAAATTGATTGTTAAAAAGGAACCAGGCTAATGCAAAAATTCAAATGTTGACTCAGTCTATAAAGTAGCTGGGCCAGGTTGACATCTGTATCAGTTGCTTCAGTGAAGAGCTCTCTTAATTTACTTGCAACAGAGGGGAGAATAAGACCCTTTTATATTTGTTTCATTCTCAGGAGAAATCTCTCCCTGGAGTAGTCATGGCTCTTGTGTGTAATGTGTTTGATATGCTGTACCAGCTTGCCAATCTAGAGGAGCCAAGGTAAGCAAACTGAATGATTATTAAATATGGAAGGAATGGCCACACTGCAAAGTTTGTAGGCATTCACCAGGCCACAGTGTGGCTGAGCCCTATTTTGCACAAGTAACTTCTGCTAACTTTTCAGGATAACACTGCGAGTGAGGAAACTTCTGCTCTTGATTCCCACTGACCCAGCTATTCAGGAGGCTCTCGATCAGCTTGATTCCCTAGGAAGGAAGGTATGGATTAAACAATGACTAATCTCAGTGATCTTAACAAAAAGGATTTTACTGCCAGGTTTCTTAAATTCCCTGACAAGTCAAAATCTGTGAAGGGTTTGAATCTCTACTGTAAAACACTGCTCATGTTATGGATTATCAATTATTTCCAAGCAACTGGAGACAAGAGGGTTACAACAGGAATTACAGGAAATTTATTGCCGAACTGGGATGGTCTCAAAGTACTACTTCTGTGACTTGTTCCTCCTAGAAAACACTGCTATCGGAATCGAGTTCTCAGTCTTCAAAATCACCATCCTTGTCTTCAAAACACCAGCATCAGCCCAGTGCTAGTTCAATACTAGAAAGTCTTTTCAGATCTTTTGCACCAGGCATGTCCACCTTCAGAGTGCTCTACAACTTAGAGGTAAGCAAACAAACTTCTTTCTGCTTGTTTGCATGCTAAGGTTTAAGTCATTCTGAGTTTCTCGGGCAGTAGTCCACCTTGATAAGGTCGTTATGCAAAATGCAAATGTTATATCATAGTCCAGTTGTATGCGTGATAAATTCCACCCAGAATGGAAGGGGTAAAATGTTCCTTTTTAGAGACTTCACTGTGGAGCCAGACCCTTCTTTTTTGTGGTTTGCAAGGTCAAAGGGAGTGTTCAGGAGTAAGTGGAGGGGAGCAAAGAAAAATCTAAGTCCTTATTGTTTGGGTGAAATGTCTGGTTGAATCTCCAGAAACTCAGCATATGTGATTTTTAGTGAATGTATATGAATTAAAAAATTGGCTGTTTCAAAAATTAATGGGAGCTGTTGTTTAGTTTACAGTGTAGTGAATTTGGTCAGTGCAATTTGAAATAAAAAGAATGCTAACTTCCCTTCTGTATGAGTCTACCAAATCCTGTATGTAAAGGGTAAGGAGGAATATTTTTGAGAAGCATTCAACTGTGAGATACTTTCACTATCTAAATGTGCAGGGCTTTTACCCAGAAGCTTCTGGCCTGTTTTAGCTGTGTGAGTAACGTGAGTGGAGTACGCTTTATTATTTTACAGCTAAGTAACAAACTGACTGCTGAGTAAGGACTGGACCCTGTAAAAAGGTTGTTTCTCAGTGTTCCTTGCATGAATTTTAAGGGCTTATAAGAGTTCAGCTCTTGTTGTTTTTTGGACATTATTCTGCACACGCTAGGAATCAGAAATTTCTAGTTCTACTTGCAGGTCCCAGTGTTGATAAGGATTCATTATAAATATGGTTTGAACAACTTGAAGTTGGAGGACTGATTGCCAACAGCTTCAAAAACAATGGACAAAGTTACTCTCTTTCATTCCTTCTGTGTGCCAAGATTATTGTAGAAATTTTCTTGTAGTTGCTTTTGTTTGTATTTCTGCAGTCTAATGTTAGTTCTTCCTCTTCCCACATTATCATCGCCCTGCAGTGTTAGGATTCTCCCCTTTCCTGTGCAGATATTTGCTGATGTCTTTGAAATATGCTGACAAGGTCTACAATTGAAAGCAAATGGTTTAGCATATCGCAACACAGTTATCTTGTTGAACTGGTAGGTAAAGTTAAAGTACGATGAGACAGTTACCTGCTGCTTCTATGCCAGAGAACATAATAAAAGCAAGTAATAAATAGCTTTTCTGGCAAGGGATGAGAATTAGTCAGTTGGATTAGATGTGTAGATTATACAAGTGGACTTGTTCCTTAAGTCCAGTCAAGCCAAATGGGAGATGATTTCTGTCAGGAAATGGATGATGTGGTTTTTTTATCCCCTCATCTGACAACCCTTTGAAAATATGGGAACCAGTCTGACCAGCTTTCTGGAAAAAAAACATGCACAGGAAATTTGCAGAGCATATGAAAAAGATGAAAATTAAATGCTGCATATGGTTCAGGGTTATATCGTGCAATGTTGTAATAAGATTTCAAGCCTCGAACTCTAAGCTATTCTTCTGACCTGTGAACCTGGATAAGATGCATTTATTTTTCCACACATGCAGCAATGTTGGCTGTACTTGCCAAAGAGGCTTTTCAAGAACGTAAATAACTTCTGGGGTTTGGGGAGGGGCTGGGGTTTTTTTGTTTGTTTGGCTGGTGGTTTGTTTCTTAATGTAAAATGAAATGAAATTGATTATGAATGTACAGGAGATCTGACCTACAGAGAGCGCAGACTTCCTTATGGCCATGTTTCTGCCTCTAATAGTATTCTGTGAAGTTTAGTGCTGACTTAAAACAGGAGGGATGATAGAGTGGTGATGTTCATAAGGTTTGTAGTATTACTTGGATTATCTTTTATAAAAGGACCCGACAATAATAACAATATAGTTATGTTTCAGAAGGAATAAATCAATAAGTAACCCACCTCTAGAGTGTTTTATGAGATACTGTCAACTGAAAACTTGGAAGGGAGAAGGATTTGTGCTCTTAAGGAGCACTGGCTGAGCCTGAAGACAACGTTTCATGTGCTGGAGTTTGTACTTTATCCCTTCTCTTAACAAGTAAACTGCAGTGAGAAGAAATCGCATTTTGACACAGAGTAAACATCTGTAATAACCATAGTTGTCCTAAATGTTTTTAATGTGATTTCTCTTTACTTACTACAACTTTGGTTAAGCTCATTAGTTAGTTTATTTGTAGTGGATTTTTTCTTTTATACTTTTAACTTTCAGCAGATAAAGAATACCAAGGCGTGGGAGAGTGTATGTGTGCTTATCTATTCATTTATTTTAGGTACTGAGCTCCAAGCTGATGCCAACTGCAGATGATGAAATGGCCAGAAACTGTGCCAAGTCTTTCTGTGAAAACTTCCTCAGAGCAGGAGGTTTGAGGTGAGATTTCAAAATCTTTGCTCAATTTATTACACTTAATTTAGTTGGTACTTCAGCATGGTTTCTGATTTCCACACTGTAGCACACTAGTACACCTGTGAACTGGTGCTTTAGAGATAAAAATCCATCCAAAGCCATTTTTTCATTATCCAGTGTCTGAAAAGCTACAGTAGCAACCATCATAACGTAACAGAATGCATGTTGTTAAATCCTAAAGTAAAGTTAGGCACAGATAAGCTTGTAAAATGTAGCTTTTACTAAGGTGGTAGACGTGAAAATGGGGAAACTGGTACTCAGCTGACTAAATAGGAGGGGGGTAGGATAGAGATAAATTAATTGCAGCTCTCTCCTAGTGTAAAACATTTTCAAATGGGGTCTTTCTTACTGATTTGTTTTTTAAGTTTGGTGGTGAATGTGATGCAGAGAGATTCCATCCCATCAGAAGTAGACTATGAAACAAGACAGGGAGTCTATTCCATCTGCCTGCAACTTGCAAGGTATGTAACTTGCCTTTTATTATAGAAAGTGTTACTGTCTTGGCTTTTAAAATGCAGCTTGTGGTATTTAAGACTAATTGGTACTTTGAGTTCTGTTTCATTCACTTGCTGTGAACATTCAAGAATAAGCCTGACATTTTTGCTCTGTGAATGTAGGTTTTTGCTTGTTGGCCAGACAATGCCTACCTTACTGGATGAGGATTTCATTAAAGATGGGGTAGAAGCATTGTCCTCACGCCCCTTCCGTAATGTCAGCCGACAAGCAAGTAGGCAGATGTCCATTTGTGGAACACCTGAGAAGTCATCCTACCGTCAGCTCTCTGTGTCTGATAGATCCTCCATTAGGGTAGAAGAAATCATACCAGCAGCAAGAGTTGCCATACAAGTAAGGAAGTGTTTGGTAATTTATGGTGATATAGCAGTGTACTCTCCAGTGACAGCTGTTTAACTCCTCAATTTTTAATCAAAAGTCTGCCTTTTATACAGGTTCTTTCCCGGGCTCCATTTAAAACACCCCAAAACTCCGGACTGTCAGTCTCTCTTCCCAATCTTGATCTGAATATTAACAGTCTTGGGAATTATTTTGGCAGTACAAAGGGAAGCAATACCCCAGAAGTGCTTGCCAGAAGTAGATCTACTTGGAAATCTTACTGGTGATTTGGTTTTAGTCACACTTAATTACTAAGATGTTATTTATGTTAATTTTCTGTGAATAGAAAGAAGGTTCCTGCTTAAACCTATGGTTTATAGTCCATGTTTCTTCGAGTTGGATGTTTTGGGCCAGTATTTGTGTCAGATAGCTCAAGGAAAATTAAATTTGCTTGATAGTATCCTGGGGAGAAAAGAAACTTCATCATCAATAATGAAAGAAAATGGCATTTCTCCTTTTATGGGCATGGCACTGTAATTAATCTGAGCCTGGCTGTTTACTAAAACGACCTAACTTTACAAGAACTCAACCTATTTGAAAGTTGAGTCCAGTGGAAAGAAACTTCATAGTTAATGTAACGAGAATGCTTGGTTCTTGGACAGTGCTTCCCAAATAGATCGATATGATTGGAGTTAGGCATACTGACTTCAGAGAGGTGAACAGGATGTTTACCCTAGTGGAGAATTTAAAATGGAACCTTGGGAACAAAAAGGCTCTTATGTCTTTGAACCTACTTAGAGAAAAAGAGAGGAAAACAAAGCCAAATGCCAGTTTGTGATCCAGAAGATACATTCCGCTTATCCCTGTGATTATCAAAGGGTGTTGAATATTGCCGAAGGTTGCAGAAGTAACAGCTGTTTCTTGTTCCTTCAGACTATGGAGGTGAATGATTTCACTTCCACAGTGGCTTGCTTCATGAGACTCTCTTGGGCTGCTGCTGCAGGACGGCTGGACCTTGTGGGAAGTAGTCAGCCAATAAAAGAAAGCAACACTTTATTCCCTGCTGGGATTCGAAACAGGCTTAGCAGTTCAGGTGGGTTAACTGTGTCTCTAAATCTGTCTAAAGAAGGTGTTTGGTTTATTGTTAATTTAACTCTTGCAAAGCTTGAAACTGAATTGATTAGAGTTGGGCTCAAAGATCCTCTTAAGTCTTTTCCGACTCCAGATAATCTATGACAGAATTACACAAAGCTGAGAAAGATGCTGTACGTTCATTTGGCATTTGGAGAAGTTTTATAAATCAGACAACTGACCAGAAGTTGAGAATATCTGGAAAATGTGATTGATTACAGCACTTGTTCATTTCTTAATGCAGGAAGTAATTGCAGTTCAGGAAGTGAAGGAGAGCCAACTGCACTACACGCTGGTATCTGTGTGAGACAACAGTCCGTGTCCACCAAAGATGCTCTAATTGCCGGGGAAGCCTTGTCTCTCTTGGTAACCTGCCTTCAGCTACGCAGTCAGCAACTAGGTGTGAAATAGAATTGGATTATTCACTGTCTGATATATAAGTAAGGTGGGAGTAGGCTCTTAGAGACAAAGAACTATAAAAAATTCATAAGAAAGGTCTAGCGCCATAAGCTGAGATGGCTCAAGTTAAAACCACAGCATTTCATTAAAAATTGCAGGGTTCTTTTTCCAGGACTGATGAACAGGTGGCAGGAAACAAAGCAGGTGATGCTGTGCCTTAGTGAAGTGTATTGGGAAAGCTGACTTACTGCCAGTATAAAAATATTTGCACAGCTTTTGAACTGTGTGATTCCCTGAGTGCTGCTGTTGACATAGCACATTTAGTGCTTGAACCTTTGTGTACAGACAGTATAAACCTTGGCGATGATGAAAGTGAGAAGGAAAGTGCCTTTTGTAATGTGGTGCCCGTCTGTGGTTAGAGGAGGATGTGGGGAGATAAACGAATAGTTGTTACTGCTTTCCAGGGTTGATAGGGGATATCCTATTGGTCCCACAGCATTTTAATTCAAGACCATAACTTGAAAGGATTATTTTTAAAAAGATAGCCTCGTGTTCTTCTGTTCTAGGATCATTTTACAATTTGCCTTGCGTTGCTGATTTCATCATTGACATACTGCTCGGATCACCAAGTGCTGAGGTGAGGGTCTTTCTCTGAAAATTTGTTCAATAGTACACTTCTGAAATGTGTACACTTTGATCATTTACTATGGTCTCGAACATAAAATTATTCATTACAGATACTCCTACTTTTTAAAAATATTTGAATAATCTTTGTAATTGTTAGTAATACTAGTATCTAGTGATGTGTAGACAGAAAATGCTGAAATATCACATTCTTCAGACTTGTTTAATCCACGAGGAACAGGACTGTGCTGTGGTTGGTCTGAAGAAAATACTCTCAACTTGGTGACACAAATTCTGTTAAACTACTACTTTAGGGAAAGTTCCAAGTAACTTGCACCTCAAAAGATTTGGGTAAACCCTAATGTACTCCTCTGAAGTTTTGAGAAATGCTTCCAAATGCCAGAACCCTTCTAAAATTTTTTTTTTCATTTTGATTTGTGATTATTCTGGATATTCTAAAATCTAGAGATTTTCAAACCATGCCAGTTTTCATGACATATCATTGCATCGTATATATTTTACATGAAGTCATTGCATCTTTTTCTGCCTCACATGGATTTATAATTTATGTTTAATAAAGCATCAGGGCTTTGAACTCAGGGATGAGGGTGGATTGCTAAATCCTTATAACAGAGAAACCCTGGATGGCAGGTGCAGAGCTCTTAGTCTGGTTTACATAAGTTTTTCAATGTCTGCTTTTTTCTGTTAGATTTCTAACAAAACAGAAATATGTTTTTTGCAAACTTGCAGCAACTGCTAACATTTGACAATGACACTGTTTCAGATTCGTCGTGTTGCCTGTGACCAGTTGTACACTCTTAGTCAGACCGACACATCAGCTCACCCTGATGTACAAAAGCCAAACCAATTTCTCCTGAGTGTTGTTCTTGGTGCCCAGCTGCCTCTTTGGTCGCCAACCAGCATCATGAGAGGAATCAACCAGAGGTAAGTCAGATGTATGTTTACTGAGGAAGCAAATTCAGCACATCTTTAAATGAGTAGCCCTGTGGAAGCTCTGAGGCATGAGGGATTAGGACTTTGCAAGCCTGTCAAAAGTAAGCATCCCTGTCACGCCCCAGATAGTTTTGGAAGTATGTAAATTGAGGAGAAATAAAGCTGAATTTTCAATGTGCAACTCGTCCTCTGTGAACTGTTTTAGGTCATCTTATCTGACTTCCCATTTGGTAGGTGGCGATTGCTAAACTGGCCTGCTCTTTCCAGGGTGTGGTCGTGGCAGTCAGAACCTGGCCAGAACCCTGTGTGAGGTGTAGAGGCAATGGAATGTCCAACAGTAACATTGAGAGTTTTGATAGTGTTGCATAGATGCAGATCAGAAGCTAGTCTTAAAGGCTCCAGCCTTTTCAGTGATGTCTGAAACCATGACTTCACTGGATTCCTTGGTTTTTTGTCACCTTTTGCACCTGTAAAGACACTAGATGTCAGTCTTATTAACTTGTCTGTGACTGGCTAAAGGTTGCTGAATTTAACAGGAACTTTAAACAGCAATTTCTAGAGGGATCTGGATAGAGGAGTAACTTAAAAGTTAAAACATGTTGGTTTATTGTCATCTGATAATTAACTAAAATTGTTATGACATGAAGGAAGGAAGCAGGATTAAATGTTGTTCATAACATTTAGAAGTAGCTATTGGGAAGGAATTTGTTTTAAAACCGCACCGTGTGTGTACAGAAGCGTACTTAGCTGTGCTGTTTTGGAATAGATGGACAGAACACACAGGCCTTAAAGGCAACTGCTTAGAAAAAGAAAAATCTGATTTTAAATTAAACCATTCTTCTATTTGTACCTGTTTCAGACTTTTGTCCCAGTGTACAGAATATTTTGACCTGCGATGTCAGTTATTGGATGACCTTACATGTAAGTATGTACAGGCGCATATGTCATTCTGATTGCAGCTTCCAAGCATGTCTTCCTTCTGTAGACAAGATATAGAATTACCTCCATGGAAACATTACTACACCATGAACTTGTGTGCTGGCTGTCCTATGGCAGTGCCTGGCACGGACTGTTCTTGGCATTCAGTAACAGCAGGGCAGCTCACTCCTTTTGGAAAGTGAAATGAGTTGCTTTGTGAAAGATGTATTTGCTCACATTGTGGGAGAAAACAAACCATTATGAAAATGGTTGAATTTTTTTTTTTTCATTTTACATTTATAGAGCTGTTCATTTTTCTGGATTTTCTTTTTTTCCTGCAGCATCAGAAATGGAACAACTAAAGATAAGCCCAGCTGCCATGTTAGAAGATGAGATCACCTGGTTAGACAATTTTGAACCCAACCGCACAGCTGAGTGTGAGACCAGTGAAGCTGATAACATCCTGTTAGCAGGACACTTGAGGCTCATCAAGACTCTCCTTTCACTTTGTGGGGCAGAGAAGGAAATGGTTGGTAAGTACTCGTTTTTACTCTGAAGTTGACTAGATTAGTGTGAATTCTGCATAGCACTAGCAGATGACATGATCAATAGACAGTAAGTGTGAAAACATTGAAATGCATAGCTGTAAGAAGTAATCTTGGCAGTGCCTTTGTGGTACCTTTGATAAAATATTTGGATATTTTTTCTGTTGATATGATGCTGTTAAGTGATTTTGCTGTTATGGAACACCTTTTGACATTTGCAGTCTCAAAGTGTTTAACGAGAGATACGGGTTACTGTGTTACAGGTTCATCTTTGATTAAGCCATTGTTGGATGATTTCCTCTTCCGAGCATCCAGGATTATTCTGAACAGCCATTCTCCAGCAGGCAGTGCTGCAATAAGTCAGCAAGACTTCCATCCAAAGTAAAAATTGGGTTGTTTTTTATTATGTTGGGTTTTGTCCTAAATCTCATGAATGCAAATGTCACACTGGGGCTACAGATACTAGGATTTCATACCAATGTTGGAACATTTCTCCAATTCACTGCATTTCCTACATGAGTGTGCAAATAGCATTTTTGTGGTTTTGTGACCGAAAATCTTTGTTTTTCTTTACTTCCAAGGTCTGTGCTTTGTTAGATCAATGATAAACTGAAAGCACAACTGAGTGCTGATTTCCTGAGTCCAGGGAGTACTCCTTTAGCTCACCATCGCTTGAAAAGCTGCATAAATAGAAGCATGAGCAAGAAATTAACTTTCAAAGCCCCTTGTAAATGAGAATCTCAAAAGTTCTGATATTTTTTTTTCCCTTCAAAACAATTGTGTATTGTAAAAAGCTAATACCAAACAAGTCTCTGTGCACATACGACAACTAATAATAGCCCAGAATATATCAAATGGAAAAGGAGAGTGGCATTTCTCTTTCCTGTCACGCCTGCTTTCTGTTAATTGTTGTACAATGTCTGAAGGGGTGGGTAAAGTAGCTCATCTGGGGTTTTGTGCTACTGCAGCTGGGTTGCTTACATTACACTGACTGGTTGATATTAGAATAGGATCAGGCACATCCACACTGCCTTTCTACAAACCCTAAAAAAGATTCCATTGGAGCATTTAGCAATCCCTGAATTGAATGGGACTTGATACACCTTAGTGTTTTGCTCCAGCATTGCTCCACTGCAGTTTATCTCAAGCATGCTGTTTTGTTTACTTAAAGTAAATAAAGTGTTTTCTTGGCCTTTAAAAGAAAGGGTTAGTGTATTTGATCCACAGAAAAAGCTAAGTAGAAGTGTTTCGTATGGGTCTAGTGTAGCTTCAGGTAGCAAGTAAGTTAACCAGTCTGTCTCTTTCTCAGCTTGTCTCCCTTTCAGTCAGTCGTTGTGTCTGCATCAGTGTGTTACAGTGATGGAGTATCTATGTGTCTGTCCTCAGGTGTACAGCCAGTTCATCTTTTCAGGACGCTCACTTTTCCTTGCTGTTGTCACCTACAAAAGAGATCTCGGCTGTGTTTTTCTTTTTAGGTGCAGCACAGCAGATAGTCGATTAGCTGCTTATGAAGTGTTGGTAATGCTGGCTGATAGCTCACCTTCCAATCTCCAGCTTATTACAAAAGAGCTGCTTTCTATGCATCACCAGTGTGACCCTGCACTTACCAAGGAATTTGATGTAAGCAAGAAGCCTTTTTCCATTTGTATATGTGTGGTTCAGGGTACTGTGTGTAATCTACTTAACTGCTACATTCATGACATTTCCATGGTCTTCCATTTTAAATGACAAAAAGTAGATAATAGTAAATGTGTACGTTCCTCAGAAGCAAACACTCAAGGGAGTCAGTCAGTTATTACCCAGATAAGAAAGAAGTATTTCCTAAATATCACCAATTTTATTTATATGCCTTTTAGGCCATTTTAAAAAGTCTTTTGCAAAATGTTATATATCTAAATAACCAAATATAGCACTTCTGTGATCTTTCAGATGTTATATTCCTTGTTTTCAGTTTAATTGCTCTTAACAGCTCATTGAAAGTTGATTATAAAAGCTATAGTATGTTCTTGGAGTCTCATGCTTTTTATAACTTACTGGGACAAAAAATGTGTTTATCATCCTAGTATCTTCCACCAGTGGATAGTCGCTCCATTTCAGGATTTGTGGGACTGAAGAATGGTGGTGCTACTTGTTATATGAATGCCGTCTTCCAGCAGCTATATATGCAGCCTGGGCTCCCAGAGGTAACTGGTTCAACGCCCAGTAAAGTCCTCTTTCTGAATTACTGTCACTTGAACTGCACGTTCATCTTTGCACTGTTAGTAAATGAATTATTTAAAAAAAAAATTGAAATAAAAATGTGTCCATGTATGCATGTGCATAAATACATACACAATAAATATATTAATTGTAACGTCTGCTCTGTCATGACAACTTACAGTAATAATTTTGCCAAGAACCAGTTTAATAAGGTTATTTGGTTTTTTCCAGGCCTTGCTTTCCATTGATGATGATACAGACAATCCAGATGACAATGTGTTCTATCAAGTTCAATCTCTTTTTGGTCATTTGATGGAAAGCAAGCTGCAATATTATGTACCCGAGAACTTTTGGAAGGTATTAAGTCTTTTTGTTTAGAATTTATAGCTTTCCTACTTAAGTATTTTTTCTTAGCATTTTCTCATTGTAGAATTTCTAGAAATAAATTAGTTCTACTTCAACAAGTCAAAATGTACAAGTAACAAATTTATTTTTAAAAACATTTTCTTTAGTGGTACATATATGGAACAACCAGCTTTTCATATGTATTTATGCTTTGTATAGATTTTCAAGATGTGGAATAAGGAACTTTATGTTAGAGAGCAACAGGATGCTTATGAGTTCTTCACCAGTCTCATAGATCAAATGGACGAGTATCTCAAGGTAAAAAGCTCAGAGATTTCTTTAATTGTTTATGTGCATCTCTTTGGTACTTTTTCTTTCTCCTTTCTTTTTTAGAAAAGAAAGCAGAGCCATTTGTCTTATTTTATAATCTACGTAACATACAGAAGTTTAAAATTCCTTTTGCTTTCTTGATCTTCCACTCTGCAGTATATCTAACTGATGTCTAACTTTACATCTCCAACAGAAAATAGGAAGAGACCAAATATTTAAGAACACATTTCAAGGAATCTTCTCTGATCAGAAGATCTGCAAGGACTGTCCTCATAGGTAATGTTAAATTTAGCGCATTAGTTACCAAGTCATGTGCTCCTATAACTATTAAATTATGTAGATCAAAGTAGCATGAGAAGATACAAACCTTATAGATGCCTTTGTGAGCATCACTGCTGTTCACCACTGTGGCATATGGGCAATATTCTTTCATAAGTCTATGTTTTGTTAATGCAGGTTGGATAGGTTCTATTCTGTCAATGCCTTGACTACTTTTCATCTTTAATTTAGGTATGAGCGCGAGGAAGCCTTCATGGCTCTTAACCTAGGTGTGACTTCATGTCAAAGTCTGGAAATATCATTGGATCAGTTTGTTAGAGGAGAAGTTCTGGAAGGAAGCAATGCATACTACTGTGAAAAGTGCAAAGAAAAGGTATTGGTTCTCAGCGTATTTGAAAGAAGATTTAGCTGTAGCTTAATATTTTTTTAATCATTACATGATCAAGGAGGCCATGCTTAGATAGTGCTTACTTTTTGTGTTGCAGATATAGGCTAATCAAAAGGCTAAATCCATAAACCCATATAGATGTCATTCTTTGTTCCTTTTTCACTTTACAATATGAGTTCCTTCATAACTCTTATTGTAAAATGAAGATTTGGAAGGATGTCAGGTTGGTAAAATGTTTTGCAACATATCGGCCCACTGCAGAAATGCTGTAATACCTGTAACAGTACCCTGCCTGTACATCCCTGCCATCTTCTGTTCATCCTGCCTCTGTGACTGTATCAGTTGGATGACTGGAATTATGTATATGTAGAAGAAAATTGCAGAGTGCTTGAGGTATATAGATAGAGGTGGTATTCTTTTTTTTCTTTTCAAGAGAACTACAGTGAAGCGCACTTGCATTAAGGTCTTACCTAGCCTGTTGGTGATTCACCTGATGAGATTTGGCTTTGACTGGGAGAGTGGACGTTCTATTAAATATGATGAACAAATAAGGGTAAGAAAACTGTTTTATATGGTGCCCCCACTTCCATTGCTTTTTGAGGTGGACAGCAGGGTGGACTCTTATACTTGCTATAGGTTATTCCTTCTTTTCCCCACATTTTGATACAGGGACTTTAAGTACATAGTACACTTATAACATGATCGTGCTACAGAAAATAAGTATTTTTCCTTAGAGCTTTCCATATCTGCAACATTTTCTGGGTCCTTTCAGAAAGTAGGAGCAAAAACCTCATTAAAGACATTTTATTTAACTTCTGTATCTTAAGGATAGAAAGTTGAAGTACTATGTTTTCCTTTAGAGTTCCCAAAGTGGGAATTATTAATACAATTCTCATAAAATTACACTAAGCATGTATGCAATGTAATCTCCCAGTCGATCTGAAATATCTCTTCAAACAGTTTCCCTGGATGCTGAACATGGAACCTTACACTGTGTCAGGGATGGCTCGCCAGGACTCGTCCTCGGAAGTGGGGGACAACGGTAGAAACGCAGATCAAGGTGGTGGAGGCTCCCCAAGGAAGAAAGTTGCCCCTACAGAAAACTATGAGCTTGTTGGTGTGATTGTTCACAGTGGCCAGGCACATGCAGGGCACTACTACTCTTTTATAAAGGACAGAAGGTAATGGCCAAGAAGATTTGGGGTGGGGCAAGAGAGGGATGTTGGGAGAGTTCTAAAGGCCACTTGTTTTGGAAATGTGTAGCAAACCGTGCAGAGCTCTGTTGGAAGCACTCCTCCCATTCTTAACACCCAGCATTGTGAGAGTTAGGACAATAACACAATAATATGGGACACCATATTGTAAGTCTCAGCAATTCGTATGTAACTTTTATTGCAGTTTGAGGGCTTCCCGTGACAGTTGCAGGTGATGCTTTTAATCAAGCTTATTTTTTTTAAAAGGTAACTTTGACATTGATTGAACTAAGCTTTCTATTTACTGTCAAAGCAAATGTCAGTTCAAGTTTATAATTTCTAGAATATTCAGGGCAGTTTGGTTTTTTTTCCCAGATAATCCAGTAACTTTGTTTCTGTTGTGTTTCTTTTCTGTTTTGATCACAGGGGTTGTGGAAAAGGAAAGTGGTATAAATTTAATGACACCATTGTTGAAGAATTTGATTTAACTGATGAAACCTTGGAATATGAATGTTTTGGTGGAGAGTATAGACCTAAAGTCTATGATCAATGTAAGCAGAAATACAGATTGATTTACAGCAGCTTTATATTTCACAGTGGTTCATAATAGAAGTAGAGCTCAATCCATTATATCTCCTTTGAGTTAGTTGGTCTCATAATCCTTCTGAAACAGTTTTTTTGTAAAGTCTTCCGTTGCCTGAAGGACACAACAGCTTGTATATAGCCTAATATTAATTGAACCATATTCACTGCTGTTCACCACTTTATAGACTTAGTAGCAGAGGAGATTCAAGAATAAAATTGTGCCTTGTTAAAATAGTTTAAAACAAAAAACAAACAAAAAAAAAACACCAAAAAACCCAGAACAACAAAACAAGCCTTTTTTAAGCTAATGAAAATGACTGTGCCTAATATGTGCTGTACCATCATGTAGTTGATCTTTTCTTTGCTTTAGAGAATTAATCCTAATTGTATTTCCACTAATATTCACTGATTTCATAGTTCTGATAATTATCTTTATAAAATACATATGCATTTTGGAAAAATATTTTAGAATTCAAGGTTTCATTATTCGCTATCATAGACTCATATGTTGATCTGGCAAATTACTTTATACTATCACTATATACTAAGTGTATATTACTTGCACATAAAATTTCACTTCCCTATAGGAATGAAAAATGAACTAAACTTTCAAAAATTTTCATTGAATGCTTTTTCTCCCATCAGCTAATCCTTACCCTGATGTGCGTCGGCGCTACTGGAATGCCTATATGCTGTTTTACCAGAGAGTGTCTGATCAGAACTCTCCAGTCTTACCAAAGAAAAGTCGAGTGAGTGTTGTGCGTCAAGAAGCTGAGGACCTCTCGTTGTAAGTTTATCTGGTGTTCGTAAAGATTTTTTACATTGATACGTAGACCCTATCCCCTGAACTAAGAAATTAATAACTTCTGTTCAACAAAGGAGTATATTGACTTTTCTGTTGGTTGATTAAGCTACTTAATGAATCATCTTCTTACTGCTTTTATAATATCCTCTTCCATACTGCTGTCACTACTGCAACAAGAAGTCCAAGCTGACTGACAGCCTCAAGAAGTATTTAAACTGTCATCTAAATTTGCCTGAAGTTTATACTGCTGCACTGGTATTTTAAATTTGAACTGTAGACTTGTCGTAGGATTTCATTATTTACCTTCAGCTTGTATGTATTTCAGATCTGCTCCATCTTCACCAGAAATTTCACCCCAGTCATCACCTCGACCCCATAGACCCAACAGTGACCGCCTCTCCATCTTGACTAAGCTGGTTCGAAAAGGAGAAAAAAAGGGTCTCTTTGTAGAGAAAATGCCTGTACGGATATATCAGGTAGAGCATTCTAAGAGTGGCAACTAAATCTTACTCGTATGAAATTTAAGCACATGCTGAGATAAACACTGTAGCTTTGAGGGTGGCCTTGAAGTAATACCCTTCTGGAAAGCAAAGCTAGAAAATAATTGTGAATTTTGACATAAAGTTATTAAAAAACTGTTCGGTGGTACATTGTTGTAAGTTTTGACATCCCTTCTCACAGAATTGACCCATCTTTCTTTGCTTTGAAGAAATTGCAGGCAAATTAGTCAAACATGAGATATGGTAGCAGTCAGCCTGCAAGCAGGGAGAGAAAAAAAGCAGAGAAAATGGTGTACACTTCAAGAGTAGTGGAGATGATGGCAAGTTGCAGTCATTCTCAAGTGAGGTCACAAGAATGTAGAAAGGGGAGGAGAAGTAAGAGAAAACAAATTTGAATTTTGTCTGCCAGCTTATATAATGCTAAATAAGTTCTCAAGGGGCAAACAGATGTTGAAGATAACCTTGCAATTCAGGACTGAACGTGGACATGTGATGGCATTGGCTTAGCAGTGAGAGGGTGGTAGAACACAGATATCTGTTAGCTGTCATGAGAGGAAGGTCTCTGCAGGGCTGCAGCTATGGGTCGGTACAGTAGAGAGTACAATCTTGCATCCATTTGGCCTGCTGAACCCACACCATGCTGCTAATCTGCACGTGTGCAAGAGAACCCATGTGACCTACACAGTCAGAAATCACTGCAGGCATTGTTTTATCTGGGATTGTATTATTACAATAAACAGAACTTGGCCTGAATCGATTGAGTCTATATATTTTCCCCTCTGGTGAAATAACAGTGCAGAGCATGATCAGAATAGGTCTGACACTGGTTTTTAAACATCACACATATTTACACGAAAGGCGAAATTTTAGTTAGAGAAAATTACTTTGACAACATTTTTTATTTTCCATGCCTTCTTTTACAGATGGTGAGAGATGAAAATTTGAAATTTATGAAGAACAGAGATGTATACAGTAGTGACTACTTCAGTTTTGTTCTGTCGTTAGCTTCACTGAATGCTGTAAGTACCTAGATTTTAATCTTAAAAGTATTTGGAATATGTTGGATAGAAGGACCCGTGGAAGCTATTTGTGTCATAACCAGGAAAAATGGAAGAGACGAGTTGACATAATGGTGCTTTTCCAGCTGAGTAATTCATTTGTCTTCAATAATTTTTCACACTGATAACATCTGTCTCAAAGCAGACTCCAGCCTCCTGTTCTATTAGTAGGAGAAACATCACTATGCCATAGTAGAATTTATGAAAAACACACCTTTTTTAAAGATGCACTGAGCTCTAAAGAAACGGAAATTCCTCTATATGGAAGATTTAAAAAGTTGGTGTTAGCCATCTCGGAGCTGATAGACCTTCACTGGGAATGCAGTTTATTGATTAAGATTTTCTAAATGGAGTAATAAGGAAACCAGCAGTTATTAAATTTATTAAAGCCACAAATCCTAGTGGTCCTTCCAGCAAGTTTGTTCCTATTATAACATATTTAACTATTGCAGTCAGCAGAGAGACTGTTTTTAGCACAGAAAAATGCTTTGTTTTATGTTTTCCAAATTAAGTGAATTACTTGAACAGAACATGGTGTATGTAAGAGACTGCATGCATGCTGCAAGCATACTACACTCTGAAGTAAATTTGTCTTTTCTTTCAGACTAAGGTAAAGCATCCTTATTATCCGTGCATGGCAAAGGTGAGCTTGCAGCTGGCAATCCAGTTCCTCTTCCAAACCTATCTCCGAACCAAGAAGAAACTCAGGTAAGGCCTTGTTCTGGGTACTGTAGCAAAAGATTCTGAGGTGTCGTGCCTACAGCACCTTGGAATATTGCAGGGAGCACAGACATTCACAAAAGTAGCAGTATGTTTCTGCTTTGAATTGGAATCCCATTGGAAAGAAATACAAGGGAGGACAGAGGGTCATGTATAACCAGTCAGTTTACTGCCTCCCAGCGGTCCATTGGTGTGGTGGTAGTGATTTGGGCATGGAGAGTCTTCAATGGATTTAAAGACAGCAAGTTGCTCTTAAATACTTTTATAAATGTGTTTTTTAAGCCCATTAATGTCTTGAAGTTAAAATTCTTCCTATTTGGCAAACGAGAAACATGGCTTAGGTTTTCAAGGTGCTTTTCATTACTGACAGTTACCCCTGTTTTGTTAAAGGGCTGATACAGAAGAATGGATTGCCACCATAGATGCACTGCTCTCCAAAAGCATTGATGCTTGTCAGTGGTTGGTTGAATATTTTGTTGGACCAGAGGGCCGGGAGCTTGTGAAGTAAGCACTGGTATTTCTGTCTTAGGTGGCTTGTATCTCATGTAGGGCTAGAGCTTCCTAATAACATGATCTGGCCTATACTGATGTATTCCCCATGAGTTAACTCTGAACATTCTTTAAAGAGACACTCTAGATAATCACTTAGGTTTTTATTTCTAGTATTTTCTATAATTGTGCAGCTTTCTGAGTCATTCTGAAAATCAAATTAAATAGTGCAGCGTATGTGGAGGAGGATTCAGATACTTAATTTAGTGGAGTGCCTTGGAAAGTGCTTAAGTTTGTCTAGTCACTCCTGTCAGTGGTAGGAAGGGAGAATATGGTGAAAGCATTTGGGGTAAGAAAAATTTAATATTTACCTGACAAAGATCACGGATGAACTGGAAAGAATTTGTCTTGCCTAGGTCAACATTGGATAATAAGTGTTTTGAGAACATGCAAGGCAAATTCTAGGAGAACTGGCACACTTATAGATGTGTCAATGTAAAGAAAATTTTATCTTTGAAGTTGCATTGAAAGACAGGATCTTATGATAGCTTTTGGTTTTAGTTCTTTTGTTATTTCAGTGAATAAATATAGTAGGACTTGCTAGTGACAAGCAGGAGTGTGGGAAAATCAGTTAAAGCTTATCCACAGCCATACAATGCAAGAAGTATCCAGGTTGTTACCTTTCCTATAAATAATAAACACCACACTTTAATCGTAGTAACCATGTGTACACGTTGGTTCCAGTTCTCTTTGCAGCTTCGCCTTTTATCTTCCAGGACTTTCCTTTTGGAGTGCAGTGTAAGAGAGGTGCGAGTTGCTGTAGCCACTATTCTTGAAAAGACCCTTGACAGTGCCTTGCTTTATCAGGACAAGGTTAGTATTCGCTCATCACCAGTGATCCTGTTGATTGTCTGTACCTAATGTCCTTGCTGTTGGCAGATGATGCTGTGTGATGTGTAAATGACAAGGTGAAAGGCTATTGTCTCAGTCATGCTTGTAGCTCTTCACTTCTTGAATAGACTAATGTTTTTCTGCTCCTAACCTAGGAGGTAACATGCTGCTGTAATTCTCAGAACTTAAGTTAAAAGTATTAGTTATAAACAATTCTGCCTGATTTCAGTTTGTCGTATGAACTGGCATCACGTTCCTCTAATAATCTGGAAACAGTGTTTTCTTAAGTTTTGTTCTCTTTCTCTCTGTAACTGGTTCTTCCTCACTTAGAAGCCTATAGCAGCAGTAACTGGGCTGTATTGTTCTAGAGAGAGACCATAGTTACGGTTATTTTTCAAAGGTTTCATTTTCTATTAGAAAATCTGGGCAAGTACGTTTAGAAAGTGTAGCTTTGTTATATTTGACTGATCTTAATGTTGTAGGAAAATTCAGCAGGTAATTAGTGAAAAGGAGTGATTTGTAAAATGTCTGAAATTTACTTACTTCCCTGGGGATGCCTGAGCCAAATCATTTGTATTAAGAGAATTTGGACAGAAGTGTTATCTGTGTTCTGGCATGTTCCTGTAAGTTGTCACTGGGGACTGGGATACTGTTAAAGGTCCAAATCTCGTTTAGTGCGAAATAATTTTTTCACATCAAATTTCAGTATTTGATGCAATGGAATGTTTGGCTTTTTTTCTATCCAGTTTCTGGGATCTATCTTTTCTTCGTCCAGTGTCACAGATCGAAGGCACTATAGTTGTTAAGGCTTCTGCTAGAAGAGTTTATCTTGTTTAGAGCTTCTGGAGAGATTGCTATGCTGCCCTACAAGTGGAGCATAGTAGTAGGGAGGTGAACATTTACAATATGGTTTGATAGTTTTTTTGATACTTCCTCTTGGCTGTTAATTGTTATATGTTAACTGAGATGCAATAAATCATATACTGGCATGCATATCCTTAGCGTGCTTTGCAAACTAAACACTGAGTTGAGTACACAAGTACAAGAGCTGGGACCACAACTGACTTCTAATCTGGTTTGGTTTACATTAGTGTAATGACTGGAACTTTTGAACATCAGTTCCCTCTGAGGAGTAATTTGAATTGCTTTAAAAGCATTACAGACTTGCATGACTGCTGAGTTTCGCCTCTTTAAGCAATTACCTACATGCCAGTGCTTTCATCACTTTCCTGTATGCAGTGTTCATTCAGAAGAGTTAAAAATAAGAAAGTTGCAATCCTTTGCTAACTGTTTATATTCCTCACAGCAAGGGTATCTGACTGTACATATGATGCTTTGTTAACCATACCTTAACTCTGATATATGAAACTTGGGGGGTTTAAGTAGTAGACAACTGTTTAAATTTAAAAATTAACTTTTCACAGTTAAAAAGTCTACATCAATTATTGGAGGTGCTACTTGCTTTGCTGGATAAAGATGTTCCTGAAAACTGTAAAAACTGTGCTCAATACTTCTTGCTGTTCAACAACTTTGTACAGAAGGTAATAAACCATTTTTGCCACATTGTTTCAGTTTCGAAGTAGTGGAACAGCTAGTCATTTGTATTCATAGGAGGTTTAAGCAGCAGAATGACACTCTTCTGGAACTTTCATTATTCTTTTTCTTTCTGTTTTTGAAAAGTATATGGCTGTGAACAGTGGATAAAATCACACACCAAAAAAAACCCACAAGCAAAATATACCTGTTGAGGATGTCCTTTACAAAGTCTGAATGCTGGGTTTCTGTTTTGAGGGCGGTAGGTTTGGCTGTTCCTATTAAAAAAAAAAAGGGAAAAAAAAAAGAAAAAAGTGAAAATAAACATTCAGTATTTTTGTCCCATAGGAAATGGAATAACTGACTGAACCATGCTGGTCACGCCAGTATGTTTTCTCTCTATTCCCTTATTTGTTTTTATTTTTATCGTTTATAATTGTAATTTTTTTTTTATCTGACACTTATTTTACATACACTGGTTCTCGTCTGGTTTATATAATGTACTTTATGTAATGTGGCAGTCTTTGGAGGTGTAGTTTTTAATCTGTGTAACCTCTTCTTTTAGAGTAGGAAATGCCATGTTTAGTCTATGCATTTTACTTCTGTTCTTTAGAATTAATTCTTTACCTGCCGGGAAAGTAACTTTTTGTTGTTGTTGTCTAAACAGCAGGGTATAAGGGCTAGCAGCCTTCTTCTCAGACACTCTGCCTTGAGGCATATGATCAACTTTCTCCTTGGCCCCAACCGACAGAGTAATCAGGTAAAGCTTGCATAGCATGTATTTTTGTGCTGTAGCTTGTCTATCCCCATGTTTTTTACAATGCTTAAGCTATGCATAAGTACTTTTCATGTGGTAGAATAGACTACTTGGATTATTCTGTAAACTTCATGCAAGTCTTAGGCTACCTGTATGCGGTTAATATGAAAATAGCTGTATTGGCAGGAGTGAACATCATGCTTTTGATAATAACAAAGCTATCACCAGCCTGGAAGTATTAGAATATGGTGGTGGACTGTTAAGGACACAGCTTTGTTTTAGCTTAGCAGAAGTTGACAAAATCAACCAATCAAAAGATAATTAAATCTCTGTTTTGGCTTAAGCAGAATCGCAGGTGGAGTTCAGCACAAGCACGTGAGTTTGGGTATCTTCACAATACTGTAGCGCTACTTGTTTTGCACTCAGATGTCTCCTCTCAAAGAAATATTGGTAAGAATTGATTTTTTTTCTTTTTAGTGGCTTTGCTGTTTGACGACATTGACTGGGAGTAACAATGTCAGTGAGGAAAAATACAGTCACTTTGAATTTAAGACAGTAATGACTGGCATGTTTAATTACTTTTATTTCACTGTAAATGTACAGAGGGGCTGTGACAAATACGTGGTGTGACAGGCACTCAGGGGGCACGGGGAGAATCTTCATAATATTATGCCTTCCACCTTCCCCGTATGCCTAACAGGTTTTATTTCATGTGAGTAAGTGAAGCTGTGTCATTGTTGGCTGGGACAGATTTACAGCCTAACAGAGGCTGTATTTTGCTTAGATTTGTTATGCCTTTTGCTAACCTGAGGGGAGTATTTAAACAGCGCTACTAAATAATAAGCAGTTAAGTAGTCTACCTAGATACCTCTTAGAGAAAGATATTTAATGAGGGGTAACAGGTACAAGTTACTCCTGGGGAGATTCCAGTTGGACACAAGAGGAAATTTTTTCACAGTGAGAACAACCAGCCATTGGGAAAATCTCCACATGGAGGTGGTGGATTCCCCAATGCTGGATGCTTTTAAGATGTGGCAGGACAGGATGCTGCGCCATCCTGTCTAGACTCTGCTTTTGCCAAGAAAGGTTGGACCAGACAATTCTTGAGGTCCCTTCCAATCTGGTGTTCTATGGTTCTACAAAATAAAGATCGAGGAATTGAGATGTTAAGTTTCCTGAAGAAGGAATTTACAGTTGACTCTTTAAAAGAATAACTTGATTTCTGTCTAGGGTAAAAAGTTTCTGGAGTTGGAGACAGTCAAAAAAAGTAAAAGGATGATAAACGTTCTGAATACGGTGAATGTGTAACAGTGGTTGGGAGTTTAGACTAAGGTCAAAGTAATGATAGTAAATACAAACCTTCTGCATTGACATTGTTGCAATTTGTTTGCTTATGTTGTTGTTAATGTAAATGACACATTAGCATACTTGGAGTGGTACCACAAGAGCTATAATCTAGTTGAGATGAATGTGATTAGAGGTGGAATGGTGCCAAACGAGTAGCAGTGTCTTCAAGGTGTGTAGAATAATCTGATTTATTAGTGGATTGTTTTTGTATTTGCTATTATAGCTCCTGGTCTCTTTAAGCAGCGTCCACCTCTAAGCATCACTGCTTCAGGTCCACTTTTGATGCTCCATGAAGAAATGGAAGCCCTGCTATTCCTGTCTGAGGGAAAACCTTACTTAATGGAGGTATCTGTTCTAAATTCTGTCCTGCTTGTACCTAAAAGCTGGTCTAATGTTACTTCTTTGAAGTATCCATACAAGAAAAACACTGAATATTAAAAAGCAGCCAGGTGGGGAGTACATGGCTATTGTTTTGAGCCTGAACAAGAAGGCACCTCTAGTTTCTTCTTGACACCTTATTTTCCAGTATCTCTCTAAATGTAGGGGGTCTGGTTAGAGAGCTTACAAAGTCAGCAGAGACAGCTGAGCGAGTGCCCATGTGGTCAGTTACCATATATGTCAGCTGGATGTGCTAACCTGAATTGCTTTGACTGAATGGGTCATGCTTGACCAGACCCCTGGAGGTGGGCAACAGGAGCTGAATGGGATGCTGTAAGGGCAAGGGTTCAGCTCGATGGGCCATGCTGGGAGAAAAAATGGGATTCTTCCCGGAAAAGACTAGAATTCTGTAATAAACTTGATCCATCTCTTAGCAATAACAGTATGTCTGTGCGCCTGAGATTTGTTTGCACTTTTCCATTAGGTGATGTATGCATTGCGAGAGCTAACTGGATCTCTGTTGGTTCTCATCGAGATGGTGGTGTACTGCTGCTTTTGTAATGAGCACTTTTCCTTTACTGTGCTACACTTCATTAAGGTATGGAGATAAACTTTTTTCATAAGTGTTTCTCCTTGGCTTCAGTCATATTGTGTCTTATGGGTTATAATGGCACAGGGATCTGCAGAACAATCAGTACAGTTTGCTGGATTTGAGGGTGGGGCTTGGTGGATTTAGAGGGTTTTTAAGCTTTTACTGTTTAAAACAATAAATCTTCAAGACTCTGTAAAACTGTCTTGTAATTATTTGTGTCATCAACATATTTTACTGTCTAAATAACTTTATATTTCTTACATGCAGACTCAACTGGAAACTGCTCCACCTCATGAACTGAAAAACATATTCCAGTTACTCCATGAGATACTGGTAGGTAAAGACTTGTACGGGATAGATTTTTTTGTATTGGTGCGTAATAAAAAAGTCAGAACTATACTGGTAATTTCAACATCCATGCATATTTTAATCCTTCCGTTTGGAGATTTTATTACTTTTTAACTTACTGTCTTGATAATCTGGTGCTATGTGAAATTTCACAGGTCTTATGTTTTTCACATTGAAGTGGTTAAAACCATTCTGTAGAATAGATACTGGTACATCCCACACAGATTTCTTAACACTGATCATTTTGTCTCATAACAGGTTATTGAAGACCCGATACAAGTAGAACGCATCAAATTTGCCTTTGAAACTGAAAATGGATTAATAGGCAAGTAAGCCAGTGGGTGAATGCTCCTGTCTTCTACTCACCCTTATGTTGATGATGGTTTCTCTCATCTCCTAGTTTCTAATCTTTCTAAACTGTTCTACTACTTAGGGACAATAACTCAACGGGTTTTGATTTAGCAAACCCCCATCCCTCAAAATGCTCTAAGAAAATCCAAAATAAGCGTTAAAATGTTATAGAAATGGTAAGCTGTAAAGGAATTTAACTGCAAAAAATTAATTAATTCCAAAAGCGGCAATCAGTGAACCCAGAGAAAAGTGGTACTTACATACTTAAAAAGTGACTTTAAGGAACCTTAACCAAGAGATTGGCAAGAGAGCTTACTTTTTGAAATAAGTAGCAGATATGGGGGTATACATAATGCAGGGGGGAAAAGTACCTTGGATTGTTGTAATAGAGCAGCTCTCTGAATCCTGTAACTTTAGCTTCTATGTATCTGAAGAAATTGCCAATCTTTTTGTTTTGTCAGTGTCCTAATTACCGTAAAAAGAAGCTGGTTCAGCATGGAAGGATGTTAACATTGCTGATTTCAGGATAGACTCTTAACCTGACAGGTGGCTCCCGTCTGCTGCTGCTCATACAAAGTGTTCTCTCCCTTTGAGAAACTTTACTGAAGTTACTGAATCATTCAGAAGCAACAGAAAAGCCGCAGAAGTGCTGAAAGCTTTCTCCACATTAATCAGAAGATGCTTTGTGTGCAAGAGAAATAGGGAGTAGCCACATGGTGCTCAGAGAGCACTTCTGTTGAGTTAGTGCAGCTTGGGCATCTCTTTCATAGCTGTTTGGATGAGGAGCTGCTTTCTATTGTGGTTTTCACCTTAAGTTGTTACAGATTCTGCTTTAGTGAGCAGCAATATTTAGCTTTGTTGTTCACTTTTATCCTATACTTAATTGCTCTTCTGTTTAGTAGTTTCCATATATGACTGAGAGAAGACAATATGCTGCAGTGTAAGAGAATAACTAAGTGGTTATTTTATTTCTGGGTAAATTGGTCCCACTCGGACCAATTCTGTTTTGTAACTTGGGTAATACATGACCGTTTTTCTCTACAGAGGAGAGATGCAATTATTCAATTGGATTTTTATGTTGAAGGCTTTTTGCATAACATTATTATATCATGCATATTTTACAAGAACAGTTTGGGGAGTGAAAGTTGTAGTTTTACCTTGGAGTTTCCTTGCAACAGAACTCAACAGCATCTAGTCTCATTGCACATGGACCATGACCTATTAGTCACATTGGCTAGTTTTCCTTGACGAAAGCAAATCAGCAAGAGCAGGGTTTTTTATGGCCCTCAAGAGGGTGTTTGTGCATGATTTTCAGTACACCAGTGCTGTAATTTTGATCATCTTCTGTGTTTTCACGGTAGAAAAATTGTCAATTTGCAGTTCCCTAGAATTTGTTGGCCTACTTCAGAGGTTTCACTACAGTCGTCTTTCCTGACTCCTGGACAGAGCAACTTTTGAGCAACATATGTGATTGTGGCAGCTCCACAAGTCTTTGTGCTTCTACTCAATCAAAGAATTCTGTTAAAAGGCACAGGAATGAATGGTATAGAAAACTTCCTGCTAGGATCGGCTTAAGGTTTTGCCCAAGTCTGCCATAGAAGAGATTCATGGCTGTTGACTTTTGCTATGCTTGTTTGCGTGAAGAAGCTTTAAACATTGTTCTAGCTTTGCAAGTCTAGATCCAGGGAGAAGGTGGTGATCTGCTCTATTTATGAGGGTTTTGGACTTTTTTTTTTTTCTCTCCTTCAGATAGATTTAACTAGTGGTTAGCTAACATAAACGGGATTATAGGGGAAGAATAACTGCATTAGGAGAGGACTGTTTAAAATTCAGGTATCGCATTTGAAAGTATTAGTGCATTTTAACTTTGATCTATTTTTAATCCAGAAGAGTTGTGGAAGGTTTCAAAACTGCCAGCGCTGCAGCAGTGTGTTTAACACAAATACTCATGTTAACATCTGTAGAAATAACTTCTACCAAGAAAGTTTAAATTTTAGCTTCACCTTTGTGTGATTTCAGACTGGCTGGTATACATCAATCTGAATTGTGATTTTTAATCTGTGTATTGCTGCCCACAGCTTTGATGCACCACAGCAACCATGTGGACAGCAGCCGTTGTTACCAGTGTGTCAAGTTCCTTGTTACTTTGGCTCAGAAGTGAGTAACACGGATTTTGGAATTTAACCTCATCCCTACCTTAGGCTCCTCTGTGACTGTTAAGGCTGCTGCTTTCTGCTTTTCATAGAATCATAGAATCACCAGGTTGGAAGAGACCCACTGGATCATCAAGTCCAACCATTCCCACCAATCTCTAAACCATTTTGATCAGCTTTATCTTTTGTTACTGTGATATTAGTGGTGAACAAAGGTCTTGATAGTACATGTGTCAATACAAAGTGGCATCTTTACTGATTACATGAGAAATCCATCTCAGGTACTAACAACCACAAATTGCTGTTTATAAAGGCAAAGGTCATCTACATTGAAGAGCAGGAGCCCAGGATTAAGATAAATATAAGGAAACTGTCCCAGATTTTTTTAAGCATTATGATTTCTAAATTCTCTTTGTTTGAAATTTGGCGTAGTTCTGAAATACATGAAACTGTGTAGCAGGCTACTTTTTGTAAACTTTACTAGGCATTATTGCTCTTGCTAATTCAGTTAATAACAGGGCTTTATAGCTTAGGTCAGAGTTTGCAATGATAACAGTGCATACAGAGGGCAGGGGAACAGAGAGAGAAGGATTTGAGGTTTTTTTTCTTAAGTCTGACATAATGCCTTGTTCATGACTGATGAATATAATTTCAATTTCTAAGGTGCCCTACTGCGAAAGATTATTTCAAGGAGAATTCCCACCACTGGAGTTGGGCTGTGCAGTGGCTACAGAAAAAGGTAGTTTGGCTGTAACTTTACAGAGAAGTTGCCATTTTGTGTACATTGAGTGTTCCTCCATGCTTTACATGGCTCCTTGAGATGACTCTTGAGGTAAAATACAAGCTACTTCATTTTTTACAGGAACAGTTCAGATGCAGCTAAATCTGCTGCATGCAAGAACTTCAATAGGTCCCCACATTTCAGATGCAGATGTGTGTTAGTTATTCACTAATAAAATCAAATGTGATTTGTCAGTGCCACCATATGCATGTTAGAAGGTTTCATTTCTCTAAAAAAGTAATTTTTCCATTGCCTGCATCTTGATGTAGAGGAATCCATAAACAAGTAGATTCCTTACAGAATCATTGCAGCTTTACATAAAACATAGCTGTTGACAGAGACAGGTTTTCCCTCCCGTGTGTTTATTTTTGGGTTTTCCCTTTAAACTTAACATAGTTCAACTAATACCTCTTTAATAAATACCCAAGGACACTATGGAAACTTCAAACTCAGCAGAATGGGCCTAGGTTTGCCTACAGTCAAACAGAGCCATGCTCGGTCTCCAGCATTGCATGTACAACACGAACTATCCCAGTTCCAGGCTGCCTCTCTGTCCTGACAGCTGCTGCCAGGCAGATGTCAGATGCATAAACTAGTGCTGTACTGAATACTGGAAGCAGAGTTGATGTGATGCTTGTGGTGCAGCTGGCATAACTTGTTGCCACCCTTCAACACAGTGAACTGACAGGTCTAGATAGTCCTGCTGTACCCACTTTTACTCTGTACTGGCTCATGTAACCCTGAATCCACCACTCTTCAGCTGTACAGTTACCAAATAAAGGGAATTGGTTGCTGGTTTTCAGCTGAGGAGCAATAGCCTCTCTGACTGATCTGGCTGCATTAAATGTGCATGCTTGTCTGTGCCCCAGGCTCCAGCTCATTGCCAAAGGTTGTTCCAGACTCCTCGGTTCACCTGCTATCACACAGTTTGGTGAGGCTTTACACATATAAAATTCGTTTGGCAATTTTATGTCTTTCTTGGGTTTTTTTATGCAGATGTCTGAACATTATTGGGCTCCACAGAGTAATGTATCCAATGAAACATCAACTGCAAAAACCTTCCAACGCACTATTTCAGCACAGGTATGTGTCAGTTTTGGAGAGACAGTGTTAGACTTGTGTCATTTTGGTTTTTTTCTTTCCAGTTAGTATTTTTGGGTTTGGCAACTTCAGCATATTTCAGTGCACTTAAGGCCATTCTTCCTTTAGAAGCACAACACCTGTGGTTGTTCCCAAGAATGCAAACCCTTGAAGGGTATTAGCCAATGCCTCACGTTTGCTTGTGGTTACTCAGCAATCACACTACATTGTTTCAGAATCAACTTTAAAAAAAGAAAAATCTACTATGAAGTGAAGGCATTGCCATGGCCCCTGACATTCTCTTGAACTGTTTCCAACTCAGGACACACTGGCCTATGCCACAGCCTTGCTGAATGAGAAAGATCAGTCCGGAAGCAGTAATGGGTCAGAAAGTAGTCCAGCCAACGAGAACGGAGACAGACATCTGCAGCAGGTAACAATAAAATAAGGGCACATTTATCTTCTGTTACGTTTCTCCCTTAGGTTGTTTCTGGGGCTCGGGTCAGAACCATCACTGAATGTAGACAAAATAATTGTGCGCTTCACAAAAGTAACATGCTATATCTTTCTCTCCCCATCCCTTCTGTGTATTGAAAGGGCTCAGAGTCTCCTATGATGATTGGTGAACCTAAAAGTGACCTTGATGATGTCGACCCATAGAGGATACCAACAGACGAACTCAAACATTAAATGCCTGGTACCTACTGAAACTGAAGTCATGTTGCTTAATCCATTAGAGTCTGGAAGAGAAGTGGCTTTATAGGATCGGAGGCAATGCCAGAAGAGGTTGTTTCCCTGAAAGCTAAACACATTTTTTTAGCCACAAAGGCTTCAGATCAATAAATGCTCTAGAAAACCACATCTTCACCTACAATAGTTTGACAGTCCAGATGCTGAAAACAGTTTCTTGAGAAGATTTTATCAAGTACACAAACGCTAGTGGTTGAATTTTTATGTGAACATTAAATGAGTGAATGTAAAACTGTTGCTTTTCTGTGATGCTGCAAAAAAATTCTTTTGGTTTTTATACAGGAAAAAAACAACAGACTGCCCTTATGTATGGAGGGCAAATTTTTAAACTTTCTGATAATATTGATAGGAATATTCAAATTTCTGTAAAGATGTGTGATGACTTACATTTCATTGTAAAATATTAGTTAAAGAATGGGTTTACATAAAGACTTCTGTATTTAATATGTCTCCCTGCTAATTTGTAAAGCTCTTTGAGAAGGATCAGCAAGATTGCTCTGTAAGGATTGATTCCTCTCAGAATGGTTTGGTCAAGGCGCTCTGGAATGGCTTGTCTTCTCTGGGACCCTCCCAATCACAGACAATTGGGAAGGGCAATTTAAAGCTCTCTGTTCTAGGTATGCAAGTGTTTATTATTAAAGGATGTTCGTGAATTGAAAAAAAAATTAATGAGTAGTGTAAAAGATAAAAAAGCACTTTAAGATGAAATTCTGTTACAGTCTTACTCATTAAATTTTTTTTAACCTTCGGAGACATATTGAATAAAATGTAGTCTCAATCATGTGATCTGCAATCACTTGCTTATGCTTTGAAATTACTGAGAAAGTTGGTATTGGTTGTATATGATGAATAATTCCTTGAATGAGTTGGGGACACTGTTGTGCAGATTTTATAGCAGTTTTAACACGGGAAAAGAATGATTTGGCTTTGTATTTTCACTTGACCAGGCAACGTTTGAAATATCACAGCTCTCTCAATTTGCTCATAAACAACTGGAAACCAGTTGGGATCATTTGAGCACAGTTTTGTTTTCCATGTCAAATGCAGTTTAGTGATTTCTAGCTCTGGATACTTAGCTTCTTTTGTGCCAACTAACTCTTCATCTTTTGTACATTTTGTGTTTGTCACATCTTCTGCACTGCTTTTTGCCTTTATTTATGGATTTTGCCTTACTTTTAAAAAGATTTATGAACAAGCATGCACAGAAATGGGGGACATTAAGGAGTGCCTGGGTACCTCCAGAATAGATAAATTTGCCAAGTTAAAGGCACAACCAGCCAAAAAGTGCCTTTTTTTTTTTTTCTTTTCATACTGTTGCCGAAACAAGAAGCAGCAGACAGCTTTTCACTGTTGTGCACTAATATTGAAATTAACCAGTCATTTCACTGTCGGAAGTAAACATCTGATATGATTTCAGCTGTGCAGCTTTATAATTTATTGCAGATTTAGAGAGCCGTTGTCATAAATTGCGTGTGCAAAGAGGTAAGGGTGGCATTGTAGTGAATTTCTCACTTTCTTTTCCAAACAATGTCTTCATAGACACATGGCAGAGTTAGCATTTTATAAATGTTTCTGATAATGTGCTGGGACATTTTAAATGTGATGTTTTAAATTAATTTTGAATAAATAATTTCTTACAGATACCCTTTCTTCCTTCCCCCTTCCCTAATACTTTGTCAATGGGTCGTAAATCATCACAAGAAGTCAGTACACAGCGGTGATGGTGATGAAGAAGCTGGTAATGTTCCTATGGGTTGGCACCACTTGTCACTTCAGGTTCCTGTTATTTCCTATGGAAACAACGTCCTCGATTACAGAAGCATTGATGAGAGAATTGCAGCAGGATGGCTCATCACCACTGTATACTTGAAACCAATACAAACTTTTTCATGATTCTGCTCACGCTTGTACAAAGTCAATGGTTATAATTTGCAATAAGATGATACTTGGTCAATTATTTTTGTTTCCAGCTGCTGTCATTTGAACCTGCTGAAGATTATTTTTTGGAAAATAGAGTTCAACAAAACTAGTTTTTGTGTAAATTGTGATGCATTTCTATGTTGTAATTTTTACTGCCAATCTTTTTGGATGAAAATGTTTTTATACAGCTTACAAAATGTTCAGTGAGGAGCACGCACAGCCTGCCTGTGAGCATTCAGGGAGATGCTGTCCGATTAATACATAGACATTTGGCACTGGAAAAATAAGCAGTCTTGATGAACAGTCTTGGGATTCCTGGTCAATGGAATAAAGTTACTCCTTTCACAAAAAACTAGTGTAATCCTTAGAATGTGCATACACTGCTACGCTGCTGTCTTGCTCATCCTCTTATCTTCAGATGTCTTGGGCCAGTCCTGCAGATGATAAGCTCTGAGATGTTGCCCTGACTGCCATTTTGGCTCCTGGCCAGAGCGGATCAGAACAGCTGAATGGCCCCCGGAGCTGCCCTGCTCTGTGTCCTTATGCCATGGCATGTTCTGATCCTGTGTCAGATTTGTAGCTTTTTTCACACAGTTTCTTCTCCTGACCTTCTTAGCAGAGTGACTTACTGGCTGTGCTTTGCAGTCATGGATTAGATCGGCTTTTGTGTGGGAGATAGCAAGATTTGCAGAAGATCTGCTGCTGTCCCAGCTCTGCCTTCTTGACAGGTGCCTTTGTCCTCCACTCTAAAGATGACGACTTACATCTCAGGCATGACCCATCTTGCCCTTTCCACTGGCAGTGCCAGTCCTGGGCCCATGGATGTTGCAAAAGGTGTGCTGACAGTACAGTCTGCAACGTACCTGTGACCAATGCGGCTTTCTCCTAAATGAGATCTCTCGAGGCTTTTCTGCCACATACAAGATACCAAGCAAGGGCTAGTTTTTTAATGTTTCCCTCTGCTAGGCTTATATATGCTTGACCTAAACCAAGAAAGCTGTATCTGGCTTAATGTGCATGGAGTGTGCTCACGCCTTCTGCTGGGAGCTGATGGTGGAGCCGGCAGTGGGATCTTCCCTCTCACAGGGAAGTCAGCGGAGGGGAAAGATCAGATACTAGGCTGTAACTGCTCAAAAATCTGATATAAGTGCTGCAAAACTGCTAGCTCTGTCAAAGCTGTGCAGGAGCAGTTAGGATAACATCCCTTTTTCCTGTTTCACGCAAAATTCACATTATAGCAGATGAAATCGTGGGCTGTAATTATATCCACTACATACTTAAATGTTTAGATTAGGGTTGAGCTTTTGACATCTTTTGTTAACAAGTTAGAAATAGTTAAAACTTTTTAAAGTAAGGCTTCCTCCTGGGTCTCTGTCTTCGCTTGCCAACTAAAGCTGGAGTAACAGATCTGTAAGCCCCTTTGGGATGGGGCTAAACATCCAATCCAGCACAGCCAAAGTTTGTCAGGTTAACCTGGTGCTTGTGGTATCAATCTCTATTTTTTCATGTACCCTCAGGTAACAATACATACTGTAGTAGCAGGAGACTGCTAATTGCCCCCCAAAAAAGTGAGACTGAGCTTTGGCAGCTTCTGGTACTTCTTGGCCTTTCTCTGTTCCTGTGCATCAATTGGGGCCTCTATGCTCTGTCTTCTCTCTGGGCTTTAGCTTTTAGCAAATGAAGTCCAGTGGTGCTAGCAACAAGAAGCACAAGGGCGCTTTCCCCAAACCTGAATAGAGGTTTGTTTCCATCACTGGAAGTGCGTGTCCTGCACCACTGTTTCAAAAACAAACAACTTGGGTTCTTGTGTGTATGTGGGACAACAGGATTCAGCCCCTGGTATCTGCCAGTTCCAGAGCTCAAGCAAGGGCTGGGTACTCATGCCGTCTGTGCTGCCCTCTGAGGATGCCAGTGATCGTCCAGGGGCTCCTTGTGCCCGAGGGAGGCAGGGATCAGAGCCCAAGGTGTTGGCCTGTGGCTGTAACAAAGCAGAGCTTGTTTTGGGGAGCAGCATCCCTGCTACAAGAATGCCAGCTCCCCTTTCCTGACTAGGTCCCCGCAGGCATGTACATGAAACCAGGCGATGGATTGTATCTACTAAGCACTGGTCTATGAGTTTTATTTTAAAAAGACATTTATAAGATTCCCATATTTAATAATTAAATGATATTTAATAATAATAATATCTAAATAAATGTAAAAACCAAGGTACTATGAAAGCTTCTTCCTCTTTCTTTTTCTTCCCCATTCTATATGGTTTGGGAAACCCTGAAAGGGAAACTGTTAAAACACCAGCAGATCATTAACTTTGACTTAACAACAAAAAAACCCCTAACAAAGCAGTAGCTGACTGTAGCAATGCAGATTAAAACCTAATTAAACAAGCAGACTGTTTAAACTTGACTAGAAAGTAAAGAAGTCTCCTAGGCACACAAGTAGGCAATTATAAAACTGCTCAAAAAATAGATAAACTATGATTTTTGCAGTGCTAAAAGGCATTAGCTGACATCTAATGAGCAACTCGCCAGGAAAGAAAGATTTTTAAAAAGGTAGTGTTTTTGTCTTATGCTGAGTGCCAACATGAGCAGTCTCAAGACAGCTTGTACAGTCAGGATATCTATAGAAAGAACCAGCGCGTTGTGGGGAAAGGATGCTGGGATGACTCAAGCAGTGGGGCAGGGCTCTGGCTGCTTTGAGAACTCCTGAAATGCTGCCTGGGGTCTCAGCTCTAGTGGGTGTGAGGTAGTGATACGCTTGTGCTCCACCATCACAGCAACCCAAGCATGGAAATCAGCAGCAGCCACATCTCAGCATGGACCGTACTGGTAGCACCAACTCAACCCCAGGAAGGTACTGAGGCGGCAACGCAGTAGCCCAGCAAGGCAGCCCTGCTGTGCCAGCCCAGGGCAGCTGCATCTCCAGCCCAGCCCGTCTCTGCTGCCAACACCGGCAGCAAACGGCGATGGCCGTGGCCACAGCGCTGCCAGGGACGCCAGCTGCCACACAGGTATCACCCACAGTGTAGGCTCCCATGGTGCCAGGGGTCTGGGGGTGGGCACGACAGCCCATCAGCATCCAGCCATCATCGCACGACACCGTCACCTAACAGGGGAGGAGAGGTCACCATTCACAGGTCAGCAGAGGGGCAGGGTCTGCCCATCCTCGGGGGTCTGCGGGGTTCAGGGCAATGTGGCCAGTGTCACACTGCGCCCCGTGGGGAGCTGCCCTCTTACAGGTGGGACACTGCGGGACACCAGTGAAGGCTGGAGCTATGGTCTCAATGAAACGCCACCACCAACCTGGTGCCCTGTTAGCATGGCAGAAGGACCGGTAAAGGCAAGGACAGCACCACAGCAGAGAAGCACACACGTGTCCCTACCTTTTCTGTGGAGCCAGGGGACACGCGCTCCTTCACCCAGCACTCGAGGCTGGCAGCGGGGCAGCACAAAGCATGCGCCATCACCCCTGTCCTCCTGGCACAGTGGCTGGGCACAGTCCCTGGCCCTGGGACAGGTCTGCCACTGCCACCCAGCACTGCAGCAAGGGAATGGAAACTGCAGGCTTCCAAGGAGAGAGGAGCTGTCAGAGCGGGGTAGCTGTAGGTGCTGAGGGATGTCCCTGCTGAACCTTGAACCTTCCCTGCCACCAAGCATGCAGCTTGCATGCATGCAGTGTCCCCACTCCCTGTCAGCTCAGCATTCACACTCACCCTATTACACCCAGGTCTCCGAGTTTTTCTGGAAGAATTACCCTTAGAATCATAGAATCACTAGGTTGGAAAGGACTCGCTGGATCATCAAGTCAAATGATTTCCATCTGTCACTAAACCATGACCCTCAGCACCTCATCCACCCGTCTTTTAAACCCCTCCAGGGAAGGTGACTCAAACTCCTCCCTGGGCAAAGGAGCCTAGGGAGGTGGCAGCATGTCCCTGCCCATCCCCACCCCTCAGCGAGCACCCCCAGCCCGTACCTCCGACTCAGATGCTGGCGAGTACAGGCAGGCATCATCCTTGTAGTTACCAGCAGCCGCGACCACCACCACCCCCATCTGCACCATCCTCCGACAGGCAGCCTTCAGCACGTGGCTGTCGGTGCTGGTGAAGGGCAGCAGCACCACGGTCGGTGCAGAGAGCTGAGCCTTCAGTGTCACCTCGACGAACTCCAGGCCTAGGAGGGCATGAGATGAGGGCACTGGAGGCCCCCCAACCCTGGAGGGGTTGGACGATGTGGGGGCCTCCAGGAGGGAGCGCGCTTCTCTCCGGGGCAGAGGGCAACTCACCCATGAGGGTCCCACTGACGATGCCCTTCCCCTGGCAGTTCAGCACACGGAGGCTGTGGATCTTGGCACCCGTGGCCACTCCGGCATCATACCCACTCAGCACCCCGGCCATGTGGGTCCCGTGGCTGTCACACTTGCCGGCCTGGTGCAGGCACCACGATTTTACACCCCAGCCCATTACATCAAAGTGGGTTTGCAACATCACAGCATCCTCCCTGTTCCACCCCTTGTGCTCTGCACCAGCTAATTCCCACTGCAGAATAAGTCTTTAAATATACTTTGTGGTGAGGGGAAGATAAAAAAATAAAAACTGTCCTGTGCAGAAGAACAAAAGCTGGCTGGAAGGACTGGGGACAACCCAGTAGCACTGGGCTGTGCTGCACACGCAGCAGTGCCATGCAAGGCAATGCCAGCCCCCACCACAGTGTGCGGGAAGCCTTGGCAGTCCAAGGTGTGGGGTTGACATCAATTCCTTCTTGCAATGACACCTCAACATGCATCCGTGCCCACCACAGCCTTCTTTTCCCAGAAAGAAGCCTGCCCCACTCAGCCACTGCCCCAGTGAGACCGTGTTGAGGGTCCCAGCGAGACTGTATTGAGGGTCCCAGCATCCTCCAGGACCACGGCTCCCACTGCTACGTGTCCCACCCAGCATCTTGCCTCAAGCCAAGCTGCTTTCCTGTCCTGGGAAGCCCTATGAGCCCATTTGGGGTTCAGCAGGTAGAGGGAGATGCTCTTGCCAGGGTGAAACACATGTCACCTCAGGGCTCACCAGCTTGTGGAAGCAGGTGCCATCATCCTCAGGAATGCTCGTAAATTTGGTCACGAGCACCCTGCCCTCAATCTCCCGGTGGATACTCTGCACACCAGTGTCCAGCAGGTACATCTCAGCCCGGTCTCCTTTATCTACAGGGGACACATCCAGGAAGAAAGGCAATCACCCCTAAAGCCAGCCGCACTCCCGAAACACAGCTCCAGGCCCCCAAAACCATGTGACGGGGGGATCCCCACCCCCTCGAGGCCAAAAGAGGGGACTGGAGGGATCAGTGACCTTTCCTGGAACCCCTGCAGTCCTCCCCTGTCTCAGCGCTTACTGGGGGGGCTGTAGACATCCGAGCAGGGCTGCAGCGGCGTGACCCTGCCCAGGTTCCAGGGGATGCTCTGGGTAAAGACATAGGCATCCTCCTCAATGTACTCCACCACCGGTATCCTCAGCACCTGCGGGAAACTGCCAGCCTGGCAGAGACCTCTTGGAAAGGGGGCAAATCCTCACCCCCGTGCCCAGGACACGCCATGTCCAGGTCATCTCTGCTCATCTTCACCAGAAAAGCGGGCAGGAGGGGGAAAATGCGCAGCAGCTGGGTGCAGCAACCCTACCGAGCTGCCTGCAGCCACCGAACCAGGCTTCGCACCTCGGCCACCCCACTGCCCGCCCACAGCATCACCTTGAAGCGCCCGGCCAGCTGCCACTGGGCCTGCGGAGACAGGAGCGTGTCTGGGTGTGTGTCTGTGTGTGTCTGTGCGTGTGTGCCCAGTGAGGCACAGACACACCCAGATACACATCCAGACACTCTCGCTCACCTTGGATGCAGGGATGTGGGTCAGTCAGCAGCCCCACAGGGAAGGGGAGCAGAGACGGGGATCTGAGGTTGCAGCCCCACAAAGAAGGGATGCAGGGATGGGGGTCTGGAGTCACAGCCCCACAGGGAAGGGATGTGGGTCTGGAGTTGCAGCCCCATAGGGAGATGCAGGATGTGACAGGGGACAGGATGAGAGGGCCTCAAGTTCAGCCACTGGAGGTTTAGGCTGAACATTAGGAAAAAATTTTTCATGGAAAGAGTCATTGGGCACTGGAACAGGCTGCCCAGAGAGGTGGCTGAACATCACCATACTTGGAGGTGTTTAAGGGATGGATGAACAAGGTGCTGAGGGGCATGGGTTAGTGATTGATGGGAATGGTTGGACTCAGGGATCCGGTGGGTCTCTTCCAACCACGTGATTCTATGATTCTATGTGGGTCTGGGGTCGCAGCCCCACGTGGAAGTGATGCGGGGGTCTGTGTAGGGCGCACACACACACACAGACACACACAGACACACGCACAGACATATTGGCGGTGCGGTGGAAGGCGGCGGGGGCCGAGGGGGCTGCCCCGGCATGCGCGGCCTCCTCCCCGGCCAGAGCCAGAGCCAGAGCCAGAGCCCGCGCGGACATCGCCGCCGGCCCCCGAGTCTCTCTGGGACTGCTCGGGGCCGCCGCCGCAGCCGAGAGGACGCGAGGACGCGCCGCAGCTCAAGCTTCGGAGCCGCCCTAGGGGCCGGGTTGGGGATCGTCCCAACCAATCACCAGGACTGGAGGGACGGAGGAACCCGAGCGCAGGCGATGGGGGGGTGGGAAGGGGGTCAGTCCGCATCCCCATGGGGAGGGGAGGGCAGGGACGTGGGCCTGGGATCCAGTCCCATAGGGAAGGGGAGCAGGGATGCAGGTTCAGGAGCTTTCCCCGCTGCCCCCCAAGCGCCGTCAATCCCCACAGGAGCCGCCGAGCCCCTTGGGGGCCCGGTGGGTCTCAGGCGTTCACTGTTTCCAGAAAGGGCTGAAAGATTTTATCCGACTCTCCCTGGCTCACTTCAGAGACAAATTTCCATGAAGTCGTCGCACATTGCAATATTCTTTTCCTGGGATACAGCTGGTGCTTTCCCATGGCTCTCGTCGCATCTTCCCACCTCTCCCATCCCACCATAACACCCCCAGTGACCTCCAGCAGAATCCCACCCTTCACTTTGCTTTTGAGGGAAACTGTGGTTTGTTTTGCAGGCTCTTTATAAGCTCCTCAGAGCTTAAATGCTTTATACAGCCATATGTGTCTTAATGCAGATGTGTATGATTTCTATGGATGTCTGTGGTTTATATGGATGTTTCTGCTTTGTACGGATTTATCTGTTCGATTTTTATTGAGACCTAGAGGGTCTGCACCCTAGGGGGACAACAGACCCTGCTTGTCACCCACGCTCGCTGACAATACCAGGGACTGGTGTCCAGCAGGCTCCTCAGAGGGTTGAGGCTCACTCCTGATTTTTTGCTCAGCTCAATCCAGTGCCACCGAGTCCTCCTGCGATGCCTGGGAGACCTTTGGGTCAGCTGAGCCCCCCGCTGCCTTGAGGGGGGAGCCTTCCCCTCCCCACAGAGTCGCGCTCATCCTTATAGCGTGGAGACAAAGCTGTGACCAAGGGAAGGATGGAAAGAGACCCGAGGGGGAAAGAAGGAGCCTCCCCAGCCCCACACGTGCTGCTGGTAGCTGAAAAGCACAGGGAGACCTTGAACTGAATATCCAACACCTGTGCAGGGAGGAGAGAGATACTCAGCTCCCTGGAGGGAGTGGATAGCTGCAGAAAATTATTTTTTTCATGAAAAAAAATATATACTCAGAAATAGCCATAAACTTTCATCTTGTAGAGAAGGGATCCGTTTCACCCCCTGTCACACACAGCAGCTTCTCACACCCAATTCCTGCTGATGCTGAGAGTGGCAGTGCCCTCCATGTGTGTCTGAGACAAGCTGGGGAAGAAGAGCAGGAAAAACAATAAAAGAGTCTCACAATCCGGCTTTTTAAGCCCATTAGTTGAAAAGTCGCTGTGCGATTTTCTCTCCTAGTCAAACCCGTTTAACTGCTGCATCTTTGAGACTAGACTGGCCCAAAGGGCAATCGGCTTACAATGACACCAGCAATGCACCAGCCGGGAATCGAA